>CM035801.1:30947398-31289758 GCA_020466265.1 Siphamia tubifer | reverse complement strand
CTCACCTTTTATCAGTTTTCACTCTTGTAGTTTGTCGGCTCACTGGTACAGAACCCTCAGCGCTCCTTGACACTTAACAAGCGAGGAGATACCAAAGAGAGAAAGGCTTTGCAGAGTCCTAATCTTGACTTGAATTCCTAAAAGCATATCTACATGTGAAATACCCGCAGTGCTATTCACTAACCTGGAGGTCAGGGCAGTTCATTGCGTTCAATATAACAGAGGTGTCAGATGATTAGAATTAAAATATGAGGCTAAAATAAAAAAAAAAATTTCTCCATGCTTCTTTTTAAAATTCAGAACTTATCATGAATAATTATCATTTAAATGACAGGATAATTAGAGAAATTACAGAACAAGTCCAGGTTGGGGACAAAACTTACAACAATAAGACAGTGGGTGGTTGTTTTTAAGCCACAGCGGTCAGGAACTGCTCCTCTGTCACATATGTAATAAAGCTGATAATAGAAATCAAAGCCTCTGCCAGAACATGTCAGTATGAGTGACCCTGAGAGAGGACAGTTTCCAAACAGGCTGCTCTGTATATAAGGCACTGCATGAGGAAGATGCTGAACCATCATTAGCAGCAGCTGAGTAAGAAAAACTGGCTCATATGTGAGACTGGAGCATAACTATTACTAACTAATAACTGAGGCCACTGCACAGGTCATGGCTAAGCTGAGTCTATATACAGTGTTTGCAGTTATCCCAGAATGCCATGGCATGACTTTAAAAAAAGATATAGGACCCCAATGCCTGCGTCTTTGCACTGGCTCCTTATTATTGAATTGTATTATTGTAATCAGTCTTGTGTCTGCAGAGGCATAACATGCTATAACTCAATGAATACTACTGAATATCACCATGAAATTACAATATATATATATATATATATATAATATATATATATATATATATCTTAACTAGCCAATCAGAAATTCAACTAGCCATTTTTTTCCCCTGACCAAAATGAGACATACACCTTCAAATTTCTTTAAATTATTATATTTAACCTTTTCTTCTTGAAATAAATTCATTTCTTTAAACATATGATCACTTTTTTTTTTTTTTATACATTTTCACATTTAACTCTTGAAAACTTCTTGCTTTTACATTTTCTCACCTTTCACTGTTAACACTTCTTTACTTTCTCGCCTATATTACAATTTATACAATACATAGACTCACATCTTGTTGCTCACGACCCCCCAAGCCATTTTGGGTTAAATGTCCTCTGCTTTTTCTTTACCGTTACCTCAAACTCGACAGCCTTTGCCCTTTTCTCACCCCCACACTCCGAACCTCCCAATCACCGCCACATTGTTTTTTTTTTTTTTTTCGTTCTCACTGACACAACACACGCTTCAGAAAATATTCTCCTTCTTCTATCTCTTAACGTCTTAACGCAGCCTGACGCAGCCAATGGATGCATGCGACATCATCACGGTAGAGTTCATGGGAAATGTAGGAACTTTCATCTTGTCGGTGTTCGGGACTAGAGAAGGCTTTCTAATCAGGACACTTTTAAAAAAAAAAAATTCTATCACTCGCCACCAGCTAAAGTGGCTCATAAGTTTGTTTGTTTTTTTTTACCCGCCAAAATAGATTTTCACCCACATTTGGTGGGTTGGCGGGTGTACATATATATTATATATATATATATATATATATATATATATATATATATATATATATATATATTATATATATATATATATATATATATATATATATATATATATATATATATATATATATATATATATATATATTTTGGTGCAATTGTTTTCACTTTTCCATCATATATATATATATATATATATATATATATATGATGGAAGAAAAACCCACAGAATAGCAGCACCCTTGCATAAGCCCCATGGTTCAATACATATGTAAAAGGTAGCAGCTTATAGCTTATATTACTAAATTTAATTGGTGACTATTTTTGGTAATTTCCTCAAACACTTAAATATGGGGCCAATCCTGTGCCTCAGTGACGTTCAGAAGCATGCTGATCCCCATCCAAACACCCCCCCCACCACCACGGATCCCGTCTAAAGACAAGTTTTTATTATCTGGCTTTTACATGAATTGTAATATTGTCCTTTTGTGTCTTTTATTCCTGTAAACAATTAGATTTTATGGTTTTATCTATAGCATTCTTGCAGTTTCCTGTACTTTTTAAATAGTTTTTAGTGTTTTTTTTTTTTTTACTTGTTTTCTTATTTTTTTTTTTTTTTTTTTTTTTACCAATTCTGTGTAGTTGTTGTTTAAATGTGCTATATAATTAAGTGCTTTGACTTGGATTGTTCTAATGGGCAAAAGTGATTCACTGGGTCACACACAGCAAAAGAATAGGGAAAGAAAAATGACTATGACAGAAAAAAAAAAACCTTGCAGACGACGCTAACAGATGTACTCACAGAAGATGAGAACAAATGGATGAATCAAATCAGTGTGGGAAGTGACTGAGTTATCTTTCAATTTAAAGTACTGTTTCATGCATCTATAAATCAGACACGCTGCTATTATCATCACTGAACAAACTATACTTGAACAGTATTAATCAAAATGTTTAATTAACTGAAGTAAACGTGTCGGAAGAAGTGGTAACACAATCTGTTAAGAACTTTCTTAGCAGTAATCACATCTTTTGGTGCAATTGTTTTCACTTTTGATCACAAGCATGAGCCATTAGTAGATAAGTTACACATTATACACCATTAAGTTTAGATACAGTCATTCTCATAAGTAGAATTTGTGATTTTTTGGGGGGGGGCATTTTTCAGTGAAAATAAATGATAATACAAAAACCTATAGTTTTTGGTCTTTTGTGTGCAAGAGAGAAAAGTAACTCTAAAGGGAAAATAAAATCACATCTTCATGACACTTGTTTTACTGACTAAGTGAATATTTGGAATCCTCAATTCATCCTTATGCTTGAACAAAATACTATGAAGAGATGCTAAGAATATAAATATAGCAACTTGGGTTTAACTACTGTACCAGTCTCTTCTTCTAACTGTGCATCACTTACAAACACTATTAAAACACATTTCTGTTGTCATAAGAAAAGTGCAGTTATGCCCAGCTGTTTATACGTCAAAATATTTTCCCTCACTCACTGAATATCTAAGATAAACACTGTGTTTTCTAAACTAATCTACAGTTCAGTGTTACCCATGAATCCCTGTTTGACTTTAATGAATAGTCTGTGCTGTATCCAAACCCTCTATTATCTGGAATAGGGCTAAAAGTTATCATTCATGGTTGTTTAAATGCTTCTTGGGCTTCACTGAGCACAAGATACTACAACACAGAGTTTGCAAAACAGTACTGGGAGTAAAGTTGTTTTTGCTAAAGTAGGTCTGACTGAAAAAACCCCCCCAAAAAAACATGAAAAGATTCGTCTTTGTCAAAACTTGACATTTTCAGGCTGTAGCCGTACCTTAGATTTTGGTTGCTCTTTCACGTACATCGATCAGTCATAACATTGTGACTGTTGACAGGAGAGGTTCTAATGTTATTGATTATTTCATTACAATGGAACCTTTCACTGGGTTGAATATAACTGAACATTTAGTCCTTGAAGCTGGTTCGTTGGAAGCAGAAAAACATAAGAACTGGACTGTCCTGTTACAAAATGTAAAGGTATAGACATTGTTGATCTTAAGTGTTTGTAATAATTTTGTATTAAATTGATTGATTGATTTTGATCAGGTCAAATGACGAGGTCAGAGTATCTCTATAACTACACATGTTCTTGTTTGTTCCTGGTCTGCAGTGATTAGTAATGACCAAAAATGGACATAGGAAGGATGTACCAACCAAGGTTAAAAATAGTTTTTAAATTTTTTAATTTTTCATTATAGTTTAGTTTTAGTTAGTTTTTACTTTAGTTTTTACTAGTTTTTATTAGTTTTTGTTTGTTTCTAAATGTTAATTTTAGGTTAGTTTCATTTTTGTTCATATCTGTTATACCTGTCCACTCATACAGGACTTTCTCTAAAATGCAGTCTCCATGATTCCAGAAGACAACTATAAATGATAAGTGACGAGAACTGACCGACCGTCACAAGACAAAACTGCTTGAAGAAAATAAATAAACTAACCAAAATGAATAACTTTTATACATTTTAGGTAGTTTTATAATAATATTGTACAATTTAAGCAAGTTATCATCTTTTCTTTTAATTGTAATTTTTATTTTATTTGTATTTTTTCAGTTAATTTTTTTTTTGTTTTCATAATTTCGTGAGTTTTCACTAACGATAATAACCCTGTAGGTCAGGGGTCGTCATGACCTACTATCCTGCATATTTTTGAGGTTTCCTTCTTTCATCTGGTGGTCTATATCAGGCTTCTGCAGAGTTAGGTGATAGACTTATCATTTGAATCTTTGAAGAGGGATACATCCAAAACATGCAGGATTGTACTCTACCGGAAAAAAAAGGTACAACAGGGGGACAAACCTGTAGACTAAGGTACAATAAACACCAATGTACCCCTAAAGGTTAATATTTGGACCTTAAGGTACTGCTATGTACCTTTTCAGCCGTGTAAAAGGAGTTAACTACTTCAGTTTTTTTCAAGTTGACTACTTTGTCCACTGGACAATGTCCACTGACAAGACACAAGCATCAACTTTTTAACCCCAACAAAACAAAGCCTAACGTTAGCAAAGAGTTTTCTGTTAAATTTAACTGCACACATCAGTAGGTTGAACATATGTCTGGACTTCGTCTGGACCGACGGCTCTAAAACCAGACCCGGACTGACGCGTGACAGATGTCCAGACAGTCCAGGTTTGGTTTTAGAGACATCGGTCCAGACAAAATACGGACAGATGGTCACTCTATATAAAGTGTAAAAAATTTAAGTCAGTGGCCAAGACGCACACCACACTGTCCGCACCATGTTAGGAAAAAAACAGGTCTTAATGCGTGTTGTCTCCGCTGCTGCTCATGTCACTCAGGTTAGCTAGTAAATGCTTCTTCAGATGGCAGTGTATGACGCTTGTGTTTTTATTGTATTTTTAAATTGGACTTGCACATTTTATAGGTCACTGTGCCGTCTCGTTTTGTCAGACCCACCACCCTGTTTTACCTTCAGTAGCCACGTCTCCTGTCTGACTGGTCTGTGTTTAAACACCGAGGGACAGAAAGAATAACATACGACTTGTCGACTCGTCCAAATTTAAGTCGACTTGTGCTATGGGAGTTGATGTTTCTGTTAATGCCCTAGTCCAAACTAGTTGTCAAGCTGCCATTTCAGAGCACTTGTGTATTGGAATCAGAACATAGCTTGACTCGCTCCATTCAGAGTCCTGCACGGGTTCGGGTACCCGCGGGTGACCCGTGGGTAAACCACAGATTTTCATGAAATGGGTGAAAAATGTTGCGCTGTGTCAGATACGGGTTCGGTTCGGGTCGGATGTGGGTGATCGCGGGTCTAATTTGCAGTTCATAGGCTAAAAACTGTTCTTTAGTTTGGACTTGTATAGCTGCCTCCTGTCGGCTTCCTTCTTGATGCGTTTTTCAAGCGTGTGTGTGTGTGTGTGTGTGTGTGTGTTGTGTGTGCGCGCGCGTGTGAGCTCACGGATAAAAATAGTTTTTGAATTTATTATTTGTCTGCTCCTGTTTAACAACATTTTTATTTGGCTCTGCCTTGGCTATGTCACTGTTCAGTATATTCGTGGCAATACATTTTGTATTTAAGTTTGACATTTTGTATTTAAGCTGACATTTTCTTCCGGGTTCAGGTCAGATATCGGGTTCATTTATAGCGGGTCAGTTCGGGTGCGGATTTGTATTTTTTTTTTTCGTCGGAAAACGGGTCGGATACGGGTTTGAACATGACGGGTACGGGCGGTTGCGGTTTGTCAAAATCAGAACCGTGCAGGACTCTGGCTCCATTCACTCCCATTCAAATTTTTTTGCGAGCTCACCACCCATGGACCGGAAGTAGAAGGGCGTGGCTTATCCTCGCCATATTTCTAGATGCCAACACTAAAAGACAAGCTTGTTTTGATGTCTTCTTTCTTTTAATCCTTTTTTTCCCCCCTGTCAAACAGAAAATGTTGTGTACCATGTTTACAGTGACAATAAATATACTGATTGCGATGTGTTATGTAGTAATTTGGTGCAACAATGACCCCTCCTATTATTCGAGCCACATTTTAAACCTCTTCCCAGATACATTTTTCTCTCTTAAATTCCAGTGTTACATGAATTCTAACTTTCCCCTTCAAAAACTATTCATCAACTTTACATTATCAGTAATCAGCATGTTTTTTTCTCTATTCATTTGGATGCTAATTTAACCACATCCCGCTGATTTGCATTGCTTGATTGTTTTGTTTTGTTTTTCTCTAATGATTTCTGTCATCCTGGAATATGATTTTCTTCTGATCAAATGGGCACTTGGAATAAATAAAAATCTAAATGTAAATAAGTCTGTGGTTTATTTACATCACTGGACATGACTTTCCAGAAACAGTGTTCGACTCGACATCATTTTCACAGCTGAAAGTTTGCTTTGAAACAACTTTGCGCACAGGAAGCAGCGCCTATGAAAACTATTGACACTGGTGTGTTTGGATTCCTGGCCCCTAGCTCCTCATCTCAGTTATTACTGTTTGTCGTGCAAACAGTGAGGCCCGTAGGTTAGAGAATGAGCACCAGGAAGAAAAGGATGCCCTAAAAGTACTTGGGTTCTTCTGGAAGAGAGCATCCCCTGGGAGGGCAGACACTCTTGACACTGACTCATCTTGTGTTGTGAGTGTTCCTAAGGGGTTGGAGGTTGAAGCGAGGGTGGCTTGTCGTTAGTAGGACAAGTTTAGAGCAGATCACATCCTGGACTGACTGATTGAGAGCGACGGAGTAATGCTCCACTGAATCAATGGAAGCCTGAGTGGATTTCATTCCCTGTGAAAATGCCGTTCCTCCACAAAGAAAAGAGAGGGGAAAAAAAAAAAAAAGAATCACATTCCAGTGGAGATGAATTCAGCTCAGCTATAGATGCTGTAGGATGATTAAAGAGAAAGTGAGTGTCTAATAAAATGTGGTATGTTATTATCTATGATATAGTTCCTCGTGTTATCAAGGAGGCGCATACATTTTTCCAATAAAAGCTCAACTTTTTAAGTAAAAAAAAATTATCTAACACATTAATTGGACTGCTTTTACTGCCTGGGAACACTTTAATAAAATACTAATAAATAGGGTTGTCAAAATTAATGCATTAATGTGGATTAATCCATCATCACCCTTTTCATTTTTGGTTTAATTTTGTTTGTGTTTTTCATTTATTTTTCCACAAATATCCTTATTATTACTATTATTATTATTATTATTATTATTATTATTATTATTATTATTTAGTGTTGTTGTTGTATTTATTCTTGTTTATGGTTGTTATTTTTATATTTACGTATATATACATACATATACACACACACACACACATATATGTATACATACATATACACACACACACACATATATATATATATATATATATATATATATATATATATATATATATATATATATATATATTTCCACAAGAACCCTGTGATTAATCTGCTTAAAAATGTGAATAATTTGACAGCACTAGTAATATTATACACTTCTACTTTTTATTACAATACCATGCAAAATGTGGATTTATTTCTTCACATTTATTGTTTTTGCCACAACCTTTATTAAACCACAAACGATGGTGATTCATTGTGGATGATGTTTAAAGCAGGTCAAGTGTTGAGCTGCAATAGCAGTTCACAGGAGCACAACGGCCTTGTTCCCATCTTTCCACAGCTTTCAAATCAAATTTATGGAATGAAAATATTGAGATAGCAGCACCAACCACCTGCAATACCAAAAGACAAATGATTTAATAGAGCGGGACTAACAGCACAGTGTTTGTATTAGGACATTATCCGGTGCTTAGTTTCCCATGGGATGAAAAGGTGCTTCCTCCAGCGTCCACTATCTGTACTCACTCTCATAGTATTACCACATTCCATTACACATTACTGTTAATAATCTCTTTTTTGAGAGGGTCCGTAGCCAGACACGGAGGTTACATGCATTTTTTTTTATACGAGTAGATGTACAGACTCTTATTTTTAAAACCCCCTGATAAAAGTAGACACACTGATGCAACTTCTTTCCTCAAGTAAAAGGGAAAGAAAAGTAAGAAAGTGGAATTAAGTAATTCATTTAGAGCAGCAGACTTTAAAACATTATGAGGTCAACCATCTTCTCCTTGTTAAAATGGATTACATTTCTATCGTTCTTTTCAAGACACCCAAAGCACTTTACATTATTGATCCATTATTCATTCACTCTCACATTCTCCCTCTGGTGGTGGTGAACGACATTTGTAGCCACACTTGTCCTGGGGCCGACAACTGTACAGCCCCTATGACCACCACCAAACATTCATACACCAGTGTGAGTGGCACTGGAGGCAAAGAGGGTGAAGTGTCTTGCCCAAGGACACAACGGACAGACGAGGACGGAGTAGTATTCCAACCGCCAACACTTCAATTGTTGGACAAACCCCCCATGGCCGCCCCAATTATTGTTTACCTTTGTTTTTTTGCACCAAAGAACACACAGAGGAATTATATTCAATGTTCGATGTACTATTGTTCATCCATTAACCTTATAACGTCTACTGCTGTCCATGTCGCAGGATGGCTCAACACATTTAGCCCACGTGGCGAAACAATAAGGGATGTTAAAATCATTTTAGCTCCAGTTTTACATTCATAGTAAGAAATATTTAATGTGGTACAGGCAGACCAGGTTTTATGTGGGCTTCATAAGAGACTACAATGCGTCGCATCAGCTGTGGTGTGGAGTCCGTAGTGACGTCACATGTGCGCCAGGCGTGTAGTCCAAATTATTAACATGAATCAGCCGTTGGTTAACAGAAGCAGTTGAAACACACATCAATAATTATCATTTATTATGAGGTACAACATGTGTGTGATTCAGGACACATGACAAACCAGATACCATTTTAGCATTTTATTTCCCATTGAATACCATTCATTAATTTTTCCGATCACAGGCCCCATGAGCCTCCCAAAACAGGCAGAGACTTAAG
The DNA here is from genome assembly GCA_020466265.1 of Siphamia tubifer. Classification (NCBI taxonomy): domain Eukaryota; kingdom Metazoa; phylum Chordata; class Actinopteri; order Kurtiformes; family Apogonidae; genus Siphamia; species Siphamia tubifer. Next base: position 31,280,638 of record CM035801.1, on the reverse strand, counting down.
CTCCCAATATGCAATTCACAGGGGAGGAGGGATTTGTTCTGTTTGTTAATGAGGAAGTAGGCAGAACTCCCAATTAGTTAGCCATGTTTGTGTTAAAAAATAATATTTGACCATTGAGACCTGATGTATCAAACATGATACAAAAGTGAAACTCATACATGGAAATTCATATTTGAAAACAATTTCTAAAGAACTGGAATTATCTGTCAATTATTTAATGGTTTAAGTTTGACAGGGTTAATAATGTAAAATAAATGTAATTAATTATGCGCCTCAAAGAAATCGGTGGCACTGTAGAAAGTACAAAGATTTGTTTTAAACGTGTGTTGTAAAAGAAACACATCACATTAACGCTCATGTAAAAAATAAATACTTGAAAAATCTACATATACAGTAAAGTTGTTCTTAGTTACTTTACATCTATAGCAATTTCATCACAAAGATAGGAAATTCATCATCCTCAAGGAAATTCAGGGATATTATATGCTATAAATATATGTTATATGCTAGATATATTAATAAAAAAGACAATTAAATACAATAAAAACAGTACAAATAGTAATAAAAGCTAAATAAAACCAAATAATAAATGCACCATACTAAAGTACACAAGCCCATGTGATAATATATTTCTAAATTCAGCTCATGATTCTTCTATATTATCACTTTCACTCCTGATCCTCGCTCACATCCCAATATTATGCACAGACACTGCATGATGTTAAAGTTTACCCTTCATTATGCAGTAACACCCACATTCTACTAAAACCGCCTGCTCTTATATCCAACAGCTGGAACCCAATATGTAATAAAGTTTGTTATATTAGAGTTGTATTATATTTTATTGTGATGATTTTCACAAACTGGGGTGTGTGTAATAAATAGAATGTTTTATTTTAGCCATGTTCATTTGTATACATGTTGTCTTAAGTACAGTTTTTAGATATTTATTCTTCTGGCAACTTTTTATTTATGTGACAGCATGAAAAATAAGTAATAAATCAGAAATTGTGACCTCAATCTGATAATTTTTGACTTTTTATCTCATAATTATCAATTTTTTTTTATCTCATAATAATGACTTTTTGCTCATAATTCAGACTTTTTTTCTCATATTTTATTTATTTTATCTAACATTTTTTTTATTATTATTTTTAATCTCCTAATAATTTTTTTCCCTCTTATTTATGACTTTTGTTTCCATATCCATAAAACTGAGTACCATGACCAAAATATACACAGTAATTTACTTTTAAAGGCTTTATTTTTTGGGATATTTTTGACATTTTTCTGTTTTTTCTTGATTAAATAAGTATTATTTCATCCATAGCAAAAAATAATGCAGTTTTACATTTTATTTTATTACAATTGAGTTGTACTTTTTTTACTTTTACTTCAGTAAAGGTGTTGAATCAGTACTTCTTCTTTTACCAGAGTATTTTTTTTCCACACAAGTAGCTGTACTTCTACTTAAGTACAGAGTGTGAGTACTTCGACCACCTCTGCTAGGGTCACGGGGGTCTGTGGGGGCCTAATCTAGCTATAATGGGCACTCATACACCCTGTAAACATACATGTTGTATTTTAACAATTAGCCTAAATTAAAAATTCCAAATATTAACCTTATTAACAGACTTAGAAAAACATCTTGGTTTTCTTACAACTTCTTAGTGTCAGGGACGTCAATGGAAAAATACTTGAATTTCAAACAGTGTTGAATATGTAATGGTTTTTGTCAGAGCGCTGGTGTGAGAAAATTGAAACACTTCCACCTTTCCAGAATGCTGCTGCTGGAGCTGCTAAATATAAGTACATAATTAAACATGTTTATTAAAAGAGCTTATTAAACTCATCTTGGTGAATACAAATGACTCGGTAATGGTGTGTTCGACTTGAATATGTGGGTGTTTATTGCACCGTTCTGTCGTTAACAATAATCTACACTACAACAGCATTGTATTTAAAGAACATCATTTGTCTTTCTTTTCTAGACACAATTGGAACATTGTGCAAATAAAACCCTTAATGGAACAGAGTGTTTTGTAGAAACCAAAAAAAAACAAACAACACATTTAGTGCCTGTAAAGGGCTGGGTTTATAGAGTAAGAATTAGACTCACGTGGTGAGCAGCCAACGAGACTGCTTGGCCAGACCCAGACAGGCCAGCAGGCAGATGATCAGGTCCAGAATGAGGAGCAGCAGGTAAGTGAGCCACCTACAAGGACAGGCACAGACAGAAAATTAAAATGGCACTGCTTAATGCCAGTGTTGGCAAGCAAAAAGGTGTTTTAGGAATGGAAAATTCTGGTTTCACAATACACAGGTTTTATTTTACAGTTGACTCAACTCTAATCCATGTTAAAAGTCTTTTTAGGGGGTACTGCTGTACACCAGGAATAATACAACACTGGAAACATAATGAAATTAGGCACAACAAACCCCGCCCCTCATAAACTCTTCATGGACATATCCCTCTCAAAATGTGAGACTATGGGTTTGACCTTTGACGGTCACTCAAGGTGCCATTTTGGAGTCTACATGTAATATCCGAGTACTTATCACCATTCTTTTTGGAGTTAAAATCATGTGACCTTGATTTTAACCTTTCAAGGTTATTCAAGGTCAAATGTCATGATGTAATTTTAAAGCACATGCTAGGTTTCCCATCTGTTAATAATAGCAACTAAGTCTATTGCCACTCGCTTTTCGCATTATAGTCCATTTTAATTGTTTAGATATTGACCGAGTGACCCTTGACCTCTCGGGTCAGCCATAGGTCAAAATCTATACACACAAGATGCAAAAGCATGTTGGTGCCCATTCAAAGTCTCTGACATGAATACTTCAAAAGTTAAATCCCAAATTAAATTTTGACCTTTATTGTGACCTTTGACCTTGAGTTTTCAAATCTCTCAATTCAATGCAGATCAAGAGTGAGAGCAAAATGAAGCTATAACAGAACTGAGTGTATGGGGATGAAAAGGAAATTCTTGATTTCATCTGTGATCATTAGGAAACCCCATTTTAGTGACCTTGACCTTTGACCTAGATTCATCAAAATTTAATGAGATCTATTTTGGACCACCTCACTCACACATTTCATGAACATTTTGCTGGAAATTGGTCAAGTCATTTTTACAGACAGACAAGCGGACAAACAAATGGACAAACAAACCACCCCCCCCCCCCTCAAAAAAAAAAAAAAAAACAACAAAAAAACAAAAACCCTCCCCTTTTGGAGGGTTAGGGTAACAATACCCCCTACCTACCCTTTTGGGGCAGTGGGATATTAAGCCTGATTGTATCTTCAAAGCAGTGAAATCTGTTCAAACGTTAAAAAAAAAAAAGACCGAAAGCTGCAAGAGATGATGAGGTGTCCTACTTATTTTCACCTCAACTGCTACAGTACAGTCGTTATCTTTCATCTGTGGAGCCATCTATCTGTCTATCTGTCTGTCTGTCTATCTATCTGTCTATCTATCCATCTGTCTGTCTGTCTCTTCTTATTCATGCTCATTTGTACAGGCTTTCTGTGTTTTTTTTTAATCATTTCTGTCTGTTTCTATGTCCTTTTCTTTAATGTGTCTTTGCCTTTCAGCCCGTTTTTTTTTTTTTTTTTTTTTTTTCTCTCTTGCCCTTTCTCTCCCTCGCCACCACCCCACTGCTTTTTCTTCCATGTTTCATCTTCTCCCCCTTGGCAAAGCACAGTACCAGAAGATGAAGCATATGGAGGCTCTTGGGTGACACAACCAGAGTTTGCCTGCATTATCTTAATCCAATTACAGTCAAACATAGAGTAATGTACTGTACACTGTAGTACAGTATGTACTGACTGACACAGCTGAGAGGAATATGAAGTATACTTTTTTTTTTTTCATTTTGATCAGCTGAAAGCGATTATACAGTCTATTACTGTCACTTGATTTTCTTTTTTTTCTGTTCCACCACAAAAAGGTCAGACACCACATCCAGCATATGTTTCTCATGTAACCTTTTTTGAGGGGAGAAATATAGGATTTTGTACAAAAACCCTACTCATAACCTTCTCCTAGACCTTCTACTCTCAATAACAAGCATTTATCCACTTCCAAGCACACAAAAAAATAAATAATTCAAGGCCAGATGGCAGGTTAAAAGCCACATAATTACTTTAATAGTCGTTGGAGATCAAAAAGGAGTCAAAAGGACACTGAATATTGGACTCAGTTTTGTAAAAATGATAAATCCGCTCGTGAAAAGCTGTAAAGAAAAACCTAGAGTGCTACTTTGAATAGTTTTTGTAGCTTTTAACAAGTTACACTCACAGCTATAGACCATTCTGAAATGTCATTTCACATCCATGCTGGAAACAGAACAACCATCGTGTAGGAAAAGTCTGACCTTGGTGATAAATCCAGAATATAGGACATGAATACAGAACATACCGGGGGGTGTCTGATATTTACAACAACCTTATGTTTTTTTTCTCAACGCCTGTCTGACTCTAGTGCTCTTTTACTCTTGCATATGATGTAACAGGGTTCAATTTTACAGTAGACTTCCACTAAGCAACAAATAGCTGTAAAGGACACACTTTCAATGTATTGCTTCTGAGGGCTTTTATTTATTGATTTTTTTTTTTTTTTTTTGGGGGGGGGGGGCATATTAGCCAAGACACTACATTAATATTTACTGAGTTGAGATTATTCTTTCCATGTTATATTTGTAGTGAGACTGAAGTTTCTAAAAGTGACATTACTAATCAAATCGTTTATTTTAAGTTTGTAAAACCTAAGATTTAAATGCATTTAACAGGTCAGTTAAAGTTGAAGAAAGGTGACACCATGAGCAATAATAAATCAATAAACTGCACTAATTAAATGATCAGTTATTTAATGTTTTGTTGGGTTTTTTTTACTGTCTTGAGGCTAATTTATACCTCTGGAACTGGATGAAATTTGACTTTCCATTCCTGACGTTGGTATTTATGCCTCCATCTGTATTATGGATGTTGCGTTTGAAATCCTCTAGGGGGCGGTAACGAGGTCGTCATTGTAAATAGAAATCTGTTCTTAATGACTTGCCGAGGGTTCAAGAATTCCTGGGTGTAATTCCAAAATTTTACGCTTCGGCCTCTCTACTGCCCCAATAATTTCTTGTGGTATTGCGCCGTTTCACCGGGAACTCACCGGATTGCTAAGCTCTTGACCAATAGACAAACTGATGGGTGAAATTACCTCCGGAAACGGATGAAAACGTCTGTTTCCGTAATTAACGTAGGTTATAAATTAGGCTTAGGGAAAAAAGAAAAAAGAAAAAAAAGAAAAGAAAAGAAGAAAAAAAGGAAAAAAAGAGAAAAAAGAAAAAAAAAAGAGAAAAAAGAATGAAAAAAAGGAAAAAAGAAAAGAAAGAAAAGAGAAAAAAAAGGCTTTATATTACAAGCTCTAAATAAATGCACTCATACTTCATCACAAACATACAGGAAGGTACTGAGTGAAACCACAGTGAGACAATTACAAAACATGTGGTACCAAGTCCAACAAACCCCACCCCTTACAACATTCTAGCTCTTAATGGCCATCTCCCTCTCAAAATGTGACTATGGGTTTGACCTTTAAAGGGCACTCAAGGTCAAAGGTCATGATGCCATTTTAGAGCCTACATTTCATATCTGTCAATAACGGTAATTAAATGTCCGTCTCTCCTTGTTTTTCCACAATAGTCAATTTTAGGTATTGACCAAGTGACCCCCGACCTCTTCAGTCAACAATTGGTCAAAATATATATAACATACATACGCATGTAGAAAAGTGACATACCACATGATGCCGAATGGAGAAACCAATATTTGGTGCTCATTGGATGTCTCTAAGAGGAATAGTTAAAAAGCAATATCCAAAATGTAATTTTGACCTTTATCGTGACCTTTGATCTAGAGTCTTTAAATTTGCCCTTCAAGGTTCTGACGTCAGTACACATCAACAGTGAGAGCAAAAATAAACTATGTAAAACTGAGTATACAGGAATGAAAAGGAAATTCCTGATTTGTCCTGTCCCTTATCATTGAGGAAACACATTTTTAGTGACCTTAACCTTTGACCTAGATTCACCTAAATTTAATAGGACCTATTTTAGACCATCTCATATAATAAAGATCATCACATAACCCCCCCGCCCCTTTATTATCTCACTAAAGACTTTTGAGATTTGTTTAGAAGAGGGAAATTTTGGAGTCTGTTTATATATATGTACCTTTAAGACCCTGCAGAACCCTGTTTAAAGTCATAAAAACTTTCTAAAAGCTGGAACTAAGTAGCAGACATGCAAATTAACCACAATGTAAAATAATCGCATTTGATTCTGACCTGCGGCAAGACTTTTTTGGACGTTTTTTTGCAGCTTATTGAAAATATTACAGCCATGCTACCATTGGGATATGTAAATAATTTATTCTTGTGTTAACAATGTTGAAGATAAGAACAACACTGAGAAAACAACAGCTACAAACAACCTTTTAAAAAAAAAAAAAAAAAAAAAAAATCAAATCAAACACATGCCTGTACACAAACCAACCACACACTCAATTTGTTAGGGTGCAGCAGTGATAATAAGTCCATTAACAGCTAATAATGTCTGGCTGTCTGGTCTCGGTTTGCCCACTCTATTAGCGTAGAGCCTTGTGGTGTATTGAATTATCGGCAGAGCTAAGGAGTCACATTACAGATCAATACAAACACACCAGCCTGTCCATTACAGCAGCCTCCACATAAATATTCTCATGCCTACACAACAGTTTCAAATGGGCTGTGGGCTTGTTTCTGCTCACAGCTGATAAGAGCATAAGTGTAACGGTCTGGATTATGTCATTTAATGTAGTGCAGTTGTTAAAGACTCCAACCTGCTGCCATTAGATTCTGTGTTGATGCAATCGTTAACATCCCTGTGAAACTTCTCACTAACCAGTTGGAAGATTAGTCCCTCTGTGAGATACTTCACATGCACAGTCGTGGGAGGCTCACACATGCAACCACATTATTTCAGCCAATCCACTAAATGTCATTTGATATATTCAGGTCACACTGTGCAGATTGTAACTACCTACACATGAATTATCTATCAAACTGCATGTTCAATTCACAAATTGCTGTGTGACTGCAGCCGCATGAACAGACATGATATTATAGAGTGGAGTGCAACTGTCTCTACGATTGTAAACCTACAGTAACTATATTTGAGTCTAATTTGTAGCATCTATATATAACGGTAATGAGTACGTGATAATCCACTTCAGAGTTCATGCTCTTGTGCTTCGAGGTCTGTGACGGTTGAGCAATTTCACTATGTTAGAGTAACATTTTTTTTTGGTGGAAAATGCCCAAGTATTACGACAATAATGTTGAAATTATTTGAAAAAAAAAATCATAACGTTATGAGAATAAAGCTGGGAATACATGAGAGTCGAAAACTAAATGTATTTGAAAGGAATTTTCAATAAAGAAATTCAATGTCAATGCAGTAAATTTATTCCCATTAAGGAAAAAAATAACAGACTTTATAATTGTAATAAATAAAACAGTCTACCCACATAAAATTACAGTATGTGCTTGAAATATTAAGACTTTAATCTTGAAAATATGTTTTTTCCACACATTTACGCATATCCTTATTATGTACCAGAACAAAACAACTCAAAAAGGAAACAAAATAATGACCCTGTAAGATTCACAGTCTGTGTAAAATCACTTTGTCTGTGACTAAAGACTTATAACACATTGCATTTAGATGTGAAACGTACCACACTTCAGTCTTGAGTTGAATTTAGAGGTTTCTCTCCAAGTATACATATCCAGACACTAGGGATGTGACAAGATGTCACGAGATGTAATTCCGTGAGATTTCTCATTGCGTTAAAATACTGTCTCATGAGATTTGTTATCTGTCACGACCCTTCCCCCAGTGCTCATCAAATTCACCTGGCCCAGCACCGTGTAGCTTGAAGTCGTTGCTGATCTACAATACTTAAGCAGTGAAGCTTGCAGTTGCCGGTGCGAAACCATTCAGCTTTGTCACCTCCATAACCTGGACATTTTTCACCACCACGGACTCTGGCTGATCTACCCCCAAATTTTGTTCGGTTCTAGTTCTGTTTCAGTCTCTGTCTCTGTCAGTCTGCCCCAGGGCAACTGTGACTACATATGTAGTTTACCACCACCAGAGGGAGCATGTGAGAGTGAATGAATAATGGAACACTAATGTGAAGCGCTTTGGGTGCCTTGAAAAGCGCTATATAAATCTAATCCATTATTAACATTAAGCGCTCCGTCATCTCCTGCCCCCGAAATAGTGAAATATAATGCTTTTTATTGGGCGGTTGTGGTTAAGTTGGTAGAGTGGATCGTCCAATGATCAAGAGGTTGGTGCCTCGGGTTGTCCACATGTCCAAGTGTCCTTGAGCAAGACACTGAACCCTAAGGTGCTCCCAGTAGGGTCAGGCAGCACCAGTGTATCGGCAGCAGCCGTCTACTGGTGTATGAATATGTGTGAATGGGTGAATGTGAGGAATTGTAAATCGCTTTGGGCACCCACTGGGGTATAACATGCGGTATATAAGTACAGTCCGTTTACCATTTATAACAAAAACTACTTCCGGTGGCAGAGTAATATTAGCTAAACCAATACAAATCAAAGGATGATAACAGAAATTGGAATACAACTTGTCTGGATGTATATTTTCCAGCGATTTTCAAGTCAACGTATCGCTGTCCACCCCTGATCACATGGGGAATTTCATGTATTTGCAAATGAAAGTGTAATGCCATTTAATGAGGGATTTTCCAAGTAGTCATTGGAGTCAATGTTAAAGTGGGGAGGGCTGTACTTTTGAAACCTAAAATGCTGTATAAATGCGTTATATAAGTAAAATCCATTTACCATTACCATTTAAGATCTTAAAAACCACATATTGTACGATTTTTTTAAGACTTTAAGGATGCGCAGAGACCCTGTAAGATGTTTGACAGATGCATATATATATATATACATATATATATATATATATATATATATATATACATATATATATATATATATATATATATATATATATATATATATATATATACATATATTATATGGATAATACATCGGTACTAATGAGGGGGTGATTTGAATAGCGAGGGGGTATGATGAAATCCGGCTCAGGCTACCCCCGGGGGGTAACATGAAACTTGAAACCTTTACACCGGCATAACACATGTATTTTTGTCTGTTTCTCACCTGTAGTACTCTATGTTTCCTGTTTGATCTGCAATAGATGCCAGGTCCACTTTAGCCTCCTCCCAGTCAGGCAGACCCAGCAGCTGCTTGATCACATTGTCGGCCATCTGCTGCATGAACTGCAAGGTCTGTACGAAGTCGCCCCGTGTAGCAAAGATCTCATCGAGCCTCGCAAGGTGTTGATGGAGGCCACTTTTCATGCTGCTCATGGTTCCAGTCACCTGCAGGGTGGAGCAGAACAGTGAGAAGAGGAAGGTGAATGAGAAACCAATGCTCAGCGTGGTAACTAATTATGGAGGACTGGACAAAAGTGAAAATTTAAAAAAATAAAATAAAAAAAAAAACTATAATTTGAGATTTGATTCAATAAAAGCTTTATCTTGCTCCTGCTGACCAAGCAATAGAAACAATAACACCTCTGTTTTGTCCATGCATCAAATATAACTGAGGTTCTCTTCAAGGTTTAATAATAAAAAGGTTTAATATACATGCTTATGTGATAATATGAAGTTACCCCACCCCCCCGGAGAGGAAAGGGTTATTGTTTTTGGTTCGGTTTGTGTGGGTTTTTTTTTTGTCCGTTAGTAAACAGCTTCATGCTAAAACTACTGGACCAATTTCTATAAACTTAATTCAGCACTAACATGAATACAAAACATCATATATAATAGACAAAGCCTATTTTACTGCATAATGACTACATATCCATACATGTGTAAATGAAAAAAAATCAAAAGTATACAGTAGTTGGTATAATATGTATCATAATACACAGGATCAGTATGTATTTTGATTTTAAAAGAACCATCATCATGTGCATAAAATCTGACAATATATTGAAAAGCAACCAAAAAACCCCCAAACATCTGCCACAATTATTTGCATTTCAACTATACATCAAATTGTAACGCATCACATTATTTCTCAAGTAACGGTAATAGCGATATAGTTATGGATAAAGTAATTCAATAACTTGAAATATGGCTGCATTAGTAACGCCCTTATACTCTAATGCTGTTTTTCCGTGCACTGTAAACAACGGTGACTCACTTTGTTACAGTCAGACTAATGACAACGACAATAAAACACATTTTCAAAAGTAACAAACAACTGTAATGGTATTATTAAGTACTCATATAGATACTCAGTCTGGTGTATCCCGAGTTCTTTTTATTGGTATTAGATGACTATTTCTATGTGCCAGGTAGTGGTGCACACACTAATGTCTCCGTAGGGATCCAAAAAGAGGCATTGCAGAAACTCTGGAGTGGGCATTAAGCTTTTTACAGGAAAAAATGTGAGGCACTATAAAGGCTGTGATCATGGGTGAAGGCAACCGAGACAGTCATTAGCTTAGAAATGGACTTAGCTAGCATCAACAAATGACCTGCAAAAGCAGAATAACGACTCCAATAGACATGACTCTTACATTACATAGTGAACCTTAACATCATTATGCTGTATATTGTGGAAAAAGTCGGATTATCTATTAATATATGCAATTTGTTGTAATGAGGGGTTGTGATTTAACTGAGGCAAGTAAGGCAGGTCAAACAGTCAAATCTGTATGGTTTTTTTTGGTATTTTTTTGCATGCCATATATACAAGTGAGGATCATATTTTGTTCTATTTTATATCAATTAACTAATTCAATATAGGACATATAATAACACTGTCGTACGCACCTATAGGGTCAGTTTACTCTGATTGGGCACTATAGTAGACCTTAAATGCAACAAAAATATGTTGAGGTGTGACATGTTTTTCTTTCAGTCATACTAAGAAGATTATTTTGTCCCTGTCCTTTAAGAATATAAACGCTTCCAGACTTTCAAAAAGTGCTGAGAACGGCAATGAATGCAAGCGCCTATGGTCAAGGTTTTCAACTGGGAAAGTTTGTAAAAACAAAGTTGCCAAAGGTGAAATGAACCCAAACATGAAGCTGGTTTTATGTTGTGGATCAGCTGCAGAGCACTGGGAGAAGGGACAGTGTGGGTGAGTCGAAATACTAAGTGTGGGTGTTGGTGAAAAGGTCTGTTTGGAGTAAACAGTTCAGCTTGGAAAACAGCCAAAACTAGAAACCCTAGAGGTGAAATAGTATGTTTGGTGGTGCTGGAGTTTATATTTACTAGCAATTATTTTCCTTTGTCAGACTTTTTTCCAAAATGTTTCATTAATGAAGCAGATATTTACCTTTTCTAATAGTGTTACCGCACAAATACTAATCCATTTATTCACAGAAACGCATTTTTCGAGGGTAAATATCAAACAAAGCTACACAAAAGAAAACACCTTCTAGAACACAGGTGTCAAACATAAGGCTCGGGGACCAAATCTGGCCCATTAGAGGGTCCAGTCTGACCTTTGGGATGACTTTGTGAAATGTAAAAATAGATATTTCAGACATTAATTAATAATCACTTTAGTTCAGGTTCCACATTCAGACCAGTTCAATCTGAAGTGGGTCATAATATTTTTTTTCTTGTGGTAAATATAAATATTTTCACATATTTACAATAAAGCTAAGTATAGTTTCACAAAATGTTTGAATAATCTGTGGGATCATTTCCTATGCAGTCCATATTTCATATTTTTTTAGTCCTTTTCATAAATCAACCTTTTATTATGTTTTATTGTGTTTTTATCTTTTAATTTGTAGTTTTTTTGTTTTATTGTGTGTTTATCTTAGCTTTTATTATATTTTATTGTGTTTATCTTAGTATATGTAGCTTTGATGATATTTTATTGTGTTTATCTTCATATTTCTTAGGCTTTTATTATGTTTTAAATGCAACAACACCACATTATACCTATTTCCTTGGGTTTAATTAATTCCTGTATTGCTTGAAAGGAAAATTGTTTACGGGGAAGTGGCATTTAAAGAGACATCCTGCTATTTGATAATTAAAAAGGGTAATAAATGCTCTTATTCAGCAGGAGGTACTTGGCATTCACAGGAGAGACAAGTCATATTGTTGCGTTGTTTGTCAGAAACAGCATTTGTTAGAGCTGTGATGGTGAGAGGTAGGGTGGAAGTAATTAGTTGTTTTTGCATTCACAGAGTGGTCCACTGATGGACAGAAACAAAGAAAAGGAAAAGATGAGAAAAGTCAAAATGACGGATGTTCTATTACGTTTAAGACTGCCAAAACTATCTCATCTATTGTGGCACTGGCTCCTAAAAAAGCTTATTTTCAAGTGGGGAAAACATCACGACTAGTTTATAAAATAGTCATGTAGGCAGGTCTCAGATTTTGTGTTATTTTTTGTTGACTCTGAATATAAAGGTGGAATTCAATAATAATAAAAATTCTGTAATACTTGATATTAGTGTCACATTCCGACTTGAATATGAAAAACGAGCAGAAAAATTTAATCTCAACACAAGAGACATTTGATTGCCTTTTCACTCCCTTATTGAGGTTTAAAATTTAAAGCAAATTTGACAGTTTTTTTTAATGAGACTATTCAAACAGTGAATTTAACTGCCTTAAAGTAGAAAATAAAATATCTATATCAACTCCTAGATAAAGCTTTGTTGAAAGATTATAACTTTGTTGTCAAATTCATTAAAATAATATTTCAATAACATCTAAATCATACTTTTTTGTCATCTTAGTGCTGATGGATGATTGTTTTTAAGGAATAAAAAAGAAGTGCCACTGATGGATATTAAATACTGTTTAAAAAAAAAAAAAAGCCTCCTCTTGACTTTTATTATTTTTAACAGAAATTACCTTTTTTTAATGTTTTGTTCATTTTTAATTTTATTTATTTTAGCAGATACTGAAAAAAAGAGTAACACAAAATTGAGAAGGGGAAATAATCTGTTTCCAGCCAAAATAACCAATCACCAAATCTGCTTTTGACATGTGTAGTTAAGTCTCTAATAAAAGCCAATGTTGAAGTAGTTATGAGCAAATAAAGCTGATGCTTAAATACACACATATTATGGGAAAAATCTTGGTGGTGTGTTGAGCCGCATTTTGTAATAAACGTCCAAAATGTAATACATTTTTCATTTCATTTTGTAATAAACTGCCGCATTTTGTAATACATTTAGCTACATTTCTATTTCCAAAATATAGTCATAATTTCAAATTGTCCATGTCTAATATATGTCATATATATATGAACCTTTACAAGACATTAACAAATATGTAATAAATGGTTAATACATAATGAACAAAGCATTTATAAATGGGTAATAAATGATTAATATATAGTCAATTGTGTGTAATTATTATAAAGTGTTACCAATATCTTTCTTTTAAGTTAACATGAAGGATCTGGCGGCAGTGGGGCTGGTAGTGGCAGTTGGACCAAAGGTACTCTGGTTGGTGATAATAATGCCTCCAATAACACTAACCTACAATTATTATTTTTATTTTTTAAGTATCTGGTTCAGACATTAAATGTATTAAATCTTACATACTTTAATAAGATCAATCAGAAACCAAATGACAAAAGTGCTGGTTAGCTCATGTTTTAAATATATGATGGTGTGTTATTCCACATATATGCTGGTTTATGTATATGTATACAATGGATTAGTAAATATTCCACTAGAAATAACCTATAAAGTGAATGGATCATAATGTGCAGACAGTTTTTTGAAGTAGATCTCAGACCAATATTCCTTTGGACTAAAACCTATTCTCTTGTTAATTCTAAGAATTTCACATTTTGACCCTAGACTTATGTTAGAAATTTGAGCCAACTAGCATTTAAGACTTGCGTTTCCTTTATCAGTAACACACATGCAGTAAAAAATTTCATTTGTTTTAGTCCGAAAGCGTTTTACTTGTAGACCAGTGTAATATATTCTGTTCTGGTCACTGCAGGCAAGTGTCTTTTTCCAATAAAATTATTACTGAGAAACTTCAAAGTACAGAATGAAGACGTTACCAAAAAAAAGTTATATTGAATGCTGAAATTGTATTTTATTTTAAAAGCGACAACTATGTTTATAGAAAATGGTATTGACCTGCTACTGCTATTTAAAAAACGAGCTGACAAAAAAAAAACTAAAGCTCCGGACTGAATATGATTAATTCTTAAACAGAAAAACTGAGAAATAAAGTCATGTTTTTCATACACGATAGTTTAATGAATATCTCAAATAGCCTCAAACAGCTGAAATAAATGAAAGCAACAGCCACTATTTTTTTTTTCAGTCATACAGTATGTTCACTTCAAAGAGAACAATACAGACTATTTGAAGAAACACAATATATTCAGTAGTTTACATGACCATGCATGTTACTGTGTGATGCTATACAACATGACAAACAGATAACTGCTGAAGAATTACAAGCATTCACAAGCTAGTGCTGCTCTGTAGTTTATCTAACCAGCTCATCAATACAGCTTCCTGCTCAAACTGAACAGATGAAATCACAGATGAGAAATGCATGTATCTGATTCTTGGCTCCTCTGTGAGAATCTTATCTGAAGTGCCTGGGGAGACAGTCAATCCAACTAATCTCAGCTCAGTCTTGGTCTGATTCTCACTATGTAAGTGATCCACACTGATCAAGAAGATACGATTCCCAGTCTCATGTCTTCATGCTTTTTTTTTTTCCTTCAGTCTAATGATGTGAGGGCATGCGGGGAGCACTGTTTGCCTTGCATCATTTTAAACAAACATTTTTAGTGGAGGATTTTTTTTTTTTACTGTTCCTCGCATGCTAGAGGGTGAACAACAAACAAACAAAACAAAACAAAACACAAGAGCCATGAAAAATTACATATCTGTGACAAATGACAAGTTGCCCAGAGCTGGAAAGATGTGCGCTCAAATATCAAATACAGAGTCTCACTGAAGGACACGTAAAGAAAACTAAAATAATTAGAACAATAACAACAGTTATAATAATAATCCTGATGATGATGATGATGATGATGATGATGATGATGTGCTTTGTGCAAAGACACACAAGCTTTCAATTATCAGAAACTTAAGAAGTGTTGGGGGATGGGGTTAAAGAGCCACAGTCTTACATCTTCCTCCCTATAGCACCTGCTCATCACTCACTACAACAGGGGTCTCAAACATGCGGCCTGGGGGCCAAATGCGGCCCGCCAATGGTTCCAATGTGGCCCTTTGAAAGTAGTTTGTCACCTCCACTGGCTGCATACCTCATTCACAGGAAACAACAAGAGGAATGAGGGACACACAAAAAGCCTGTCCATCTGACGTCAGAAGGACTTTAGCGTCACCCACATGGGGTTAAACCCATCCCCCATTGCAGCGAATCTGAAGTAGCATTAGCATTAGCATCTACAAGAGAAGGCGGAGCCACAGTAGCTGCTGCACAAACTGAAAAAAATGGCAGATCAAACTGGTTCATGTGCTCTCTGCACGAAACCCAGCTGGATGTTACTCTGGCAAACACACACATAGAGAGCGAGGGGGGGGGGGGGGTCCTTCACACATTCTGAGCCAATCAGAGACGCCTTGTCACCGCCTCATGGACATGTATGAGGAAGTACCAGTAAACTCTGTTGTTCATTTTTCTACCGTGAAAAAACAGCTGGAACCAAAACAATCCGGACATTTTTTAAAAAATAAAATAAAACAATATATTCAATAACACAGTAATATTAATGAAATAACCATAGAATGAAAGCTTTAACGGTGGTTCTGTTACTACCTGCAGTGACGTTACAAAGCCACGATAAATGTGGAACTAAATAATTCACCATTTTCTTTCCACAGACATTGTTTTCCGAAATAAAGAGGAAATATTCCCAGAACAGAAGAGCTAAGGGGCTAAAGTGTTGGTACTTCTATGGTATCACGTTTCCTGACTGTCAGCCAGTTCTTCAGTTGTCTAAACAAAACACACTGATTTCAGAATCAGCACTGGGTCTGTTCAGCCTTAGGCCTTGAAAAGCAGAGTCTTTAAGCTGAAACCCAAACATTCTTGCCAAATTAAATTGACTTTAATCACCACCTCCTCATTTTCTGCAAGATAGCGTTTTTGCTTCTTGACGATGTATTGTTATTTTCTTTTAGAGACGCTACACCAGTAAATCCATTAATAACTGCTGAACCAATTCTATTACAACGAACAGCCATAGACTTTTAAGGTGACAAGAAAGCAAAGTATGGGCTCTACCTCTACATGTTCTTCTCTATAATATCTTGATAAATAGGTGAGGTTAGATCAAGAGTGTTTCCAGGAGGTGTCATGGCGCCATGTATCTATATTTTGAAAAGCACAGTCAAATGGTAAATGACCAAACTTCCAGCTCTTAATAAAAGAGAATGACCTTAGGGCAAATTGTAACTCTATCAAATATTGTATTTT
The DNA here is from genome assembly GCA_020466265.1 of Siphamia tubifer. Classification (NCBI taxonomy): domain Eukaryota; kingdom Metazoa; phylum Chordata; class Actinopteri; order Kurtiformes; family Apogonidae; genus Siphamia; species Siphamia tubifer. The sequence continues at coordinate 31,264,067 of CM035801.1, read as the reverse complement.
TATACCAGTAAAAAGAAGTTTATTGTAATAAAATTCATATGTATTTTTACATGTATGTGTATATATATTCTTTTCCAATTTCAACTAAGAATTTGTATTATTCATAATGAATGTAGTGTTTTGATAATTACAATGACTAGCTCTTATTCTGAATTATGATCTTGAAAATATGAAAATAAAATGAACCATATTAATATTTTATGAGCTCAGGATTTAGAAAAATTCCCAGGTTTCAAAATATCTGAGGGTTTTTAAGTATAATTTCTGTTTAAATCTTCTTCGAGCATGCCTATAGGGTAATAACATCTTAATTTGTTCAGAAATAGAAGTTCCTAGTATAGGACAACAGCGCCACCATATAAACACGGCACATATTGAGACTAATGATGCAAACAATATGCCGCCATGACACCTCCTGGAAACACTCTTAATCTAACCTCACCCCTTGATAAAAGGGTCCAGTAAGCCTATTTGTTAAGCTACAACAAAGAGATATATATATAGGATCTGACCTTTTTCCACTGTTACTTATTGTCTTTGCTGACAGAAGAGAGAGTTTCTTCAATTAAAGTTGAATGTGGGAGCTGGAGCGTGTAATGGAACATGAGTCTGAAGTGCATAGGCAACTCGGTTACCACCAAGACAACTTCACCACTGTGGCTTAAGCAGAGAATTCCTTTAAAATATAGATTCCTTCCTACCTACTGACCAAAGAGCTTTTAGGAGGTCACTTGTTCTTCTTATCTCTTGTTGACCAAAAGGAAGGAAGTGGGCTTGAGGTTAGGTGGTTAGCCAAAAGAAATGTTACACTCGCTCAAATCAGATGTCTAGTTCGAGTCTTCAGAAAGAGAGAGAGAGAGAGAGAGAGAGAGAGAGAGAGAGAGAGAGAGAGAGAGAGAGAGAGAGAGAGAGAGAGAGAGAGAGAGAGATCACAAAGGTCAGAAGGAAGTGAAAATGAAAATAGCTTTTAGTACAGATGTCACCTCCGTCCTAGCTTTAGTAGTGAAGCCTGAATCTACTGTATTTCAAGTCGACATGGCTCAGGAGGTAGAGCAATGGTCCAAGAACTGAAGGGTTGGCAGTTTGACCATCACTCTGTTGTTGTGTCCCTGGGCACTTCACTCACTTTGCCTCCAGTGTTGCTACTCACATTAGTGTAGGAATGTTCGGTGGTGGTTGTAGAGGCTGTTAGCGCAGATTGGTAGCCATTCTTTCTGTCAGTTTGCCCCAGGGCAACTATGGCTACATGTGTCATTTACCACCACCAGAGTTGGAATGAATTATGGATCCATTTGTACATGCTTTAAGTATGTGTCAATAGAAAAACGCTATATAAACTTAATCCCTTATTATGTTATCATTGTTATTTTTGGAAACTTACAACCAGATGTCATGAAGGTGTTTTTTTCTTCACTAAAACGATTTGTTGTCAATATTTACAGGTTATTACGTTTTCTTTTTCCTGGTCTGGCCCATTGGACATCAAATCAGTGCTGAATGTGGCCCCTGAAGAAAATGAGTTTGAGACCCCTGCTTTACATGCAGTAAAAATACAATAAAAACAAACAATAGAAAACAGAGCAATCACTAATTAAAACAGACAGAATAAAAGCAATCAAACATTAAAAGCAATCTTGAATGAATGAGTTCGGAAAAGTGACGGATGGTTGGGGGGAGTGAGTTCCAGAGATTAGGGGGGTCTACAGAAAAGGCTCTGTCCCCCCAGGTTCGGTACTTGGTTTCAGGTGGCGGGGCGAGGAAGTGGGCAGAGGAGGATGGGAGGCTGCGGGAGGGGACATGAGGTCAGTGAGGTAGGGGGGCGCCTGGTGATGGGGGGGGCTTAATAGCTAGGTTGTAGGATTACATTGTGTTCTATTTTTGTTGTTGTTGTGCTATTATTATTATTATTATTATTATTATTATTATTATTATTATTATTATTATTATTATTATTACTATGATCTTGATGAGCCGATTTTCATCACAAATTATGGTAACAACAGGCCCTATTTATTATTAAAAAAATGTAAAAAATTTAAACATTTAAAAAAGAGGATCTTAAATGTTATTCTATGTTTGACGGGTGGAGCCAGTGAAGGTGTTGAAGGACAGGAGTGATGTGATGGCATGGGAGTGGGAGTGGGGGTGGGTGAGGAGACGAGCTGCAGAGTTGTGGATGAGCTGGAGTTTATTAAGGTGTTTGGAGGGTAAACCATAGAGAAGATACTGCAGTAGTCTAGTCTGGAGGTGATGAAAGCATGAATGAGTGTATCTTCTTTAAGAGGAAGATACTTTACTTTCAGAAAAAAAAAGAGAGAGATATCTGCAAACTACTAGTGAATGTAGCAGTGAAACTACTACTAATTTCAAGGTAGAATGGAGATTATAATGGCCTGTCCTTCTGACTACAGCTTTTAGTTATTACCAGTGGCAAAGAGAAATAGAAATACACAAAACACTGTATCCAGAATATAAAATACATACTTATACAGTATATAATACCTGCATTGAGGTACAGGTACTGTGACATTCTTACAATTAATAGATTTATTAAAGTCCTTTCCCTATGGGGGTGTTAAAAGACCATACAGGAACACAGTGTAACATACCTGCCAGACCATGACATGCCCGGTCTGTGCAGGAATAGAAATCCAAGGACCAGTATACATTCACATATGACACAGGAGATCACATTATTCTCTCCAGTGCAACTTGTCTTCCGTGGGTATTTTCTGCATTCATTGAAATTTGAAGAAACACCTTGTGGTGAGTTTTATTATTTTATCCTTTATCCAGCTAAATGCTTACTGGTCAAATTAGCTACTTACTATCAGTTTGTGTTATCACCACAGTAGATAACCTAATCTAGTTGCAATAATTGATGAATTACTTCCATACAATAATATACTTAGCTGCTTAAATATCTGTAAAAGGAAGCGTTTGAGGCACTGTATTTACTATTGACCCCAATCTTTATTTACTTTAATCTTAATGTATGTCTTATTTATTTTATTGAAATGTTATAATGTATGTATAATCATTTTATCTTGTACTTTTGTAAATGTATCATTTTTGTGCAATCAAATCTTCATGTATTTCTTATTTGACCCTTGTCTTAAAATTGTATTTTAATTTTTAATCAATGTGAAGCACTTTGGGCTACAGTTTTTGTACGCTATATAAAGTTTATTATTATTATTATTATTATTATTATTATTATTACTTCATATGTAGAAGCACCAGGTCTTTACTTGAAGGTTTGTATTGAATTAGAACTTTATTTCAAATTTCCTCTGTTTAATAAGTTAAAAAAAAAACGGTATAATAATAAATCTTATTTTAATTGACTGTTGTTTGTGGTGTTAAATACAGAAATGGACAATCCCTCCCATTTCCATTTCAAAATAAAAGTTATACAGAATCATATCAGTAAAAGTATTGATCACATATTCATTAATATCATTACAAATTGCTAACATTGCTGTGAAAATAAGAATAATACCTGCAGTGACAGAGTGGACAGCAGCAGTCTGGGTAAGTGATAAGTATTAAAGAAAACTGAGTTATAGTGTTGAATGTATTTATAATCTATATTATATGCTTGACAAGCAGCTCTTTACATTACAGCCATAAATTCATCCAGCATGTAATTGAGCGCCACCCTTTATTTGTTCATTGCCGACACTGACACCAGCTATTATTAGATAACCAGTAATTACATGGGGAATTACAGTGATTACTATTTGGGATGCACCAGTCTATCAGCTGATATTCACCTTTGTAATTGGCATCGACTTCTCAACTAAAAGGATGACATTCAAAGTTTGTGTCTCATATATTACTGGAAAGACTGTGATAAGCTCCAGTTGTTTTCTCATTCAGACCACAGCCCCAGAGGCAAACAAACCCAGGGTTTCTTCAATAATACAGACTCAACTCAACCACTGTCTCACTTCATGTCAAAAAAAAGAAAGTCTGTTTTGAGAACTGATAATATAATCTACAAACATCAACCATTAGAACCAGTACTTCAGCTCAAGCCAAATATTCAGCAGCTGACCTAGACATTGACCTGGTCTACCACTGTCTGCCAAAGCCCCTCACAACACAATAGAGTTATTAATAGTGTGCCACAACACTTCAAATGTCACTTCACTCCCACTAGAACACAGATAAACCATTCCCATTGGCCAGTTTCCAGATTTAACTCTCCTCTATGTATGTTTTGTATCAGTGTGTAAAAATAAAATGTCAAAATTGTACCTTTTCTTTAAAACTCTTGTTCCAAACTACTTTCACACCAAATACTGAGTGTGTTCAGAGCATTCATAAACACATGATGAGCATATGTTCTAGACTGTAACTAATCGCAGTTTCAACAGAATGCGAGTCAAAAACATCTGCAGATAATGGGTCTGACTTCCTTCCTCCTCTCTCATACACTGGCTCTTTACTTGCGACAGGGCTAAAGGCATTTGTGTAGGCCAAAGGCCAGTGAGGCCTTCACTGTCAATGCTTTCAATACTGATTTCAATCCTCAGGCTGCCAATCAGGCAAGCTTGCATTGCTTCTTGTTCTTGCCCATCAATGGGCTTTGTCTCCTGCGCTCATGGTTCATTAAGTGGGGGGAGATTGGGAACTGTGTGTGGCACAGTGGGCTCTTTGTCCCACTAGACTCCTTAACAGTCTATAGCGGAGTGCAATGAACTCACACACACAGTGGTGTGCACATTAGTGCACTCACACATCTTAGATGTTGAATAAAAGCCGCCATGTCCCATTATGCGTTTGCGTGAGTTCACACATTCCAGAAGAACTTCCTGACAAGCTCTCAGACAAACTATATGTTAATGATTCTCTACTCTGGTTAAAACGACTTGGTTCATATTGAGATGAAGTGATTATATGAAGCTATCAATGAACATAGACTAAAACAACTGAACATGGAAGCGTTTATCCTGACCATATGCTAGTGCATCAGAAATGTTTGTGGTAAGTGCGAGCTGGTTTGAATGTATCACATCAGACTTAATCTCCAGTGACACTCTGCAGCTGCTCCACAGATTTACTATCGACAGAGGTCAAAAACTTCTTACATCCCCTATCATCAGCATAAATACTTTAAACAGTCTCCTCTCACAGCATTGCAGTAAGCATCTCTTCTTTCCCTTCTTCAAAGTGTTAAGTGCTCAGGTTCTGTTGCCTCACTGCTCTGAGTGGCTCAGATACTGCCACATTAATCTCCATTAACACAGATGGAGTTTTAATCCCTACTCTTTGACAGCAAGTCAGGCAGCGTGTCTGCCCGTTCCCACAACTTTGCTATATCAGACAAAATCCCTGGTGGGACAAAGCACTACTAATGTTCACAAATGCTACCTTCATCAACCAGAGTGGATGTCAAGGATAATAGGCTGCTTGAAAATCTTGGCACTGCTCGTACTAAGTAGTGATTCTTAAACGTACTTGTAGTAAGCATTCACTAATAGGCACTTACAAGTCTCTTATTAAGATTAGTACATGCTAATAGGGCTTTAAATGTTAATTATGGGATCATCAACAAGGCCACAGTTAGATACTAAAATATTTATATACGCACCTGGACGACAATTTATAAGTTAACGACGCCATATGAGTTTCGTGCATTTGTACAAAATGCATTAATTAAGTTGAACAAACTGCTTTGGTTGTTACTTTATGTTTAATACAGAGTTTATAAAACACTTATCTTAACTGATATCTGTTCTTTTTGCAGTTGGTTTAAGATTTTAATGTACAGGTATTTTACAGTATAAGCCTTATCTGATAGAATCAACTGTAGCTGTGAAGATTTGAGTTTTTAACTAATCTTAATACCTACACTTCACCATCTCTGCACCTGACAACACACAGCTAATGTTTATGACAACAGAACCAAGTTATTTGTCACATAGTAGAGTTGTAGTCATTTATTTGTAACATAAAACAAGGTATTGTCCACTGTGTCAGATAAAATATTTAGCTATTTACAGATACACATAATATTGGCTTTGAACTGAAATTTTGAACTAAAGCAGAGGTGTCAAACATAAGGCCCGGGGGCCAAATCCGGCCCGCCAAAGGGTCCAGTCTGGCCCTTGAAATTAATTGGTGAAATACGAAAATAGACATTAAGATATTAATAATAAATTCACTAGAGGTTCCACATTCAATTCAATTCAATCTGAAGTGGATCAGACCAATAAAATACAATCATAATAATCTATAAATACTGAACTACAATTTTTTTGTCTTTGTATGTGTACATATTTTCACATATTTACACTAAAACAAAGTATAATTTCACAAAATATTTGAATCATCTTGAACAAATATGAAGAACTTGAAGTGTTTTAAGGGAAATCTGTACATTTTTAAGATAAATCTGCCTGATATTAAATATTTTGTCTATTTGTATTTGATCCAATATGATCTGCAACTAATAATAAATATGTGGAAGTGATAAACAGAAGCTTAATATTGTTAAAATTAGACTTATTATTTTATTGTTTCATGTTATTTGCATTTTCTTTATTTAATTTGACTCTTTTTCACTCTATAATATAGAGAAATATTTGGAGTTGACATTATTTATGTATTATAATGTTACTATTTCACTGGTTCGGCCCAATTCAGATCAAATTTAAGTGAATGTGGCCCCTGAACTAAAATCAGTTTGACACCCCTGAATTAAAGTGTAGACAGTTTATTACATTCCGTACTCTGTTGGGGAACAACGGCAGGAAAAAACTCAGTATAAATGAAATTTTAAAAAAGAATCATGATATATTTAAACTTAACCACAATGTTTTCAAAACAGATCCAAAGCAGCTTCATATTCAGACCCAAGAGACTTAGTAAAGCTCTGAATAAAACACTATAATCATTCATATTTAAACTAATCCACAAGGGTGAGGGATGAGCTGGGATACAAACTTCAGTCTTGGGAGGAAAAATTTCTCCAGAAGAAATGGAATATAGACACATAAAAATATTATTATATTCAAACTATCACTGCTGAACTCGTACATAAATGGATAAATAGTATTGGAACATATTAATGCAGTTGTTTCTGTTCTAACAGGGGGGTCTGGGCTACAAAACAATAATGACAAATATCATTACATTTGTTAATTTGGCTTATTTTGTACAACGTTGATGGTTTTTTTTGGTTTTGTTTTATCCATGACTATGATTGTTGAAATCTTCTACCTCTAATTTTCTAAAATAAATTGTCATTTCTACGTTTTACTTTCTTCACATGTCTCTTCAGAAGCAAAATCGGCCATTAGACTTTAAGAAAATGTTGATGTTTATAAACTGGCTCAACAGATACTCTACTTATTCCTGGTGACCTTTTCCATTACAGGATGCTACTGACTTTAGAATACCTGGATGTCATAGCAACACGGCGTGGAATTTCTGTGACGTCTCCTCAGAGAGTTAGTGTTAAACTCATTTGTTGTGTGTTCATGTCGTCCTGTCAAGCTCATGCTCAAATTTTTTTGTCAGCCACCAAGAACAGAAAAGTCTGAGCCTCCTCAACCGACCATGGTATAGCTTTGCAGGCTGCCACCATGTGCATTAAGCTACTACTATATTTATTATATTTATTTATTTTTAATTTCACATTGACATTATAATGACACAGTCTATTCTGTCAATAATCAGGCGTATGTAGTATTTATGTATCATGTTTTAGTGTCTCTTCCACAGTAAGAAGTGAAAAATATGTTTACATGTCAGAGGAATTAGAATAGAATACAATAGAGTAGAGAAGACAAGAGTAGAGTAGAGTAGACGTGAGTAGACGGGAGTAGAGTAGACGAGAGTAGTGTAGAGTAGATGTGAGTAGATGAGAGTAGAGTAGACTAGAGTAGAGTAGAGTAGACTAGAGTAGTGTAGAGTAGACGTGAGTAGAGTAGAGTAGACGTGAGTAGACGAGAGTAGAGTACACTAGAGTAGAGAAGAGTAGACTAGAGTAGTGTAGAGTAGACGAGAGTAGAGTAGACGTGAGTAGAGTAGACAAGAGTAGAGTAGACGTGAGTAGTGTAGAGTAGACGAGAGTAGAGTACAGTAGAGTAGACGAGAGTAGAGTAGACAAGAGTAGAGTAGAGTAGACGAGAGTAGAGTAGAGTAGAGTAGACGAGAGTAGAGTAGACAAGAGTAGAGTAGAGTAGACAAGAGTAGAGTAGACATGAGTAGACGAGAGTAGAGTACACTAGAGTAGAGTAGAGTAGACGAGAGTAGAGTAGACAAGAGTAGAGTAGAGTAGACAAGAGTAGAGTAGACATGAGTAGACGAGAGTAGAGTACACTAGAGTAGAGTAGAGTAGACGAGAGTAGAGTAGACAAGAGTAGAGTAGAGTAGAGTAGAAGTATTTTATTGATGGAATAAAGCAGTGACTTTATTTGGAATTAAGTTTAATTGGGAATTGTAATTTTATGTGTTTCCAGATCATCTTAAAGTGGAATTAACCTTTATTCTGAATTAAACAGGAATATAGACTCTCATGTAAAGACTGGAAACATGTTCAGGGTGTGTCCCACCTTCACCCATATGTAGGTGGGGTAACCTCCAGTAACTATAGAGAGGATAAAGTGGGTTCTGTTACAAAAGAAACACCTGCATTTAACATTTCCCAACACTTTTGTCTATTTATGTACAAGTTACACACTTATCCTATGAGGCAAATCATATGCATAAATGTTGATTACTTCACACAAGTTAATGCTGCAGAAACATATAATGGGATTTTTCTACTGGCAATTGGGTCGTTAATAAAAAAACCCAAATTCATAGGTTTTCAAACGCTGCTGAATTAAACCTCAATGTGTCTGAGTCTTGATGTAGGGAGTGGAACGTCACGCCTCAAAGTGTGAAATCTGCCACACAGAGCTACATTTCTCTGTCTGTGATAGCTCAAAGGTGGGAATGGAGTTGATAAGAATAGCAATGGAAAGACACAGGGCGAGTCTTTGTTTCCAAGGCCACAGAGGCTGGGAGAAGGTTCAGACGAGTTAGGGAGGGAGGCAGAGTGTGTGTGTGTGTGTGTGTGTGTCTGGGAACAAAGTGTGTGAGTCTGTGGAGAAGCTGTCAATTTGAGTGTAGCGGTAAAGAACCATAAAAAGACCATAAAAAACATTTAAAGGCGTGCCAAATCAAGTCCTCTGGGTTTTCCTCCTCTAGAGTGATTTTGAGTGTGTGTGCTTTTGTGAAGCTTTTACTTTGGAGACTTTTGTTACTGGAAATCTTTCATCTGTAAGTACAATCATAAGTGATTGAATGGATTTTAAAGCAGCCAAATCAAATCTGTCAGGAAATTTTTACATGTGCGTTTATGGTGATGATATCAACTACTAGTACTAATAATAATACAACTACTAATAATACTACTACTGCTACTACTACTACTACTACTACTACTACTACTAATAATAATAATAATACAACTACTACTAATAATAATACAACTACTAATAATACTACTACTGCTACTACTACTACTACTACTACTACTAATAATAATAATAATAATACAACTACTACTAATAATAATACAACTACTAATAATACTACTACTGCTACTACTACTAATAATAATAATAATAAGTACTGCACTAGTATAACTGTCTCTTGAAATGAGTATATAGGATCTTTTTAAGTTTGTATATTATCTGTACTGTTTTATCTGCATGTTAAATGTACTGTTCTTACTTGTATTTTTTAAGATCAAATGGACCTTGAGTCTATAATAAAGCATCAATCAATCAATAAATAATAATAATAATAATAATTATTATTATTATTATTATTATTATTACAGTGGATAGTTATTCTACAGCTGTTCTCTTGTATGTTCATGGGTTTTATTGTTTTAGTTCCATATCAGTCAGTTCATATCATTACTGGTCTTAATACCTGATCTGCACTAACATGTTTAGGTGTAAATCAATTGCTTGTTGTTATTAGACTGTCTTAAAATTGTATCTTACTTTTTAATCAATGTGAAGCACTTTGGGCTACAGTTTTGTATGAAAGGTGCTATACAAATAAAGAATATTATTATTATTATTATTATTATTATTATTATTATTATTATTATTATTATTATTATTATTATTATTATTATTATTATAATCAACAGTCATCTGAAACAAAAACTCCATTAAAAATGTTTTATTTCATAGTGTTCTGATATTGCATTTAAAATACACTTTCTTTCTAAGTTTAAACACATGTTGTCGGGCTGAGTGGCCTTTTTTTTAAATCCTATTAAAAGAAAAATAGGTTCATTTTAAAGATCTCAATCACAGCTTTTTTTCATGCCTACTGTAAAGATGAATTAAAAACAGTCAGGAACAAAATCTTGACTAAGGTTCTCATAATTCATGCATCAAAACTGGGTTTAAAAATGATTTGACAAACAAGGCAGAAAGTCACAACAGCAGAATTAAAGCGTAAAAACAGCACAATAAAGAAATCAGTACAACAAACATGAATACATGACTAAGCAAGAGTGCATCATAGTAGCATGGCGGTACATGTTAGATGTTATGTTATAAACCAATAATCAAAACAGTGTAAAATTAAATATTCAAAGTGATAGTGTTAGTTGGGCATTTTGCACATAAAGCCCTGTTCTTAGATCGTCTGGGTGACTTGGAGTCTTTCAGATCACAATTTTGACATTTGGTTTCAAAAGTCACTCAAAAAAATCAGTCATAAAACAGCATTAAACTTTCATTTGCAAAGACATGAAACTCAATGTGTGTGTGGACAGCGATATGTTGACCCAAAATCGTTGCCAAGTATGTCTTCTGTTGTTGTTTTAGCATTTGGTGGACCTATTTTTCCTATATTCTTCCATTGTATAGTACCTGTCACTATATGTTCTCGTGCAAGGTACCACATGGGCAGCTGTGGCTCAGTTGATAGAGCGGTTCGTCCAATGATCCAAGGGTCAGAAGTTCACGTCCCTGACTGTCCACATGTCCAAGTGTCCTTGGGCAAGACATCAAAGACTTGTCTGGATGTATATTTTCCAGTGATTTTCAGGTCAACGTATCGCTTTCCACCTCAGTCATGTCTTTGTAAATAAAGTGTAATGCAATTATATGAGTGATTTTCCAAGTGCCCATTGGAGTCAATGTTAAAGTGTACTTTTGAAATGTTCAGTTCAGCAACAAGTGTCAAAATTGTGATCAGAAAGTCATCCCAGACGACCTAAAAAACTAGACTTTATGTGCAAAAATGCAGAACTAACCTTTTTAAAACATTCAAAGACACGACATCACATAGTGTTGTTTGACTATGTGACATTAGTGATCGGCGGCCATGTTTACTCACCAGACTGTCCACACCACCCAGTGTGTGGTTGGCGTTGTACAAGGAGTAGGTCAACTGGTACACACCATCATTGGTCTCACTGTTGCCATAGAAACCCACACCCACTGCGACGCTGCAGAGAGAAGAGGCACGCAGGGACAGGTAAGGCTTTGATAAATTAATGAGAGCAGTGAACAACAGCATCACTGTGAGGCGCGTAAATGCTGTCTGTCCGAGGTGATGTCCTGATTTAATGGGCTTCAGATGGGTTACGACATCCTGTTGTCAGATCAAAATAAACATGCTTCAAGATGAAAAAGGTCCTTGTGTCTGGATACTCCATAAAAATAAATGAATAAAAAAAAAAAAGGAGAGGACACAACAAAAGCTGCACATACGCAACATTCGATGAATATTTCATACCTTGCTTTTCAAACTGATATTTTGCCATAAAGCTCCATTATCTTTTTTTTTTTTTTTTTTTTTTAATCATTACTGACACAAACTCAAAGGTAATGACTTTGGGAATCCCTCTAACAACATTTTATTCAAATGTTTATTGCAAAATGGAAATGTATAGTTTTCTAAATGAATACATTTAAATAGAAGAGTTACACACATCTAAGGTTGATTTTATTCATTTGTTTTAAGCAGAAGCAAATGTAAGAACTTTTATGAGCACATGAAACTAATGGCAGAGCAAATACATTACTAAATAAAGATAATCAAGATGTTATAGCAACTGTCATGTACACTAATAATAACAAAAAAAGTTCAGTATGTACTGCTCAAAAAGGAGTGGGAAGAAGAAAACTCATTAAATGCCACCTCTGTCTCTCATTATACATTACTTTTGCTTCATTAATAAGGTAATGTCTACTTGGTGTCCTAATAATGTAAATAACAGATAGTCAGCAGATTAAAAAGACCTGATGTAATTTACACATACTAACTATCATAATGATATACCGTATTTTCCACACTATAAGGTGCACTTGTCAATGAATGGTTTATTTTTAGGTTAATCATATGTAACACACACTGGATTATAAGGCGCATTGAGTGAAGTCAAAACCATGAGATAAAAAGTCAAAATTGTGAGATAAAAAGCCAAAATTGTGAGATAAAAAGCCAAAATGATCAGATAAAAAGCCAAAATGATCAGATAAAAAGCCAAAATGATCAGATAAAAAGCCAAAATGATCAGATAAAAAGCCAAAATGATCAGATAACAAGCCAAAATGATCAGATAAAAAGCCAAAATTATCAGATAAAAGCTAAAATGATCAGATAAAAAGCCAAAATTATCAGATAAAAGCTAAAATGATCAGATAAAAAGTCAAAATTCCAAGTAACTAAGAAGAACCAGAATTAATCCATATATAAGGCACTCTGGATTATAAGGTGCACTATGATTTTTGGAGAAAATTAAAGCCTTTTAAGTGCTCTTTATAGTCCACAAAATATGGACAGATAAGCAATAAACACATAACAATGGTAATGGAAGTGACACATACCAAAGAAAGAGTAAGAAAGAGCCAAGAATGCGATGGACCGACATCAAAGTATTGATAGCATCATTAGGAAATAATTGTGCAATGCGAGAAAAGAGTATTTTTTTCTAATAATTATCTTTGTGCCACACATTCGTTTCTTCTTCTAGCACATATTTCACAATTGAAAGTTACACACACAAATCTGCTTTTATTAGATATTTCTGTGGAAGCCTGGTATAATAGCGGTAAGACATAATTTAATCAAGATGGTAACGATGGTTTGAACATTCTTCCTCAAACAATCATGATTTCTGAGCTCACTTACGTAAACATACTGTGAACCAGAAATTATACAATACACAGCTTTTACAACGTGTGTAAAAAAAATAAAATAAATAATAATAATTAATTTTTGCATATTCAGTCATCCAAAGATTTCATTTGTTCAGCTGGAGCATCGGCACAAACTAAATAATCAGCAACATAAACACACACATACACACACACATACACACACACACACACACTTACACAGTCCCTTTGAGCTTCTGCTGTAGCAACAGTACCTAATAAACTGGCAACTGAGTTTCTAATCAGTTAAAATTAAATGAGGAGGGTCTTGTGTGCATCTCAGATTAATTTCATGGCCTGGAATTGATACGCAGCGTACTTTTATGGAACAATTATTTATTTATCATTCAGAATATTTTTAAGGTTACCACCAACTCTGAATTTTGTCAGCGTGTTTGACTGTTCATCCTGGAACTGTGATATATTATTTTTTTTAACATTTAAAAATCAATAAGTGATGAATCACTTCATCACAACTGGGCACAGTGTGTCTAATAATGAATAATTAACTGATTTTAGTTCCGCAGAGCTCCTTATGTAGGAGTTTTTAGTGGTGTTCAGCTCCATGAGAGGTTAATGTCCAACTGGATTTATAAGAAAAAACCTCTTTGGTTTGTGTAAATTTTCACGTGGGTCAACCACACGTACATCTATATATGATTCCACTTTCATTTCAGTTGATTGAGGGACATAGTTACATACAAATACTGTGTTTTCATTTAAAGCAGGGGTCTCAAACATGCGGCCCGGGGGCCAAATGTGGCCCACCAAATGTTCCAATGCGGCCCCTAAGCTGAAGAGAATAATAATATAAAAAAAAAGACTATATTTTCTTCTCAGATTTTTTCTCTGATGATAAATAATTTATGAAAAATATTTACATTTACAAACTAGAAAAGCACTCAGAGCGCAGACATCCACCAAGTGCAACAGTCCCCCTGAAATTGCAATAAAATCCATGTTCTGGATCATATCCAGATCAGCATGTGGAATATGATAAAGGATCCCATTGTCCATCTCTGAGTCAAATTTCATGAGGTTTGATCAATAATTAACCAACATATTGAGAAACAAATTGTTTTTGCACCATTTTCCACAATGTTAATGAAAATTTCAAAGTGATCCAGAATTCAGGATTTCTTCTGGATCACCCCCAAAATGAAATCAGTTCTTCCTGTTCACATTTCCAACATATCCTGAAAATTTCAACGAAATCCGTCCATAGGTTTTCGAGTTATCTTGAACAAAGACAAACGACAGACAGACAGACAGACAGACAGACAAACAGATAAACGCCGGCAAAAACATAACCTCCTTGAAATGTCTATTAAATTTAAACCATTTTCTGCTTCTGTTACTAAGAGTTTAGTGTCTTTGTAGAACAGATCTATAATAAAACACATGGGCTAATGATAAACTGAGGCAGAATATTGTTAAAATTGACCTTAATTCTACTTTTTTTTTGCATTTGGATAATTTATAAAAGTACTTTCATTATTGAATTGGGTTTATTTTTTACAGTAAAACAATGACAATAATTTTGAGTCATTATTTTTGATAGGTTATTATGTTTTAATGTTACTGGTCCGGCCCATTGGAGATCAAATAAGGCTGAATATGGCCCCTGAAAAAAATGAGTTTGAGACCCCTGATTTAAAGTGTTGACATTCAAGTTGAAATAAGATAGTTTTACATCTTCCTGTGACAATATGATTTATTCTAGATAGACGAGGTGGTATGGGGTCATTTCACTGACATTGAAAAAACAACTCGGCATTATAACAGGTATGGAAAGATAAAATATAGACATTAAAAAAAACTGTATTTTGGGAGGGTATTTTTGTATTATAATGTATTTTACAATGACAATTTTTGGATGTTTTTTTACAATGTTTTTTTTCTTTCACACCTCAGGTTTTCAGTTTTCATTTTTTCAGGTTCAACTTAACATGGGGTGTGTTCTCGTGCCACAGGGTTAGGGGTCTCGTTCAGGGGGTTAAACGGCTGACGTCATTGTGATCACAACGGATTTATGGGATGAAAATGTTCACATCTGTCATCTATCCTTTAAAAAAAAATATATGAATAAAATGAACAAACTGAAATTTCTTAATACAATTTGCGCTTCCCACAATGCACCGCGCTGCTTACTACGGAAGCTTCCGTAGGTCAAAAAGACTGGGTCGAATCGAGGCCGGTTAGCGTTCTCCCCAGTAGCGAACCGCTCCAGAGTCCGCTTGGAACCGGAGCGAGACCACCTCGAAAAGGAGGTCTCGGTACCAGCCCAAACGAACCGGACCTGCAGGTGTTCCGAAGTCTAGTCCGCTTAAAACAAACCAAATGGTGTAGGTTTTGAAAACACCCTAAAAGAAGTTCTGATGAAGTATGATTCATATTTTCAGTGTCATTTTTGTATTTCGCAAATTGATCCCACGGGCCAGATTACAGAGACCCTTTGGTGACCTGTGATCTATAGAATTATCAAAGAAAAAAAAAGCCAAGTACAGATGATAAAACTATGATTAACGCTAATAAATCACTTCAAAGAAAACATCCATTCAAGTCTTTATAGGTTAATATTAGTGATTTTTTCCTTCCTTCCCAGAGCTCTATTAAATGTTCCTGTGGTTAATTGTTACTTTCTCTATCCATTACAGCAGATTTATAAAGCACCAACGTCTCATCCCAAGACCAGAACCAGATAAAGGCCGGTATCGGGTCAGGTCAGCGCCAGTGGGAAGGTATGGAAGAGTGGAGCTAATTGAGACTTAAAGTGGTCTCTCTAACCTCTTGGCTCCGTGGACGATAAGAGGATAAAAAATAACAGACTTAAAATCCATCGTCAGCGATACTTCCTATAATAGTCCCCTGGAGTTTGAGGGGGGGGGGCTGGCTCCTCTGGTACTGGTGATACTGTGACGAAATGTGACGATATGTGCAGGTGGAGCAGAACAACAGGGGCCGCAGCGCTAATTAGTACAACATGGACGGGGTCTCATTAACTGCCCCCCCCCCCTCCCCACTGCAGGTAAAACTTACCACATTGCAGTTTTTAAACATCGCCCCTGGGGGAGAGACAAAGAGAGGAAGAAATGCAATGTAGTCAAGACATGAATTTAATCAAACTGGAGAAAGAAAGACACAAAGTGACAGATATTAGACATGTGAAAAAAAAAGAAAAAAAAAAAAAGTGAACTGACAGTTATTTAAACGTTATTGTAAGAAGACAGTTCGCCACAAAGAAAAAGACACATAAGGAAAGAGGAAGAACAGGAAACAAAGCAGATAAAGGCCTGGGGTGGACAATTTAAAGGGATTTAAAAAGATCTAATGGTACAAGTTGAATATTCACTGTGTTTTAATGAGTGTATAATCATGCAAAAAACATGAACTTTTCATGCACCTTTTTTGGAATATTAATTACCCACCCCACAGAGTCAGGTCATTGACAGGGCATTAAACGCCGTCTGTATGGAAAAGTGTGTTTGTCAATGTGTTAGGACTGGATTTGGGATTGTTTTTGGTTCGGTTTTTGTTTTGTCTGTCAGTAACTTTACGCAAAAACTACTGGACTAATTCTCATTAATTTTCAGAATAGATCCCATTATATTTTGGTGAATGTAGGTCAAAGGTGAAGGTATTTTTGCAATAAGAGATATAGCAAATCAGGTAAAATGTGTGCTTTATTGTGTCATGTTTATGTCTAGTTTTACTTCGTCTTTCTACCTTTTCTGTTGTTGTTGGCGTTTTGAGCTTTTTATTTTGTTATGTTACTTCCTGTCACCGGTGTTTGCCCCGCCTCTATTCATTTTTACATCATTTGTGTCACCTGTTAGAAAAGTATAAATAAGTTATCTGTGTGAATCTGTCTGCTTTATGTAACTTATAAACACTTGTACCTGTACCTCTTGTCTAAAGAGTGACATTTCAGTCAGATATAAGAACCTTTTTTTTTTTAGAGGGTACATTTTGAAAATCTTATTGAAATTTTCTCAAGATAATGTTTACTTGTTCTATTGGCAGAACATGTATGTTTTGATGTATGTAATTTATTGATTGATTGAATTAAGCAAAAAAAAAAAAGGTGAAAAAAACATTATCAGAGCAGAAGTCCAATAGTTTTCAATAGTTATGTTTGGATACAAATTCCTTTTAAATAACACTGTTTTGCCTATTTCACTGTGGGGGAAGAAATCGCCTCTAATACAAAAAAACAACAACAATATACTGTTTTGTTTTTTTTAATTAAATTAAGCAAAACTAAAATAAATAAAAATCCTGCCAATGGAAAAAGTGAAATTTCTTGTCTAAAAACAAAGCTTTTATATGTCACTGAAAAGTTACTCTTTAGGTGATTATGTGTGAAAATACACTTGGTAAAATGTGGATATTTTTCCAGTACATATACAACTGGACATAGAAACTTACATTTAATGGTAGATTTTATATCTTATACATAATAGGATAAGATATAAATGATATAAACTCCAAAGTTTTCTCTGTTTTTGAGTAAAAAACATCAAATTCCATCATGAAAATGTTTTCATCTATGAACTGAATATATATGAACAATCTGAATTTTTGTAAGAAAGAAAAGGGCAACTTTAACAATATTATATCATATTTTATCATTTATACAAACACACATTAATTAACAATTAGAATATTAATCAAATATCACATATTTCTCTTTAGACATTTCAAATTATTCATATTTGTTGAGGATTTTCCCTTTTTTTTTGTCATAAACAAACATTTTTAAGTAATTTCACCTTAAAACAAAGAGAACATTTCGCATTATTTATAGGTTATTATGATAGTATTTTACTGGTCGGCTCCACTTTAGATTGACATAAGATGAATTAAACATCTTTGTTTGCTAATATTTTCTGTGTAATTTTTGTATTTCACAAATCCATCCCCGGGGCCGGACTAGATCATTTGGTGGGCTGGTTTTAGCCCCCGGGCCACATGTTTGACACCCCTGGTTAAAAGCATATTCATGGTATTTGACTAAAGTGTTTCTAGCATAATTTAATCATGCTTTTAGATGTAAAATACTATGGTGTTCTTCATGTTTTTGGAAAATGTGATTTAAATAAACTTTGATTGATCAACTGATTGATTGAATTAGTGAATTACAACAAGTGAAAAAGTCATATTGTACAAAACCACATGATATAGTCAATAAACATGGCAGCTGGAGGTTTCTGTCTGATTAATTCAGGGATCACACCATAAAACAAGACGGCGGTGGCAGCAGCGCAGACGGTAAAGACCCTTAAATCAACTACGCCTTGACAGCAACGGCCATGTTTTCCTTGTTATGTCAAAGCCGATAACTGACAATGAGTAACGGCACCAGTGTTTTGGAAAGTTTGCCAGGACGTCAGTGATTAAAAAGGTGAAGCAGGAAGCACAAGCGCTTGGTTTATGAGAAATAAACTAACCTGCCCAAATGTAGGGAGGATACAAGAACTAGAATAATTATAAAAGTTTAGAATTATGTTCATTATTATACTGTGCCAGTTCACCATTTACACTACAGTGTTCTTTTAATTATTTATTTGATTTTATTATCATAGGTTTTTATATTATAATGTATAGGTTTTATATTATAATGTGTAGGTTTTATATTAGTGTTATAAGTTTTTATATTATAATGTGAATGTATTATATTAGGTTATTATTATTATTATTATTATTATTATTATTATTATTATTATTATTATTATTATTATTATAAGGTATAGGTTATATATTAGTTTCATAGGTTTTATATTATAATGTATAGATTTTAGATTATAATGTATAGGTTTTATATTAGTGTCATAGGTTTTTATATTATAATGTAAATGTATTATATTAGGTTATTATTATTATTAAATAATAATAATAATAATAATAATAATAATAATAATAATAATAATAATAATAATAATAATAATAATAATAATAATAATAATAATAATAATAATAATAATATTATTATTATTATTATTATTATTATTATTATTATGTATAGGTTTTATATTAGTGTCATAGGTTTTTAGATTATAATGTATAGATTTTATAGAGTTCTAATCCTATTGTTGCACTGGAGCCACACTCTATATTTCATTGTATTAATATGTACAATGACAATAAAGCATTCAATTCAATTTAATTATTAGGGCTGTAAGAAAATATTTGTTCTCCAATTTATTGCAATATTTCATTTCACGATACTGTATCTGTGTTAAAAAGAACTATATAGGTATTTTTTACACTGTAAACAAAATGTTCAGAATAATTAAATATATGAAGTTGTGAATACTCAAAGTTTCAGAAATAGTACTACTAACTCAAATGTATTAAATTACTGTAACATGTTCTTCTTTTTAAGTACGTACAACTATTTTTTTTTTTATTAAGGGGAACTATTGTGGATATAAGTGAACATAACTTAACAACATAGATGACGTACAACTGAGTGGAATTAAGTCATTAAATGCTGAGAATGATATTGTTCTGTTATTTCTATGGTTTCAAATAAGGATGATTGAAAAAAAAAAAAACTTAACTGATGTAGTAGATGATGAAATATAATTTCAGATCACTGCAAATAACCACCAATATCTATTGTATTTTTAAAGTTTCATCAATTTAAAATAATTGAGGCAACCGATTGCATTATTTTTTTTTTTAGTTCTGCTAATTTATTCGGGTTTACAGCATAGGTATTTATTCAAATACAGATATTGCAGAAGTTCATTTTTGTTTTTATTTGTCATTTGTATTATATTTATTAATATTTAACACAGTTTTATTAAATTATGGTTACTTTACAGATCCTAAAAGTACGTTTTACTGTCTGGGTTATGACCAAACATGATATAACCATTTGAGCAGTAAAAAAAAAAAAAAAGTTTTAACACATGATATTTTTTTAGTACATTATGTTGTCACCAAATAAAAATGTGTTAAGTATTTGTTCAAATTTCTGGTGTAATTCAATTGTTCCAGGAAATAATCATTACATTTAATAAAAATTAAAATACATATTAATTTTTTAAAATTTAAATACAAATTTCGTTGCACAGTGTATAATGACAAATAAAGTATTTTACCTTACCTTAAAAAAAATTGCCTTTTTAACAGTAATTTCTATCACATCTCCAAATTATTGCCAATACACAATATGCTATTTATTATATACAAAACATAAGGTAAAAACATATGAATCTAGTTTCCTTTGAGAGGCAGTTTTTCTCATTTCTGTTTGATTTCACCATTCCATGTGTCTGATGTGTGTTAAAAAGGTTAATAGGATTTAATTTGACTGGATTTTCACACATAATTCATTTGTACCTATTGATGGTGATGTACCAACCTGCATATTTTAATGCGTTGTATGCTCAAGGGTAGGATTCTTGGTCTGAAATAGCTCCAAATATTTAAATTAAAAAAATAAAAAAAATACCATCCAGCTTCTGTAATGCCCCAAATACTCTAAGGGTAAAATCTAATTAACACAAAGAACTACAGGGGAAAAAAAAGATATATGTAGAAACTATGTAAAAAGAAGGACACCCCCTCCTTTTTTTCTTTTCTGTCTTTTATAATCTTTTAGTGCAGTTCCTTAAAATATCTGCAGCCTGATTCTAAGAAAAAGAACAGATATGAGGAGGCATCCGCTGAGAAGAAACTCCAAACTGTCATATCGATAACAGAAATAAATGTAGAAATGGAAGTAACCCTCCAACGCAGAGCAGAGAAAAGGACTTCAGACACCATAAATAAACACAGAAGGGTTTATATAAGTAATATTTGAGCCTAAAGTGACAGCAGTGGCCAGAGGAGTAAAAGTACTTTTTACTTTTACTCCTTATATTTTTATATAAATATCTGTACTTTATACTCCTTACATTTATATAAATATCTGTACTTTATACTCTTTACATTTATATAAATATCTGTACATTATACTCCTTACATTTATATAAATATCTGTACATTATACTCTTTACATTTATATAAATATCTGTACTTTATACTCCTTACATTTATATAAATATATGTACTTTATACTCCTTACATTTATATAAATATCTGTACTTTATACTCTTTACATTTATATAAATATCTGTACATTATACTCCTTACATTTATATAAATATCTGTACATTATACTCTTTACATTTATATAAATATCTGTACTTTATACTCTTTACATTTATATAAATATCTGTACTTTATACTCTTTACATTTATATAAATATCTGTACATTATACTCCTTACATTTATATAAATATCTGTACTTTATACTCTTTACATTTATATAAATATCTGTACTTTATACTCCTTACATTTATATAAATATCTGTACTTTATACTCCTTACATTTATATAAATATCTGTACTTTATACTCCTTACATTTATATAAATATCTGTACTTTATACTCTTTACATTTATATAAATATCTGTACTTTATACTCTTTACATTTATATAAATATCTGTACTTTATACTCCTTACATTTATATAAATATCTGTACTTTATACTCCTTACATTTATATAAATATCTGTACTTTATACTCTTTACATTTATATAAATATCTATACTTTATACTCTTTACATTCTCTAAACAGATGTGACAGTATGAAAAATATGTCGCTTCAGAGGGAAAATCAGTGAAGCAGAGAAACTGTAACTTCATATATTATAATTATATGACTACTATCTCACAATTTGGGGTTTTTATCTCAAAATTTTGACTTTTAATTTCACAATTTGACCATTTTATCTCACAATTTTGACTTTTTCTCTTAAAATTATGCAATTTCTTTGGTTTAAATCTCATGTGTTTATATCTTCTTTATGTCTCATGACTTTTTTCTTTCATTTTTCCAAACTTTTCTGCCCATATCCACAAAACTGTGTAACTGTGTGACCTGATCAAAGAAATTATCTACACAGTAACTGACTTTTAATTGTTTATTTTAGATAATTTTGCAATTTTTCTGGTTTAATAAAGTATTAGTATTGCATTCATGACAGCAAAAAAGAAATAGTTTTACTTTATTACAATTGAGGAGATGTACTTTTACCAGAGTATTTTTTCACACAAGTAGCTGTACTTCTATGTGAGTACTTTTAACACCTCTAGTTTCAACAGCACTTTCTTCACCATGATGTTAAATAGTCATTTTGATTTCCAGATTCAGATTCAACGTGGTCTGACTTGTTAAACCATGAGTCTTAACATCATGAGATGAATGAAGTGAGAACAAGTGTCCTGTGGGAAATCATCTTTTCTTGATCTGATTTCTAACTTTGATTATGTCAGTCCCTTGGATCACAAGAGTCTGACATAAAACCGGCTCAATTTCAATCCTATTGGTCCTAAAGCACAGGAGTCAAACATAAGGCATGAGGGCCAAATCCGGCCATCCAAAGGTTCCAGTCTGGCCCTGTGGACCAACTCATATGACAAAGACCGATAACTGATTCGAATAAAATGTTAACGCCAAAAATGTTTTTGAGTAAAAAAGGCAAAATTCTTTAAGAAAAATATTGATATCAACAAATTGTATGTGAACAAATATGAACAACCTGTAGATTCTTAAGAAAAATAAGTGCAATGTTGAGGATATTATGCTTTAGTTTATCATTTATACACAACTAACAGATCACAGTTGACGTAAAAATATACACAACATTTAATAACAGGCTGAATATTGGTAAAAATTCACAATATTTCAGGTTATTCACTTTTTTTTGTAAAAGGCTAGTCTTTTTTTGTACTTTATTTTACACTAAAACAGAAAGGAAAATTAGTTTAAGGTTGGTTTCCGTTATTTCTAGGTTATTATATTATTTTACTAATTTCATCCACTTTAAATTGAATTGACAAACTGGTTTGAACTTCCCTGATTATTAATTATCTTTAGTGTAATTTTTGCATTTCACACATTCATCCCAGGGGCCAGATTGGACCCTTTGGCGGGCCGCATTTGGCCCCCGGGCCTTATGTTTGACACCTGTGACTTAAATAGAGGAGTTAAATCAGTGTTTCTACTTTTACCAGAGTATTTTTTCTACATATAAGTAGCTGTATTTCTACTTAAGTACAGAATGTGAGTACTTTTAACATATCCTAGGGTGGGAAACATCAACAAATGTCTTTATTTTCTACTTTAAAACTGCCATTTATATAGACTTAGTTGAGAAACTACAACAGAAACAGCTTCATTCAGTTTTTCTTTTTCTTTTTTCATCCACATACTGTGTGTCCATAAAAAAATTCTGATCACTGCTTTAAAAAAAAAAAAAAAGAGAAGAGCTTAAAACCCCCAAAATAACAAAGTTTAGTCCAGAGATGCAATAAAAACGCTGTTATAAATTGCCAGCTACTAAAAAAAGATGACCTCAAAAAATGGAAGAGGGCTATAAAAAGCTACCGCTGGGATGTTTTTATAGCCGATACTTTAGGTTTTGCAGGTTGTGTGCCAAAAATGTCCGAGTATACCCCAGTAGAAAGTGAAGAACTGTCTTTTTCCATTTCAGAAAAGTCACAATAATCTCCAGGAAATCACACACACACACACACACACACACACACACACACACACACACAATACTTGGGAATATCGAGGGTGACGGACATCTTATTTGGACAGTTTAATTTTGGCCCAGATGTCGTCAACATGAGCAGTTCATTTAGTCACGGTACAATATAATTACAGAGCTAATGTGGTATACTGTGGGCTGGGATGCAACCATCGCTGAGTGACATCTGCTCTGGCTTCAGCTATGTTAATTTGAATGGACGTCACGCTGTATCAGCTCCAGCCGCTGTCAAACATAATTAGAGTTAGGAGGTGAATAGACTATAAGCAGAAACAGGAGGGAGACCAAGACATGAATGAAATGTGTAGAAAGAATCGAGAACATGGGGGGTGGAGGAAAAAAAAAAACAACCTTTAGGACAGAGGTATCAATTATACTGTAATAAAGTACAAAAGAACTAAAACTAAAGTTATCCTCAATATTGCACTCATGTAAAGATTATAAAGTATAGATATTTATATAAATGTAAAGAGTATAAAGTATAGATATTTATATAAATGTAAAGAGTATAAAGTACAGATATTTATATAAATGTAAAGAGTATAAAGTACAGATATTTATATAAATGTAAAGAGTATAAAGTACAGATATTTATATAAAAGTAAAGAGTATAAAGTACAGATAATTATATAAATGTAAAGAGTATAAAGTACAGATATTTATATAAATGTAAAGAGTATAAAGTACAGATATTTATATAAATGTAAAGAGTATAAAGTACAGATAATTATATAAATGTAAAGAGTATAAAGTACAGATATTTATATAAATGTAAAGAGTATAAAGTACAGATATTTATATAAAAGTAAAGAGTATAAAGTACAGATATTTATATAAATGTAAAGAGTATAAAGTACAGATATTTATATAAATATAAAGAGTATAAAGTACAGATATTTATATAAATATAAAGAGTATAAAGTACAGATATTTGTATAAAAGTAAGGAGTATAAAGTACAGATATTTATATAAATGTAAGGAGTATAAAGTACAGATATTTATATAAAAGTAAAGAGTATAAAGTACAGATATTTATATAAAAATGTAGGGAGTAAAAGTAAAAAGTTGGCAAAAAAAGATAAGTACTCAAGTAAAGTACAGATACCTAAAAAAAAAAACCTACTTAAGTACAGTAATGAAGTACTTTTACTTAGTTACTTCCCATCTCTGGTTGAATCATATTATCAAAAAAAAGGATCTGTGACAGCCCCAGGCCTGCGGGGGTCTCTGTTGCTGCTGCTCCTCTCTCTCTCTCTCTCCCTGTGTGCAGGTAGGCAGCTTCCGATTGGTTGTGGCCCTAGCCCCTCCTCTAGACCTGGGCTATTTAAACAGATCAAAGCCACCTGGTCGCTCTCTCTGTTCCTGCTCCTTTGGCCACCATGCTGCTGCCTTCATTAGTTTAGTTTGATTTATTTACACATCCACTCACCACACATACTACAACACATTTGCATCCACACTGACTCACACATACACATTTATATTGTTTAAATAAACTTTGTTAAATCTTTTACTTTTGTGTGGTCTCCCCTCTTTGTTACCACTCCTTGAGCCAGGGTGGTGACAGATCTGATTGGTGGATTTAATTTCTAGGCTCAGTGTGTAACATCTTGGGGGGCCTGAATGAATCATTTAAATAATCAATTATTCATTCATTGATTCGGTCATTTTCTGAACCATTTAATCTTTGAAAGGGTCATGGGGTCATCGGAGGTACTGGAGCGAAACACCCGCTTCCAGTAACATTCCCAATAACCTTTTCTTGTTTTTTTTTCCCAAAAGACATTCCCATTGAAATTAGAAATTCACCAGTGACATTAACACACTGCTTTGATTTTGATACGTGCACAGATTAATGCCCTCCATTCTATTTCTTTGTCTTCTCTATTTATAGAACTATTTATATTTTTGCAGGATATTACACTGGTCTACAAATAAAATGGGTCTGGAATAAAATTAATTCAATTTGACCGTGTGTGTGTGTGTGTGTGTGTGTTGTTGAAAAACAAAACTAAAGGTTTAAATGCTGGTTGGCTCAAATTTCTAACATAAATCTGGGGTCAAAATGTGAATAGGTTTTAATCTAAAGGAATATTAGTCTCAGATCTACTTCAATACACCCTGTCTGTACATTATGATCCACTGACTTTACAGGTTCTTTCTCGTGGAATATTTACAAATCCAGTTTATATATCTGTCCTACAAAGCAAAAAGGCAGTAAGAAAATGACTTACTTTCAAATCATTCTTTGTCATTTAATAAAATATCTCATCTCAAATCTGTGGGTGTTTGTACAGTAACTGCAAAAGGTACGAGTAAAACAAAGTAAAAAAGACAGTAACGACCATTACTGTGTTCTTACTGTCACATCTGTTGGGATTATTTTCATGTTTATGTTTGTCTTGTCTACTTCCTGTTTTATTTTGGTAACCCTCATGTGTTCATGTCTGTTGTCTTTACTTCCTTCTGTGTCTAATCATGAAATCATCCTCACCTGTGTCTTGTTAAATCATCTGTGTCTCCCCTCCCCTTTTGTGTGTATTTAAACCCTGTGTCTG
Source organism: Siphamia tubifer (assembly GCA_020466265.1). NCBI lineage: Eukaryota > Metazoa > Chordata > Actinopteri > Kurtiformes > Apogonidae > Siphamia > Siphamia tubifer. The sequence continues at coordinate 31,237,700 of CM035801.1, read as the reverse complement.
GCAAAGTCCTTTACCAGTTTGCAGTGTTGTACCTGAACGCGTTCATTGAACGGTCGTTCACGAACTATATCATATTGTTGATGAACGTGAACGACTCGTTCACTTTTGCCAAATGATCGGTAAGTTGCGAACGCGGTTATTCTGGCATTTATTGAACTGCGCTCTTATGTAGTTCATATTTCGTTCTTATCACGTTGTAATTATTGAGTCCTATAAATTGCAGCAACTGGATAATTACCCAGCTTTTTAATGCCAATGATAATACTAATAAATGTGCAATTCTGTGTGTTGTGAAACTCGGATATTTTTTTTTTCTGTAGCTACATTATATTGCTGGAAAAAAATCAAATGGGAGCAACTTTACTCTACCTTTCTGGCTTCAAAGATCACATTAGCTGGTCAGTTCACCACAAATTGCTTTTAAACTTTTGGATGGTTTCCAATTAGATTTTGGTAATCGTGTACCTGCTGCCATCAGTAATCAAAAATGTCCACTTATCTGATGAAATATCTCAACATCAGCTGAATGGGTTGGCACAGAACCTGCCTGTATGGTCCTGTGGCAATATATCTTGAAGATGGTATTGAACCTGACTTTATCGTATTGAGAGTTTACAGTTTGTTTTCTCATCTGAAAGTTTTTTTAAGAGGTACTGGAAAAGGATACCATAGTGGAAGGAGACATTTGGGCAATAATTCATCTTTAATGTGTGGAAGACCATCCCAAGTTTTAGGAAATGGGGTGTAAATAATTTAACATTTTGTAATAAAGGCAGTTTGACATTAAAAAAAGATGACAATGAGCAAATGGTTCCAGGCTCAACAAACCCCGCCCCTCACATATATTGTAGCTTATTTTGGCATCAATCCAGTCTATGCATGTGATGATGCCGGTATATCAATTACCTGTATATATGTTCCAAGTTTGAAGTAAATCTTGACGTCGCATCTTTACAAATAAAACACTCTGCGATAATAATCGTTTCCGACAGAGTCTTTCACGAGGCTGTGGACCCACCCGCTGACAAAAAACTTCAATGCCTCCAAACTTTTCGAGGCTTTCATCTGCTGCTGGTGTCGGACTATGTCTGCAGGACTAGGTAGTTAGTAATATCCACAGCAGAGATTATTAGCAAATATTTGGGTTCTGTCGGAATCATTCATTTTCATTAGATATGAGTCACGTCCAATAATTTTTTTTAACTAACTGTATGTATCTGTGTTTTGACACTGGATCTAAATCGGTACAATAAGCACTTCCATCAATGGTTTCCTCCATGGTCTACTTCCTGTCCTCCAGCTGAAATTGTGACATCATCATAAACTGCGTTTCCATTGCAGTTTTTTGCAAAACAATATCGATATTCCTAAAACTTCCACAAAGTATATTTTTGCTTTGAACGTTTTTCCATTAACGGTTGTTCTAGGCAGGAACGTCGCAACTTTTGTGAAATATCATCCCACGATATTTCACTAATGTCACCTTCGGAGCTTCAGATGGGCCATCACTCTGTTAGCATTAGCATGATTGAATCGGCTAATTCTCTCGTCGGTAAAAGTCACTGGCGAACTCTTTAAAGACACTAACATGTCAAACAAACCAAGTGGTTGAAATTATAAGGGTCTGTGCCTGTGGTCTCTACATTGTCAGGTGTAAATATGCTCAGCACTTAACAACAACAACAAATTATAAGCAGCCAGTGGTTGCTTACAGCGGCTGTCATTTTCACTCCAAGAGAAATGATCATGTGTCATCCTGTGACATAAAAGAGTGTTTCCATTACAATATCGAAACATCTGAAAAAACACCTCATGAAAGCGCAAAAACCTTTAATCGATATTTGAGTGTTTTTTCGAAATTCAGTTGTTTCCATTACTAGTTTTTATAGCGATATTTACATTTTGCGAATGTTCAAGGGTAACAGAAACGCAGCTATAGTCATGTGACTAAAAAGTACTTATTATGCATCTCTGGGAATCTATAAACACAATTTGGTATCAATTCAACCTATAGTATTGTTGCTACAGACATTTGAAATGTAGCCCATTATAATTACATGGAGGGGGGAATGGATTTAAACATTTTATTTAAAAGAAAATTAACTTCGACCTACTTTTCCCAAAATGTAATTACATCTATTTTGAGTCATTGGTAATCTATACACCCAATTTGGTATGAATTCCAACCCATAATTATGCTGCTACAGACCTTTGAAATAAATGTAACCCATTATGAATAAATGGGAAGAAAAAAAATATTTAAATATTTTTAAAAAATTTAACTTTGACCTACTTTTCCTAAAATGTAATCAGATCCATTCTGGATCATTGGCAATTTATGAACCAGATTTAGTTTGTATTCAACCTATAATTTTGCTGCTAGAGAGAAACAAACAACCAAACAAACAAAATGTGCCTGTGGTAATAAATGTGTACAACATGCAGAACCTCATTTGTGTTTCACTGATGGTTTTCCAAGGATTCACCATCACCACTATCACAGATTTACTTTTAAGAGTCTGTCTGGATGGATACAAAAGGGGTTTTAAGAGGCTTTTTTTCCCATCACTTTTATAATTAACCAATTTACTTGCGATAAAGTTGAAGATGACACATGATAGAAAACCTTAAGATGTTTCTCCCACTGCCTGTAACAGCACAATGTTTCTGTCTAACAAAAGATTGAATGCATCAGGCTGGACTTAATTAAATAATACCCACTAGCTGTTAAATATGACTGTCACATGGTTGAGAAAAGCCGCCACTCCTCTGGCAACAAATTCAATTAACTACTTTCTGGTCACTGCAGCTCCTATTGATGGACTTAAATAGGTTCATTCTGGTGATGTAAGTGCTGATTTTGTTGCATAGGTCCCAGTGTTTTGGTAGCTTCATTATTTGTTACTGACTCTCAGGTTGTAAATGTTCATCAAGGGGCATAAAAAAAGTAGATTCAGAAGATTAACGTACAAAAGTGAAGTTTGATAGAATGAAAACTTTCAGTAAAAGTACAAAAATATAGAAATACTGCATGCAGGGAGCAAGCTACAGGCTGTATTATTCTATATCAACAGAACAAACAGAACGTCATTTAACTTTTGAATAGTTTGCGTTAACCTCAGTGTTGATGAAAGTCTAAAAGCTTCGAGCAAAAACGAATTCAATACTTTGCTTTAAATAAAATCTGATGAAAACTACAGGGTCGGATATCATCTCATTAAAAATTAAATATATCTTCACTCAAGAAAATAAAGGAATTTTTCATGCTAACAGATTTCAAACTATATTTATGATTAATACTTTTCAATCTGTGAAGGATGTAAAAGGAATTGATGCTAATGGGATTTAATAAGAGCTCATCAGTAGCAACCTGTAATATTCTGTCTATTATTTCTGCTGTAGAGACCACTGATGCACATGAGAAGAAATAAGATGATGCAGCTAGGCTTGACTTAATTTTTAATAGTCTGTTGACTTTAACAACTTTTACATGACTGGAATACAAATAATAGTAATGTGAGGCCGTGTGAATATCCTAGTTGTGTCTGATATATTTTTTGGGACAAGAACCATGTAAATATTCTTGTATTTCTGACAGATATGAAGATATTTTAAAATAAGAACGTGTCATCAGTATGTTAGTTGTAAGCTTTATGATTAATTAAAGGTTCAATGTGTTCAATTTGTATGTGTTCATACTTTAACATGTGCATTAACAGCAAAAGGCTACATGTTACCAAGTGTATTTTTCTCATTTCATCACACTCAAAATACAACAAAATCAACTGCAGAGTAACTTTTCAGTCACATATAAGAAGTTATTTTTAGAAAATACCTGAAAAAAAACAAATGTCTACTATAGACATATAATACAGTATTCACAACTTAATATATTAATTTGAGATATATATATATATATATATATTAATTATATTAATTATTCTGAAAGTTTGAAAATGAAAAATTATATATTATATTCTATCTGCAGGAGTGTACGTGTTATGGGTTTATGAAATTAAACCTGAAGATAGAAACATCGATCATCTACAAATCTAAACCCAAAACAACAAAACCTAAGAACCATAAAGACTCCTAAGTGAAATCAAAACCCTGTTGAAATAAAACAAACAAAATCAAAATGGACTCAGTCAGTTGGTGACGTGGAGTGCGTCTGGATGGGCATTTAAGAGCGAGGAGAGGCGCTAATGGTGCAGACCTGATCAGCTGTGTTAAATCCACCGCACACCCTTTCTCCTCCCTCATTCCCACTTATGAGATGGAATGGAGGAGGGATGTGCCAGTGGGAGGAAAGGAGAGGTGGGCTTGCACGGCATTTGGACACACCCCGCAGACCAGTTGCCAGGTCTGCGAAACTAGAGCCCTTTATGTCGATCACCTGTTCAGGTTTTTCTTTTGTTGTCCTCAAATTTACCTCAAATTACAGAAAGACAAAAAATGTGGAGAAAAAAATACACAGAACATATGAAAATCCACTAAAATACACACTGAAAATAAATAAAGAATTCAAAAAACATTTAAAAAAAACTTTCCAAAAGTAAATAAAAAATGTAAATTAAATTAAATAATGATGAAATACCCAAAACATTTTCAAAAATATGCATTGCATTAACATTTTTAAACCGATTAATCATGATGACGGTTCAGTCTGTGTTTTTCTTTTCTTTTCAGTCTTTTCAAAAACTCTAATTCATTATCAAGTCTTTTCAAGTGAATGTTTTGATATTACTTTTAACCAGATGGCAACAGACACCATATATCCAGTATGCATAATATTCATGAAACACCCACATCAGCTGTGTTTTAACCCAGGGCTAGACTATCGTCCCCCTGAGAGTTGGAATACAAGCACTAAGTTTGTCTGTGCTTTTGTGAAGCTCAAAGAAAACATTAAACCAGTGTTGAATCAGACGAGTGCCCGAGCATGGTGCATATGAAAACACATGTCCAGAATCAGGCTCAAAGAAAACACTGTCAGTATATATATATATATATATATATATATATATATATATATATATATATATATATATATATATATATATATATATCAAAAACTTCTCCCTTTTGAGTAGTTATCATAGCCTTTTCAAGCAGATACCATGCGAGAGAAAGACGTTATCACAGTCATATCATCCACATCAATAACTCATAGAAGGAAAGAGGCTTAACAGAGAGACATCAAACACGGTTTTCATCAAAAGGAAGGAAATATAAAAAGGACTGGCTTAGTCTTTGCTGTTTGTGAGGCTGAACTCCAAGTATTTGCAAAACTACAAATACAGAAAGCAATATGGACTGAGTAAAAAAAAGACACCACACACACACAAAAAAAAAACCCAGAGGTAAACAAACAAACAAACAAACAGAGAGTCAAAGTCTGCACATAGTGAACTAATAAACTATGGATCTATTGGGGAAGTAGTGAGTGGAGAATCTTTGCAGTGAAAGCATTATGGCACTTACAGCTGCCAGAAAGGAATACACAATGACTAATAAAGACGAGTGGAAAACACAAAGGATGAGAAGTATAAACACAGACGAGCAGGGGGTGTCGACGTGCACAGTGATCAGCAGTTAAAGCTGAACAGAGTGTGTTTTCTCACCATGTGATGAGGCCGGCAGCCACAGCGGACCAGGTGACGCAGCAGGACTTAGGGCTCTTGCTCTCCTCGTCTTCATCTTTACGGCAGCAGCAGAGGATGCTCAGGTAGATGGCCAAGCAGAGCAGGTTTAGACCCAGGCCTGCAGCTGCCACACAGCTCAGAAATATGAGGGACTGGAGAGGGGCAGAAAGGCAAGGCATTAGAGGAGGAGAATAGAATAGAGGTCTTTTTTTTTTTTAAATAAACATTGTTCATTAAACCAATAATATTTCAGATGTTTTCTCAATAATTTACTTTTCCCCTCCTTTTTTCCACACAAAAAATGGAAATAAATATAAAAAATAATATAGTCTACCCACACATATCAGTCAGTAAGTGGTATATATAAGATACATCCAAATAGATCCATAAACAAAAGCACAAAGTATGTTCCAATGTTCCAATGCCTGGTTAGAGTTAACCACGCAGAATGTCCATCAGTTTAGTTGAACATTGACTGTGAATTGAAACACATTGTACAACAACTATTTGACAACACCAGACTTTTCTGTGTGGAGTTTCCATGTTCTCTCCAGGTAACGGAGTAATTACTAATTACTACTAGTAATTACTTTAGCCATAACTGTGTTACAGTTACTCGGAAAATAAAGTGAAAATACACACACAAATAATGTCAGCACCAAGTCACAAGGTCGCATTTGAGCTCCGTTTGTTAAAAATAGCAAGTGAAAATAAATAAATAAATAAATAGCAAGTGAACTATTAATATTTGCTTTAATCTTTGCTAATTTCTGTTCTAAGCAAGTTTCTGTGCCTTAATATAAAGGGTGTAAACACTTCAAATGCTTGTAACAAGTTGTTGTTGATGAGAATTTAGTAAATAAATGTATAATAATAGAATAATATACAGACATTATTGTATTGCTTTTTTCACTAATAATAATAATAGAATGTGTGATTATGATTTGTTGAACATATCTCTCCTGTTGTTCCCCCATGCCCCTTCATAGACCCCTTATAGTCCTACTACCTCTGCAGTGACATGACTTTACATTTGCACTACCATCCATATTTATCACAACTAGCTGATACTATTATCTCATCCTACTGCACATTGCACTACTGACACTTTCTCTTATACAGTATAGGGTGATTACTATGACATTTTATCATGTATTGTATATATTTTATATTCATTTTGCATAGGATTTAATTTTTTATATTTTATAATCAAGATTGGCTGCGGTTAAGAGAGAAAAAAACATTTCAATCATTGAATCTTTGTTACATGTGTTATGTTATGGACACATTGCACAGGAAAAATGTTTCCTCTGTTAAAAAAAATCATGATGTTTTCTTGCAGAATGAAAAAAACAATAAATAACACTGCTTTTACTAACACTCTATTTTTTTACAAATAGACTGGATTAGACTGGAGGTTTGGTCAAAGTTTATTTGCAGACTCAGTAGTTCACACCCACACAGTTCTTTCCTATAACCTGAACCCCTACAACAACACTGACCAATCAAAACACTGAAAAAGTGGAGAGGCAAAAACTACATTTTTTTTTACCAAAGCCAAAACTTAACATGATATTTCAGCCAATAGCCAATATTAATGATTATTGTGTTTATTATATTTGTATTATCCCCAATGAACATGTAATTATTACACATACAATTTGGAAAAGTAGACAGACAGACAGACAGACTGACAGATGAAAGGAAGAGAAGGGAAAAAAGGCAGCAAACAAAATCAAATTATGCATAAAATTTAATATAACACATTAAATCTACCATTACCATTGGTGAAAATACATCTAATATGATACCAGTGCGTATCAGATCTGCAACACTGGTCCTAGACAGTTTCTATCCTGCATGTTTTTGATATTTACCTCTTCCAGCACAAATAAAACTACATTTCTGTATGGACAAAAAACAGAAGAAAAATGCTGTGTCTTGTAAATCCTGTTATGTATGTCAACAAGACTTAAAACAAACAGATGGTGTTACACTTGATTAAAATAGATGAGTCATGTCATCAACTATGTGGAAAACAGATGCTTTCCTTGAACACAGAGTATATAGTTTGTAGCAGGTAATATAAAGATAAATATAGATAGAATTTAGATTATTACCCGAGTCAGATTTTTTATGTTCGAAATAAATCCTGTATATTATCCTGTATAGAACAAGGTCAATCTCCTTATAACAACAGTAATAGTAACAATCATTAGCCTCACTGAATAACTGCTTAAGGCGTTCTTTTGAGGTTACAGACAATGATTTAGAATGACGCAGCAGTGATAGGAGAATAAAACTATGCAGATATCACAATCTGACCAAAAATATGAATTATGCAATTATGCTATGAGGCAATATGTCACATAAGAGGTGATGTAATAATATCATTATTATCATGTACGGTACAAAAGTCCTCTGGTTTTTTAACTATATTTCATATATAGTTTGTTATCATGGAATTATCTGTTTTAAATTGACATAGGGTATATTTAAGATATAGACATTCAATATATGAACAAAATTTCCGAGAGCAACCTCACCAAGAAGAGCAGCGTAACACACAGTTTGTCAAGACAAGACATAATAAATATATAAAATAAAAACCTTACAATCAATAATTAGTAAAAAAAAATCCTTTATGCAAGATTATATCCAGTACCGTATTTTCTGGACTATAAACCGCACCGGCTGTGTTTTTAAAAAAAAATATATAAAAAAAAATAATATTATAAGCCGCAGATATCTATGTTGAAAAATCTGATATGTACTGCATGTACAGAAGAATGTTGAACTGTAAATGTAGTTACATGTTTGTATCTGAACAGATTTTGTGTCTTTTAACACGGCATCAACTTAACTGATTAAAACGGAACAGAACCAAGAGAAAAATAACCAGTATTTATCTTAAATTCTCCTATGTTTTAAATCACAAATCACTTTAATTATCTTCGCTAAAACCCATGAAGGCGTCTTCAGAGTTGTCAGAGTTGAACAACTTCAGAAGCGCTCCGTCACATCTGTCTGTGAGGATTTCAAAAAATAAAAAATAAAAATAATAATAATAATAAATAATAATGCTAATTTGTCATCCGCGTTCTATCTGCTAAAGAAACAGTAGCGTATTCTTCTTCTTTGCATTGATTTTTCTTTGTAGTTTTGATTCTAATTCCGATTAGAGCGCCCCTAGTGGTGGAAATAAAAAACACAGAATAGCCGCACCTTTGTATAAACCTTATGGTTCAAAACATATGAAAAACTTAACGGCTTTTAGTCCAGAAAATACGGTAAATACAACGCTGAATAACTGTTAAATGCATATTTACCATAAAGAAATGTATTCTTCTTGTACAATTAGAGCATGATGTTCATTATCATGTGCTATAATTCTGGACAAACACTTCTAATCTATCCTCAACAGTTGTCATTACTACACAAATAACACACTAAAAACTAATCAACATGTCTGCACCCGCTCCTGAAACAGAGCCAAGTCCTTTCTGGGATGGTGTTATCCTCCTGCCTCCAGCTGGAGAGTAGACACCTCCTCACTCATCCCTACATCTACTCCTCTTCCTCTTTCCTCCTTTCACTCTCCCTATCCCACCTCCTGCAAGAGATGGAGTGCAGTGACAAAAATAGCAACAAGACCGTCCTAACAGCCTCAAATGAATTCTGCATCCATCTGTGAGCAGATGGGTTTATTCAACCTCACTCCATTTTTTTTTTTTTTTTTTTTCTTGCTCTTCCTTTTTAGTGAGTCTGAAATCTTTTTGGTGCTGAGCCATCTGTTCTGCTGCGATGTCATGTGTCCTGTAAATGGAGTAGCGGGATTAAAATCCAGAAATGGAAGAATATGCAGGATTATGTAAACGATTGCCGAGCTAAAGCTAGGTAAATCGCTACCTTGAAAATCCTCCAAAACCATCAACACATATTCAATATTTCCACTTTATCCCCTTAATTCAATTATGATTGAATTATTTAAAAAAAAACAAACATAAAAATACTCCTACATCAGGCACACAGAAGGTATCATCATCGCGTTTTCTTTGCATCACAGTTTATCTTATATGTCATTAGCTTGCTTCCCCCCAAAAAATACAAATATTTATCCCACACTCTCCTCTCTTGTTCCATCTGTTGAGGTGCAGTGCCTCATCTAGTCCCATTTCACGGCTACATGCCTTTCATGTACAAGGCCACACATCTGCTGACAAAAAGAAAAAGGACACAGAGCAATCACAGTGATGGCAGAGGGTTCGGAGTAAGGAGCTGCCCCGTCAGTTTTCCCCCGTTCACATCTGGCATTAATGTGCATTTTGATCTGAATCCAATGACAAATGGGCAGTTCTACGAGTACCCAGGAAGTACCAAGACCCAGTCACTCAGACCTCAACTGAAGGCCAACCTTCCCCATAGGGATGGTAACGGACCTTCTAAAGATACTATTTATGCTTCCTGATGTTTTATTACCTCAGCCAAGGAGGTTGTCTGTCTGTATGTCTGTATGTGTCTGTTCATTAGCCAATAACTCAAAAAGTTATGGACATATCTTGATGAAATTTACAGGGTAGGTTGGTAATGGGGAGATCTGGAAATTTCTACATTTTGGTGGTGATCTGGCGGGTGTGTGTGTGTGTGTGGGGGGGGGGGGGGGGCAAGACAACTCAAAAATGTATGGATGGATTTTGATGACATTTTCAGGACAACAAACAAATTATTACATTTCAGAAGATATCCTAAATTCTGGATCACTTTGAAATGTACTCTCCATTTACCGCAATGTAAAAGTTCAAGTTCCGTCCATAACTTTTTGAGTTATCTTTCCTAACTAACAGACAAACAAACAAACAAAGAGGCAAAAACATAACCTCCCTGGTGGACCTCTCTTCATTAGAAGGGGGGGGGGTCTGGCTCAGAGTGCTTTTCTAGTATTAGTTATGTTTTATCTCCTGGAATTTAAGCCCATATGGAAAAAGACATAACCACTAGCAATGTTTTCATTATCGCTGCATAATAGGAGCAAAACTTGCAATATGTGATAAGGGTGTAGACTAATATTAATACAATAATGTTGCAACATTTTTCATTCACATACAGAAATGACAATTTCATCTTCGAAGAAAAATGTTTCTTAACCCATAAAGCCCCAGGGCTACATTTATGACAGTTCACATATGGGTTTTTAACCTTTCTTAAGTGATTCGTCACTATTTAGACTCTTCTTATGCTCTATCTTGTATGTTTAAGTAAAAATCTGGTACATTCCTATTTGATTTATTGATCATGTAGATATCCATAAATGTTTGTTTTGCAGTTGAGGGTTATTTAAAAAAACAGAGCATAGAATAAAAAGTGACTGTTTTTTGTTTTTCAATTTATCATGAAAAAAAAATAAGTGTCTGTTCTGCTGTCCATTGGTCCAGTAGTTTTGGCGTACAGCTGCTAACAAACAAACAAACAAACACAAGCTGACTCAAAAACAATATTCCACTCCTATTCGGACAGCAGGGTGAAATAAATAAATAAATAAAATAAATGATTAAACATCTTTACAATATGAATATTGCAACCTGTGTTATAACAATAACAATATTTATGTGATATATTGTGCAGCCATAGTTTTCATCATCCTCTGTGAACTGTTGCCTTTATGACAGAATACCTTTCTGATTATGAGGTTCTAACAGTCAACACCTATGAATTTGACATCATGTTACAAGATGCAGCTGTCATAAACACACACACACACACACACACACACACACACACACACACACACACACACATTGAATCAAAGTCAGAACTGATTCAAAAATGAACTACTCAACTAAACCCCCACACACACTCATTCATGTAGCAAATGGAAATATTAAAGAGTTACATACATGTCTAATGGTCTTGGCAAAAGCACGTGGCATCAACACACACTCACCACAATGCTGTGATTTGATTCATCTTCTAATGTCACAGACTCGACACATTATATCCTCCTGACCTTTTAAAATGGAAATGAACATGTATGTGTTGATGTGCTTAGAAAGGGCTGAGCTCTGACCATGAAAAATCGACTGGAGACACACAGGGATGCTCATGTGTGTGTATGTGTGTGATGACATACTTAGAGTCGTCCCCTTGAGACCGGATCATTCATGACACATGTTACAGCTTACAGGTGTGAGTGGAGTCTGTGTCTCATTTGGCTCATAAACTAAAAGTGAAGGAGGTGTGGAGATTAGTGGCACATTAGTGAGTGCAGTTAAACGATCGAGTCATTAAATATGTTAATGTGTGCTTAGCAGACGGGCTTCTTTGTGAACTGCAAAGGTAACAATAGAAAGTAAAACACAAAGTAAACACTGATAAAACTTGTACAGCATTGGATGCAAACACACAAGGGCTGAAATGGGCCTTATTCACCCGGAACGTTAAAAAAAACATTGAGGGGTACACTTTGCCGACGCCTATCCTTTTTGAGGATGTATATTTTGGGTCGTCTCCCGCCTTCATCCGGGTCCGGGTCGCGGGGGTAGATCCCTCAGCAAAGTAGCCCAGACTTCCCTCACCCCAGCTACCTCAGCCAGCTCCTCCAGGGGAATCCCGAGGCGTTCCCAGGAGAGCCGAGAGATATAATCCCTCCAATGTGTCCTGGGTCGACTCCAAGGTCTCGTCCCGGATGGACATGTCTGGAAAACCTCCTCAGGGAGGTGTCCAGGAGGCATCCTCATGAGGTGCGCGAGCCACCTCAACTGGTTCCTCTCGACATGGAGCAGCAGTGGCTCTACTCCGAGCCCCTCCCAGATGTCCGAGCTTCTCACCCTATCTCTAAGGCTGAGCCCGCCACTCTGTGAAGGAAACTCTTTTCGGCTGCTTGTACCCAGCCAGCATGCCCTCTCTGGGTCGGGTGGAGGAGTTCAAGTACCTTAGGATCTTATTCACGAGTGACGGAAGGATGGAGCGGGAGGTTGACAGGCGGATTGGTGGAGCATCCACAGGAATACGGGTGTTAAACCGGTCCATTGTGGTGAAGAAGGAACTAAGCCAGAAGGCGAAGGTCTCAATTTACTGGTCGATCTATGTTCTGACCCTCATCTATGGTCATGAGCTTTGGGTCATGACCGAAAAAATGAGATCACAGTTACAAGCGGTCAAAGAATAAATAATATTAATAATAATCATAATAATAATGGATTGGATTTATATATTTTTGGGTCACTCAAAGTGCTTCACATTACATTCACAAACTGGACTACCTGAAGCTGGATTTAAACACCAAACATGACACTGCTGCTGCATCGTCATTCTCACCAAAACGTGGCTCAACTCTTCTGCCTCGGACGGTGTCCAGGACACACTGTGTGTTTTAGATGTAACCCTCTTCCAACAGACCTGATTCACATGATCAGTCTATCAGCAAGCTCTGCAGAAAACTGATAACAACCATCAGGTGTGCTGGAAGAGGGAAGCATCTAAAACCCCCTACCCCACACAGACCAAATGACATAGAAATGTGCTTTAGCAGATCATAAGTACCTCATACAAAGATATGGACTAGAAAGTCCACTCAAAAATGAAATGAACACAGGATAAAACTGAAACTTATATGATTTCTTTTTATCTCTTTCAACCTCTGAACCCACTTTATCCTCACTAGGGTTGCGGAGGTCACTGGGGGTCTAATCCAGCTACAATGGGCAAAGGCGGGGTACACCTTGTATGAGTCACCATTTCATCTCAGGGCTGAACATATATAGACAAACAATTACTCTCACATTCACACCAATGGGCAATTTAGATTAACCAATTAACCTGTCAGTGCATGTGTTTGGATTTATTTTTATATTCTTTTTAAATGGTAAATGGTAAATCCACATTCATGGTGCTCAAAGTGCTTTACATTAGCCTCACATTTATACACCAGTAGTTTCTAAGGTTCTGCTAGTCCTACTGGGAGCCGAAGTCAGGGTTCAATGTCTTGCCCAAGGACACTTCGACATGTGGACAAACCAAGGCCGGGACCCGAACCGCCAACCCTTCAGTCATTGGACGACCTGCTCTAAACATTGAACCACAGCCCCTTTAATTTTTTCAATCTTTGAACTGTACCTACATCTGGGTAACTGATGATAATGCGTGGTCTGATGTAAAGCAGTTTCTGCTACATGCACCATGTATGAAAAGAGAGAGAGACAGAGAGAGAGACAGACAGACAGACAGACAGTTATGTTCATACCAGAGTCTAGGTGGTCTCGAACATCAACAAATCAATCAACGATGTGTATCAACAAACGGGGTAAACCTCTTTGTTAACATTGTAATTACATCTGGAATGGTCAAGAATGGAAAATGTAATTGAAGACGATGTGAGGAAATATGAGACTGAAAGAGACAAACATAGACACACATAAGCTCCTTGTGTCTTCAGGAGACGGGGCGGGGTCCCAGTGATGAGAGTCGGTGTAAACTGAGTGTAATTGAGGTGAGCGCAGTAAATGAGCTTGGGATTTGGGGCGCAGGTGGATGATATATGGAAATGGGGGATGGGTTGGAGACATCATGTGCACAGACAGAGAATAAAGGGGTGACGTGGGGGTGCCTGCTGAAAATCCTGACACTCGGCCACCGGGTTTTTCTTATCGTCATGGTAACACTCAGGTTAGTTTGGTGGCCTTACAGCAGGGAGGAAGGACGAGTGAAAAGGCAAATTATCACAGCCTATTTGAATTAAGCAGCATGTGACAGGCCTGCTGAAATGACCATTCCTCAGTCTTGTGATTCCTCCGCAGCCAGGCAATGCAGAAAAAGGAGAGAATGTAGCAGAAAGGGTGAATACTAAACAGAAAAATAATTTATTAAATAAAAAAAAAAAAAAAAAAACATTGACAGATGAAGTCTAGAGAACCCACCGGTGAAGGATGAAACTTAGCTTTATATTATCTTTTGTGTGAAGTTTTAAGCACCAAACCCCCATCAGAGACTGTTAAAAAATCTGAAAAAAAAAAAAGGTTTGATGCTTGAACAGGAAGTAGGAATAAAAGCATTTTTTTGGAAAGGAACACACAGCGCACTCTCCAGTTTCCATCTGTTCCCGACTGTTTTTTGTTTTTTTTCTTTTTCCCAGGCTACTGTCCTTTCTTTCTCTGTTGCAAGGTGCAAAAATAATGGCTTCTAAATTATGTAGCATCCATCCAGGACACGAACGCACACAAGTGCTGTATGTTACACAACCAGCGACACACACGCACACCACAAACCCATCCTGGAACCTTCGTTTCCGAGGTACTCCAACCTTCCATTTAGTTTAAAAACACCATTTATCTTTTACGGACGAGCCTGTGCACACATTCACTCTTTGGTCAAATCGAATTGGCAGCTCTGACCACTTAACTGTTAGCTAAATGAAGTCTGAGTAGTTTCCCATAAAAGCAGACTCAATATGTTTACACACTTCTTCTTACTTACTCATTTCAACTAGAGAGGCCCACTCCACTGTCTTCTCTGTTTTGTTTCCTGCTACTTGTCCCTATAGACAGGGGGGTGGGGCGAGGAAGAGGCTGCAGGCAATGACACAGGAAAGAAAGGAAGGAAGAGCTAGCCGAGTAGAAAGGCAATCACTAAGATGAAGTGGGGGGAGAAATAAAAAAATTAAAAAAAAAAAAAAAGGGAAAAACACAGGGGACAGTGGGAAAGAAGGGAGAAAATTAATATGGTGAAGCAGAAAATATAGAGAAAATAAGCAGAAAAAGAGCGAAAGTTGGTGTTGATGTATTCAAAGAAGAGGAAACAAAGACAGAGCAACGTCAGAGTACAGCCCTTTTTCTCTCTCTTGTTACAAATCCACTGTCTTCACCCCCAGGCTTGAATATTGCATAATACGTCGACTTCCCAAAATAGAGGGGGAACTCATTGTTGGATGTACAAAAAATAAAAAAATAATAAAATGAACACAAGCGTGGTTGACGAGAGTCAGTTTGGTCCCAAAGGATGAGTAATGGACTAGTTCAAGAGATGGAACATGAATGAACTCTGCAAAGTTTACACAGGAGGAGAATTTTAAAGATGTTAAACCATCTGTTAGCTGCAAATTATCTCTGTTGGCCCTGCTATGAACTTAACAAAATGCAAAACGTTGGATTACAATACACATAGGGCAAATGGATTTATTGTAATTAAGACATGGAAGTCACAGTAGTATTTTAAATGTCGATCCATCCAGTTTTTTTTCCCACCAAAACCATCTGATTATTTGGTTTTCTAATAGCTAAGAAAAATTAAGAGACTAAAAATGCAAGTATATTGTATATATATTGAACCTTTATATTAAAAATCACTCTGTGCATTAATTAACATTAAGAGCATTTAATATTGACATAGATCAAACTCACGCTAATCTAATTCCTCAAATAGGTGAGGTAGGATTTTACACATATGACCAATAAACCTTAATTCCACATCATTTAAGCCTTAATTCCCTAATATTTGAGGTGAAACAGTGAAGGAGAGGTGGGTTTGTGCAGAGTATCAACTTAACCAACCAAATTGTATGAGACAATCAATAGGAATTAGATTAAATAACATTTTTGCATTTAAATTGGGCATTTTTTTAAGCCAAATTTAGGAATATCTCCTAATTTAGTCTCAGACAAACAACACAGTCAGTGCAGTTTGTGGTGAATTCCTTGACTTTACGGGTGCTCTGTCCAATTACATGCTATATTTCTGTCTGATTTCCATCATTTTTTGCACCTGTAAATACTGCATGAACCTTTAGCGAGTCTAGTGTCATGTGTGAGAAACATTTTCCACTATTCAGTTTTTATTTTTCTCTAGTCGTCCTTCCACAGATGGATAAAATAGTAGAAAAAAGGTTAAATGAACTCACGCTTACACAATC
Source organism: Siphamia tubifer (assembly GCA_020466265.1). Lineage (NCBI taxonomy): Eukaryota > Metazoa > Chordata > Actinopteri > Kurtiformes > Apogonidae > Siphamia > Siphamia tubifer. Next base: position 31,221,155 of record CM035801.1, on the reverse strand, counting down.
TCCATTGAATACAAGCTAAAAGCTAAAGGTGCAAAGCTAATATCTATGGCTTTCCACAGATGTAGCATCTGTAAACACATGTAATAATCTACTAAATATGGTTTTAGTTCGCCATAAAAATTTCCAATGAATGACCTCTCTGCAAATATTGTAAAGGATAAACATAATAAGGTCCGTACACATCACAACGCACGTCTGGGACAAAAGGAGTAACATAATGAGGTAGTAATGATGCCTGGAGCACAAATGACCCGAAGGGCATTGGGTGAGTCATTTGTACTCCCTCAAGTCCCATCAGAGGTAGGATAAAAGCCAAAGAGAGGATGACAGCACAGATGGGGCGGAGAGATAAACGGTCAGAGGTGCTATAATGTCTTATTACAATGCCTTGTGGAAAATACAACAAACTGGGATGCATTTAAAGGTAACGTTTTAGACAAGTGGCCACCACAGAAGAGCTCTTAACGCAGGGGGTCTCAAACATGCGGTCCGGGGGCCAAATGCAGCCCGCCAATTGTTCCGATGTGGCCCCATAATAACTGATTAAATGACTCCATATTTTCTTCTTAGTTTTTTCTTTGCCTATAAATGATGACAATTTCCTATTTTGTTTTACTGCAAAATATAATAGAAAATTATGAAAATATTTACATTCACAAACTATCCTATAACAATAAAAGGCCAATAACTTCAACAAATAGGAACTAACTCAAATGTCCAAAGAAAATTAGACACAATTTGAACCATTTTCTGCTTCTGTTACTAAGAGTTTAGTGTCTTTGTAAAACTGATCCATAATAAAACACATGGACTAATGATGAGGTAGAATATTGTTAAAATTGTCCTTATTTTCCTGATGAAATTTCACTTGCTTTGCATTTGGATAATTTATGGAAGTATTTTTTAACAATTTAATGGGTTTTTTTCTTCACTAAAACAATGACAAAATTTGGAATCGTCATTATTTAAAGGTTATTTAGGTTTTCATTTTACTGGTCTGGCCCATTGGAGGTCGAATCAGGCTGAATGTGGTCCCTGAAGAAAATAAGTTTGAGACCCCTGTCTTAACACAAGCAGATATGAAAAAGCACTGAAAAATAACCCACTGAATCCTCCCCAAGCTTATTAAATGCCAAAAAAAAATCAATACTAAGTACAATCTAAGCAACATCAAGAGCCAGTTTATGGTCCTTTTTGAATACAAGAAAAGAATTGTGGTAGGTCTAATTTAAGGTTTAGATTTGAAACTATATACTTAAAATGTCATTAAACTCCAAAGCCTTGCAGTACTTTATCACAAAAGACCTGTTCGTTTCATAATTTCACACACAAAAAAAAAAACCCACATACAGATAAAAAAAAAAAAAAACATAGCGTGACGTGTTTCATCTTTAAAGTGTGAGTGGAAAAACACTTTCTGATAAGTACAAGACAAATGCGTCATGGATGGAGCTGAATGGGATGTGGCAGGCAGCTAAGAAGATGCTAGATATGTTATATGTCAAGACAAATGCATATTCACAACACTCTTAAGTGGTGTACGGTTCTGGCTTTATGCTGATGTGCACCCATTAAAAATCAATTTTTAATACACTAGTAGTGACCATAATTAATACATAGGGCTGGAAAGCACATCCATCTGTTACAACGCATCTGCTAACCAGGCCAAAGACATGTAACAGTGGAATTCCACAAGCTTGGAGCTCTGCTAAATGTGCGCTAAGCGATATGAAATGTCTTCTGCAAGCATGGCTGCTCCACAGCAGGTGGCAGACAGCTGTGTGTAGGTGGAGAAGGTCTCCAGGCATGATGTGCACCAGAGTAGAATGTGAGTGTGGATGTGTCTGTGAGTATGTATGACCTGAATGGACAGTGACACAATCCTCCAGTGTGATCAGGTTAAACGGATGTCAGGTCCGTTGGAAAAAGGAGATGACATGGACGAAGGGCGACGACTTCACCTTTAAATTCAAACCTGTGAGGCTGTGATCTTGCTATAGAGAAGCAGAAATTATTTGACTCGTTTTAGCACCTGAACTATTGCTTAGTTTGAGGATTGTATTCCCCTACAAAGACAGATTCTTCTGACTGTCCGCTGCTTGAAGAGCCGCACATCTTACACAGCATCTCTATGAGGCAAAGCCCCACTCCCACAAAGATCAATAGAGCAGTTTGACTCGCTGCCTTCTTCGACGCCACTGCTTGTTCCGCTCTGACAGTGGGGTGAATGCCCCAGGGACCCCTGGTTGTTTCCAGCAGAGTGCACATGGTTGGGCCTGCCCATGTTCACAGATGGGATGTCATTCAGTGGCTCATAGATAAGAGAAGTGTAAAGGAGCATCGCTAGCCTTTTAAAGCACAAATATTCCTGATATTAAACAGGCTTTGTCTGTTTACACCATGGGCGTAACATTGTGTATGGACGCTATGGACATGTCCATACCAATATTTGGATGTTTCTAAATGTCCATACCAAATTTGAATGAGAAATTACACGACATTTGGGAAATAAAAGGTTAATTTTTAACCTCACTTCTGCCTCTCAAAGATGGCGTGTCATTGGTGGGGACAGCCTCACTATCTGTAGTGTTGGTTTTGTCAATGAAAATTTTGACTAAATATTGTCGTCAATAAAACTATCATGTGACAAAAATGAGACGAGATGTAAATGTTGATCTTGTGGCGATAAGTATAATTATATAATGCAATACCGATGACGAATGAAAATAAGACGAAATGTGGCTTAAGAAATAAAAATGTTGCTAAAATGTCAGAGTGAGACGTTATTTCGTCTCTTTTAGGCGCCTTCTTAGTATTATTTTTTTGCCATCTATCATGAGAAAGTAGTCAAATTATGTCCCCATCAATGTCTATGTCATTATTACGCTCTTGGTTTACACTGAACCAAACAAAGCCAGCATGATGTCGACCGAGTGTGTGATTTTTTTACAGAGGTGTGACAGAACAGCCTGGACTGTGATGGATAAAACAGCACAAATCAAAGCATACAACAACAAAAAAAAAAATCTACAAATCTAAAAAAAAACAAAAACAAAAAAAAAACTGTCATTTTATCTGTCACTGGTCCATACAAAAGTTTAGTTACTAACTGTTCAGAGAATTTTACATCTCCCTGTTGCAGCCATAACATGCAGTGCCAACTATCTGTTTCACACAGACAATAATTCAGCTGTGTCTGTTTCTCCTGCTGTCTGAAGACCCAACAACGTCTCCCAAATCTGTGTTTGTAGTTTTTTTTTCTCTTCCCAACCGCTTATACAACACCATGTTTGGACGTCTCAGCTCAACTCAAACCAGCTAGTATCACTTGCCACTCAGTTTAAATTGCCAGAGGCTGGTTTTAGCATAAAAAACAAAAAAACTCAAAAATTAGTCCTCATTGATGTCTTTCATATTTTTGAGACACTATAAACTAGGTCCAGGCAAAAAAAACAAACAAACAAACAAAAAAAAAAAAACAAGCCAGAAAAACCCAGAGTTGGAGTGGAAGTACAGAGTCATTGCTATGGAAACATCATCGAGCTGCTTTGGTGTAAACTGGCAGGTATTCAGACCTTTGGAAACCACCATTGCAAAGCTGAATAAAGGCTCAACGTTCCCGCCTTCGACTGAATGTGCAAACAGGGTTGTTGTTAAAGAATTCCTTCAATCTGTTCCACTGCACAGATTTGTTGTCCTCAAACACAAAGGTCTCTGCAGCTTTGCAGGGTGTAAGTCTTACTCATTCGTATAGTTTGGTTTCTTAATTTTTCATAGAACATATTTGCTTCATTCCTATTGCTACTTATAAGCTTTTTTTTTGTCTTAATTGAAAACCCTATTTGGATCGGGGTCCGTGTATATTTTGAGATATGGATTTTCCATTTGTGAATGGGAATTTAAAAAACAACTGGATTATTTGACTTTCTTTTTTGAAGCACAAAACCAACAATTGAATTATGCCACGTTTTCCTTTCCTTTTTTTTTTTTTATTTCACTTTACAAAATAAAATTCAAAGTCAATAAAAACTAAAAAAAAATGGACCAAAAACAACCATTTTGTATATTATTGAAAGTGAGTTGCTATGGCTTTTGCCACCTCCAACTCCAGATGTTCCTTGGGCAACCCCCTGACTTTTTCGCCATTTTCAGTGCAGACCTTTCGCACATGTCGAGCTGAACATCCTCTCCTGCCTCCACTTTCCACCGAAACACAGTGGAAATGCACAGATTTCTGACATTTCCGTCATTTCATCCATTCTAAAATAATTTCTAAAAAATTTAATTAAATTTAAAAAAATAAAATAAAATAATTTCTGAGTATGGCTCCAAAGACATACGGTAATTCTTGGTTGTTATTCTCGCATTATTCGCGCTTTATTACAGTCTTAATGGCAGCTTCCAGTTTGACAATATTAATAATGCTTGTTTTATGTCCGCTTTTTCATTTTTGTTGACTTTGAATTTCTTTTTGTAAAGTGAAATTAAAAAAAAGAAAAATCCTGCGTAACTAAATTGTTGCTTTTGTGCTTCAGAACAAATAAACCAGTCGTTTTTTATTTTTTAATTCCCCATTCATAAACAGAAAATCCAAATACCAAAATATACACCGACCGAACTGACCATGCTGACTAGGACATCTCTGGTGATCACTGATGCGGTTTATTTCTCCATTTCTCAAAGACCTTCTTTGAACCCGGAGCTCAAACCCTTCCCTCAGGGGGGTCAGGGGTCATTTTTGTGGCAATACACCCCCACAACAAAGAAAACCCAACCCCCCCATCTACAAAGCAGAGCAGACTTTCATTGTTGATTCCGCTGCAGGGGGAATCCAGCTGTACGAATCCACTTGTCCCAGTTCAGGCAGCTCTGGGAAATGGGCACATGTGACTCAGATATTTCTGTTAAAATGTTCGAATCACACACAAAAAAAAAAAAAAAAAAAAGAAAAAAACTAAGATGAATCTCCATTGTCATTTAGTACCATCCCTTAGACCAGGATACGGAATGGGAATCCTGGCTTATTAGCACATACCTCAGCCATACCATAAAGCTAATCAGGTGATGCTAATCAGTATCTTCCAGCGCTACAAAGACAGATTGGGGTTAATGACCTTCTGGAAAGCCAGAGGGGATACACTGTGTTATGTCTGTATGCATGACACGAACCAGGACTGAGTGGATGGCTGCAAAGGAAAAAAGAAATAATGACAGCTACAGAGTCTGAGCCAGGGTGAATTACTGCATTAACACTTAGGCTACACAATCATTTACGCAAACAAAAAAGGGCGGAGATGGATCAAGAAGCATGGAAATCAAGAAGAACACATTTAAGATTGATTTTCTCAAAGAGGAAGCAAAAGGAGTTGGTAAATTTCCAATGCAATCAAGAGTGGCGGTGATAGCTGAACGAAAAATGGATTTTCAGCACTTGGCATGTGTGAAGGAGCATTTTCTATTACACAAACCAACAGAAAAAGTGCAGTTTATGTCCTCAGTGGTGAAAACCTGCTGCAATCAGTAACATTTCCCGGGTTGTAACATCATTATTTTAAGATGCTCTCATGCAATCAAATATGTGAGATCATGAAATCAGTAATACGAGGACATATTAAATGGTCTGACGATGTAAAAAAAAAATTGCTATATTTTAACACAACATCACTGTTACATTGCAATTTGATTAAGTATGTAATTTGGAGGATAGTATCTGTGGGTGATACCATGATACATAGATCTTTATGACAACTCATACAGAAATATTAATTGAACCACCCTTGTTTTCTTCAATTTTTTTGTTCATTTTTAATACCAACTAAAGGTCATTTGTTTGGACAAATATAATGAAATCAACAAAATGGCTCACACAGGTTTAATTTAAGGGCTGCTATCTAACCATTTTCCATGTTTTCTTGATAATATCCAAAAGTACTTCAGTTCTGATATTAATATCTACGCCATTGTACTGACAAAAACACTGCTTTTATTCATTCTATGTTTTCTTTTCTGTCTGTTTTAGTCACATGATACATACAGGAGTTAGTACTTGATTGCTCAACCATTATTTATGGTGATTTTTGATGGTTTAATAATGTTTTCCGTGACTGAAGGTTAGATTTTTGAGTCCATCATGACATGTTTGTTGAAATTGGTGTAGCAAGGTTTACCATCAAGAAAGAAATAAAGATGAAGAGGAGAAAAAAAAAAAAAAGTAAGAGACAGAAAAACAGATGAAACAAAGGCAATAGTGAAAAAGAAAAATCTAAAGAAGGAGGTTGTTTGGATGCACTCGGGTGGAACATTGTTCCAGGGAATCTCTGAGAGGTAAGTGAAGCAGAAAGAAAGATGGTGTGTGTTAAGAGTATACATGTGTGTGTGTTTGCCCTCATAAGAGATTGGTGTGTGTGTGTGTGTTCATTTATCCCATTTAATTTCTATTCATTGTAATATCAGCATGAGTGCTTTCAAGAGAAGGATGTCTGACTTGGACATTAAAGTAATCAGTGCTGAGGCATGAAAAGTGGACAGTGCTTTGTCAAGGACAACAGAAATGGTGTCGCATTTAAGCAAAAAGCCTTTGTTTAGCTAAACTCGAGGACGAAATAATGTTTGGTAATAAACCTGTAGGTACAATCAATAAAAGTTCTGATTTCTTTTCACATTTACTGTGCAGTTAGTGTATCTAGTAAGAACAACAACAGCTATATATTGATTATACAGTGGTGGAAAAGAGTTTTTGAACACCCCGTGCATTTGTGGCATATTGCACTTTCGAAAGTTCCTGAGATCTGCCAAGTACAACTGAAAAATTAAAAAAGTTAAAGATTGATCTTCGATTTAGATTTTTTTATCTGGTGATTTTGACTTTTTATGTCGTGACTTTTCATCTCATAATTTAGACTTTTTATGTCATTATTTTGACTTTTTATTTCATAATTTTGACTTTTTTAGGTCAGTTAAATAAACCAAATTCAATTGCATAGGGTTATTTAATTTAATTTAATTCACTCAATGTTTTTATGTGTGACCCTATTGAAGAAGAATTTTTAAATCGATTTAATATTTTATTTTTTTTCAGTGTATTGTTCACTTCTCCAAACTCACATGCTCCCTTCTGCACATGCTCTGTTCGGTCAAGGTCAAAATCGTATGTTTCAGCAGAACAACATCCAGGACACAACAGTCAATAATTTCGTTTAGTTATTTTTTCCCTTATAAACAAATCCCCCCCACACATTTTTGCAACATCTATTTGTCTGATCCAGCCACATCTTTTGAAACACAAAACATATTTTGCTGCAAATATTTCATGATAATATTGGAAACTGTAACATTTTAAGGGTGTATGAAAACTGTTTTCCACGACTGTATATGTTCCATTCTTTCCACTTGCCATCGACATAACACCTTGTACATTCACACTTATGGGTAATTTATATTAACCAATTAAATTATCAGTACATGTGTTTGGATGGTGGGAGGTGGCGGAAACGCTGGAGAAAACCCACGCAGACACGAGGAGAACATGCAAACTCCACACAGAAAGGTCTGGTGTGGGAATCAAATCAGGCTCCTTCTTGCTGTGAGGCATGAGTGCTAACAACTGCACCACTGTGCTGCTCCATATATTGCTCTATTATTAAAAAAAAACAAGTTCTTCTATCTCACTGAAATGTTTTTAGATGTTTTTAGATTATATCTTATTATTTTTGACTAGAAATGAGAATAATATACTTGGTAACATTTTTGATTTTCTCCAGTGCACTCGTCCATATACAACACATTCACCATGTCTCTAACAAGGCAGTCATACGATGTCAAAACGTGATGTGATTAAGCCATAGGTGTTGACCCATCTGATGTGCGAAGGCGAGATGATGTGAATGAAAAAAAATCCCCCCCAAAAAACGCCAGATTCCTGAGATATTACCACTGATGTGTTATAGATGTTAACCTTTAGTGTGACCTTGACCTTTGACCTTCCTTTGCTCAAAATCTATTGGGTTCTTCTTTGACCCATTATCTATCATTCCTGAAAGTTTCATCAAAATCCGTTCTGAATTTACCAGTACTTAGGTAATAATCCATAGCAATCCACCCTTAATAAAAGTACTAAGTATGTTGCCTGTTTTCTTTGCTTGGCTGAACACATATTTTCAATGTCAACAATGATCATTTTCTCATTAACAGTTTACCATAGAAAATTTAATCATTTCTTATGTAAGCTGTCATAGCTTTCACAGAGCATCTAATACAAGGCCAAACACACCATGTCACCCTATTTGAGCCAATTAAAATAAGCATTTCGAGGCAGATTTTTATTGAAACGATCATTAACAGACACAAATAATTAAATGTGGTTAAGAATAACACTGTCAGCAGCTCTAGATAAACAGTTGGTGGCACAAAATCTCTCCTCAAATTCAATTGAATGAGATGACGAAACATTAAATTACTGTAAATAGTGGTGAACAAGGCAGACCCCCACCAAGGTTCGAGTTTTCATTCACATGTGACATGATCGAGCCATAGGTGTTGACCAGTGATGCGTGGGCTGACCCAAAGTGAACGGGTACCCGCGGTTACCACAGTTACGGGTCATTTAAAAAATATTTATAATGATATTCGGGTTGCGGTCGGTTGGGTCATTTGTCATTTGAGATAAACGCTAAAACAACCTGGGAAATACGCGTCATTAACTGAATGTCCGTGAAGGTAACGTACAATGTTGTCAGTTTCCAACAATATGGAGGGAACAAGAAAGAAAGTCAAGTTAAGAGAGTGGAAGCGCTGGTAAAATTAAGGTTTGAGACACATTTACTGAGATTTTTAAAGATGATGAGCGGCTCGCAGTGTTTTCTTTTCCGTGGAAACCGGGTTCAAATGTCTCTTTGGATGATATAGGTTGACGACCCCAATGACATTGGATTTTAACACGGAAATAAATGCAGGTATGTGAGTAAGGTCATGTGACGTTCATAAAGACCATTGGTTACATATTTAATACGCGGATCGAGGAGCGGGTCAGGCCTGTTATTTTGTAATATATTTATGTGGTCCAAGCCGCGGGTGGTTTAGTTAAAAAAGTGGTCAGTTGCGGATCGTTTATACATCGACCCGCACATCACTGGTGTTGACCCATCTGATGTCTGAGGGTAAGATGATGTGAATGCAAAAAACCGTCAGCTTCTATCTTGTCTGAATCCTGAGATATTATCACTGATGTGTTTTAGCTGTTGACCTTTAGTATGACCTTAACCTTTGACCTTCATTGCTCAAAATCTAATGGGTTCTTCCTTGACCCATTATCCATCATTCCTGAAGGTTCCATCAAAAACCATTCAGAACTTTTTGCATAATCCTGCTGACAAACAAACGGACTGGTGTTTAATCCCTGCTTGGCGGAGGTAATAAATGTCACAATCCTGTTTTTATTTGTCGTTTTTAACACAGATAAATGGAAACTACACTGTTGAACACGCACAGTTAGGGTTAATTATGCAATAATTCTAACACTTCTTAGAGGAAGACTGATGTAAAATGAATTTGTGTGAAAGACATCATTCTACCTTGACTGTAACATAGTGACTATTCCAGCTAGCACCTCGGTTATGTAATTAAAGAAACAAGCGTTTAATTTAACACCAAACTCCAAATAAATAAAGCCAAAAACATAAACTGCCACCTCCACTTCACGTCTCTGTGTAGCTAATGTAGAGTTTCAGACTAAAGCCAAGCAATTTCTCCAAGTACTGTGATCCATTTTGCTTTGCTGAACCTTGGATGGATGGATGTGAGATAGAGGACGGCTATATATGGAAAAATTCCAACTAATACGACTTGTTCTGCATGGTTTGTAGTAAATGATTATGTCAAAAAGTCCCGTACAAATCGTCATGTAATATGTTAAGCTGCAGGCATGAGAATTGCTTTGACATTTTGCTTCGTTCATTGGTTCACTCGCTTCCACAGACACAAAAACACTGCACTAGCCTTACGTGCAGTATTTTACACTATTTTTATATTAAGAGTAGTAGCTTGGATTGTGAGTGTATTGTTTATTGTTTATTGGGGATCCCCATTAGCTTCCACTGTAGTGGTTACTAGTCTTCGTGGGGTCCCAGTTAAAAACAGTAGTGTTTAAACATTATTCACAACAAAATGTGTACATGATTCATAATATTTATTTTTTATCGCATTGCCACTGTATTTACTGTGATTGGTGGATATATTTTATAACAGTAAACACATCCCAAAAAAATACAATAAAATAAAATTACAACCATCACATATGGTACACTATAGATTTGAGTGTTCTTTTAAATGCATGTAAATTTGGTAAATCCCTCATCATTTTTGGTAAATTGTTCCAGAGTTGTAAAGACCTGAATAAAACAGACTTTTGCATTCGAATATGAGTGCATTTACATTTACATATATTATCCTTTCAAACATTGAAGTTGGCTTACCAGTTAAAATTATCTTCTTTAAAAATACTAATGAGTTCTACTGTCATTTATATTGAAGCATAGACCAAGAAAAGATTATAATGTATTTCTCTGTATAAAATGTTTATAGTGATTTCGGCAAAGCTAAAACTCTTCACTTGTCTACTTCAGCCTGCAAGAATTAATGTGATATTTTCAGCAACCACATAAGAAAATGAAGTGAAATCATCTCCATAGAGATGTGTGTTTTTTTTAACAGTAGAAATGAACAAAGATGTGATGTGTTCGACAGGCAAAAATTAGAGCTGTGACAGATGATGAGCTAAGAAAGAGCATGAAAACTGAAAACTGTCAAACATGTTATTGAAAACACTTTCTTTCAGATCCAGGACGTTTGTACACTCTGCATTTATCAAGTACCTCAACCTTTATTTTTGATAAATAAAAGTTGAGGTATCTTGTCTGGCTTTGGCTCAAACCTGATATTTTACCCACTTCAAAAATAAAACCAAGACATACAAACACCAGGGGTGTCAAACTCATTTTAGTTCAGGGGCCACATTCACTTGAATTTAAACTGAATCAGGCCAAACCAGTGAAATAGTAACATAATAATACATAAATAATGTCAACTCCAAATATTTCTCTATATTTTAGAGTGGAAAAGAGTTATATTAAATAAAGAAAATGTTTATGTTGATAAACAATGCAAATAACATGACATAATAAAATAATGAGCCTAATTTTAACAATATTATGCTTCTGTTTATCTGTTTATAAGTTGCAGATCATATTGGATGAAATAAAAATAGACAAAATATTGAAAATCAGGTGGATTTTTCTTAAAAATGCACTGACTTCCCTTGAAACACTTCAGGTTCTTCATATTTGTTCAAGATTATTCAAACATTTTGTGAAAATATACTTTGTTTTAGTGTAAATATGTGAAAATATTAACAAATTACAAAGACAAAACATTTTAGTTGTGAGTATTTATAGATTAGTACTATTGTATTTTATTGGTCTGACCCACTTCAGATTGAATTGGTTTGAATGTGGAACCTCAAGTAAAATTATTAATATCTTAATGTCTATTTTTGCAACCCAATGGGTTTAACATCACCCCCTCAGATTTTGCTGAAACTATGCTAATCGGACCAACTGTTTCCGAGATATGGCCGCCAATATAAGCGATTTTTGCCGTGGCCGCCATTATTACAACTGCAATTATTTCTGAACTACTGGTCCAATTTTCATGAAATAGGTGTCATTCTGTCAGAAATATTCTAAGGAATCCAAATCTGAAATCAAATTTAATTCAAATTCATGTAATGACCTTGTGGATCATGTGACCTTGACATAAATTTTGATCCATTTCATAGCCCTTCATAGTATGCAAAAATCACAGATGCAACATTTTTTGTTAGAGCTTCAGTATAGTTCAAATATACATTGACCTGAATTTTTTATTTTTATTATCTGAAAAGGCGATGCACAAATCTAGATTTCTTCCTCAGAATATACATCCTATTGTATTTCCTGAAATTCATGCGCTGAAAAATTCTTATATTGTCAATGCTAATTTACATCTAATATATTTGATAGAATAACTCCATTCATCATCAACAAAATATTTCAAAATTCAAATTACACAAAAAATTCCAAATTTCATGTCATTAACACTGTCGTCATGATGTTGAATTTTGAAATCTTCAACACATTAAGGCTTATTCGGAAACCATGTCACTTGAAAAACATCAAGAATTTCACCAATTCATCTCAAGGGCCAGACTGGACCATTTGGCGGGCCAGATTTGGCCCCCGGGCCTTATGTTTGACACCTGAGAATAGAATACATTTCCAAAAGGATTTTTTTGTTGTTGTTGCTGTTGTTCATTCTGTCGGACATATTATGAAACACGGGAGGTTTTGTGACTGGAGACGTCAGCATTTGGCACAAACATGTTTGAGTCACAAAGAAGGAAGTGGAAAGTAAAGTCAGATGGACTGAGACCTGCTGACCTACACATGATGACTGTTTTATACGCACACACACACACACACACACACAAATATTTTTTTAAAAACCAGGCCTCTGTCCTATTTCTGAGCAGCCTCTCTCAGCCGTCTGCCCTCTTTCTATCGTCTCGGCCTCAGGATAGAAAGATGAAACGTTAAGAAACACAAAAGAGACAGATCAGGCTGAAGATGGCTAACTTCAGACATCAGCGGATTAGGAGTGCTTGTATCTCCAAAGCATTCAATCAATAGAGGGTTTTATAAAATAAACTGTTGGGGTTTTCACTGAGAGACCTCCAGGTTAAACCCAGTGCAAGATGCGATTTACAGTTAAAAAAAAAAAAAAAAAAGAAAAAAAATTCAAGCTTGTTTATTTTCAGAACAAAAATTAGAGGAAAAGCTCCAGTCATGTGACTCAGCTGACTGCCATTCCATTACTGACAAAACCAGTGTCCTACAGGACGATGACAACAGACTACTGCGCACACCCAGACAAAGGACAGGGGGACGATCGTGACCCCTTACATTCCATCACATTCGATGGCACGGAGCCAAGGATTGCCCACGCTACAACGAGCCAATTACAATTCCTCTGACTGTGCATGTATGTGGCCTGGGTTAACAGCATCGCTCACTGGCCTGATACTCTCTCAGCCATGGATGAATAAACATCGATTCAGCAATTTCTTCACAAAAGAGAGGAATTTACATTACACAGCTCGATTTACAAGCTTATTTCTCCTCTTCTTATATTGCCTTCTGTATTTTAACACTGCATAAACCCCATTTGTGGCCCAATTAGTCATCCCAGATAAGCCTTAAACATGACTAAAGTATATTAGTAGCAGACATTGTCATTAATGCCACAGTATGACATTGTCTGTGCGGTGACATCATTCCCACAGAGGTAGGCAGAGTCACTTCATTACTAGGGTTAACATTAGCAATCACTAATTTGACTAGAACATGTAGAGTAATAATTTCACTCATGGATCAGTTTAGTTCCTGTTCTGTCAATGTTTTCTGGCAATAACATTATTAATGGTGCGAAGAACCAAATGCTCAGACATTACAGAAAAAAGAAGGGTCTAAATGGTATGAGATTGTACCATTAGCTTTGGTACTTAAGCAAATTAGTTCAGCTAGTAATGAGTGTTATAGCAAAAAACTTTTTTTTTTTAACAGTTTCCATAAAATCCTTATTATATTTGACACAATTTGGTCAAATGAGTTATTTTATAACCATTGAAGGAAACATTTTAAGTTAAGTTTAAGTCTATGTGCTTTGCTATCAAGAAATATAGTACTTATTTTGGAATTTGCAACTTAAGCTTGAATAAAAATACAACACAATTGTAAATATTTGCCAATATTTAGCACCATTCTGACAATGAATGAAATGCCTCACTATCAGAGATGGTCCAAGTACTCACATTCTGTACTTAAGTAGAAGTACAGCTACTGGTGTGGAAAGTACAAGTACTGATTCAACTCCTTTACTTTGGTAAAAGTTAAAAAAAATAAAATAAAAAATACAACTGCTCAATTATAATAAAGTAAAAAGTAAAACTGAATTTAATTTTTTTGTCATGAACACAATAATACTTATTTAACCAGGAATAATCTGAAAAGTTGCGTGAGTTACTGCGCAGATAATGTGTTTGATTAGGTCACAGTACTCACTTTTGTGGATATGGACAGGTAAAATAGGAAGAAAAAGTCACAATTGAAATTTTAAAAAAAATCATCATGAGATGAAAAGTTATGAATATGACATTAAAAAAAGCTGAATTTTGAGCTAAAAAGTCAAAATTACAAGGTAAAAACTCAAAATTGTAAGATAGCACTCATAACTATAACACTTTAAGTCACAGTTCTTCTCCTCCACTTATTTTTCATACTGTCACATCTGTTTAGTTTGAAAAATTCAATCCAGAGTTGTGTGGTATTCAAATATTCTTGCTTTATTCTCAGAACATCACATACTCTTGTTTTGTACAGTAGGGAAGCCTTTCAGAAATCTAAAGGTAGAACATTCACAATAAACTGACAAAAATAAACCCAGTAGATTCACATTTATGCTGATAATACTAATTGCTGTACTATAATTGTATTTAATTTCACCATCTAAACCTATCTAAGTGCTGCCTTGGATGAACAAAATCAAAAAAGTGTCTGCAAAATCATTTAGACTAAAGGTTTTTTACTTTTAAAATCTGGTGCATCTAAAAAAATATCCCTAATTTTAACTCATTGACTGCCAAAAGACATACATATATGTCTTTTCACAAGGTATTTTGAACATAGCTGGCAGTCAATGAGTTAAGGACTTTATTCCATCATGCTTAAAACATAACCATGTGGGGCTGGGGGAACCCAAATAGCAATGTAGTGATAACCTTCAATTTCAAGGATCAGAAATCAATTTTAAAAAACAGTGTTATAAAATTCAGTTCAGATAAAACGTGCTGAGCCTTGAGAACTTCATGAATCTCTTATATTTATGAAATAGATTTTCATGTCTGTGAATAGTTTGAAAGAGTCCGATGATATTCAATTATTACAGCAAGGAACCAGTCTATCAATTCTCCTTTTCAATCCAAGGTTTGCCAGATAAAGGAGATGCAGAGGCTATTTAGTTTTCTCTCGTCTCATCATCTAAACCTGCTTTATCCTCACTAGGGTCACTGGGGTCATGGGGGTCTAATCCAGCTCCAATGGGAGAAGATGGGATGAAGATACACCCTGTATGAGTCTCCAGTTCATACCAGGGCTGAACATATATAGACAAACAACCACAATTTACATTAACCCAGTGTTTCCCAACCAGTGTGCCATGAAAAATGATGTAATTTCACTTTATTGGTCTGTAAGTGAGCAGCGTGATTATAGAACCACACACCACTGATCCACTCAGAGCTGTTGAGCTGCAGTTGTCTTTCTTAAATTCCTGCAACAGTGTCATCTTTGTGTTTAACTAAACAAGCTCAGGTTTTGCACCGGATAAGTAAATCAAGACTAAATTTGCATTATATTTCAGTAGGTGCTTTGTGATGTTTGTAATGTAACATATGTGCCGTGGCTCAAAAAGGTTGGAAACCACTGGATTAAACCAATCAACTTATCAGTGCGTGTTTTTGGAGACATGCACACCCCTGCAGACATGGGGTGAACATGCAAACTCCACACAGAATATATATATATATATATATGTTTCCAGTAATAGAGAAAATGTATACCTTAAATGTTGGCAGATATCTCTTGTTTCGTCAACTGTCATTGCATCTGCACTTGTTCCCCATAATACCTGACTTTTTAAATAATAATCTCAATTTTGGCTTTGGTTTTAATTTCCTTATTCTACGGCCCTCTAGAATGTTGCGGCAGCTCCCGTTCACTTTAAATGATGTCAGCGAGCGGATTTTTTTCAATAACCGCCCGCTGTGCCGTTAACGTCTGCTGCCCATGGCAACGGGTTTTGTTACTTCAGATTCACTGTACCATATCACTCCGCAGGTAGTTCGGTCACTTTTAAAGTAAATATTTGCTTCGTTGTAACAGCTAGTTTATCCAATGTTAACCTATCCTGATGTTATTCTGACCATAGTCAGGAAATCAGGGGAAATTGCCGTCCTCCTCTCGTACAGAATCTCCAGGACCGAAGTAAGTATTTTACCCCGGGGTTAACTCCTCTATGCTGGTTTTTAGAAAACAAGGAGCGGTTTCAGTGAGCTTCGATTTCAGTATTTATTTGCAAGAACGGGACAACACCTGCTCCGTTCACCAACCTGACTGTGTACATCCGTCTCTCTTTTCTCCGCCTAAAACTCTCTGCACCCCCCTTCTGTCTGCCCCGCCTAACTTTCATCTTATTGGCTATTTCACAACATTAGTCTGTTAGAGTAGTGACAGTAATAAACTGTAATAACCCATAGAATAAGCGGGATAATACATGGCCCACGAGTTACTATCGAAAAATATGGATGTACTTGTTCAGTGTTTTGTTTGTCATACTTTTAGTCTTTCTGCTGATGTAAGTGTCGTTTCTTAAAAGCCAATAAAGAGGTGACATCATAGCTCATGCAACATTATTATTATTGTATCACAGTCAATGACATGAGAGATTATTGCTTTTTTTTTGCCATTATTTAAACATCGTCACCCTATTAAAATAATGCCCTACATTTTTTGATGAAGATGAGTTTTGGCTTAAATCATCTCTTGATAATCTTTACCATCTCTGGTAAAATCACTGAAATCTTGAGGTTAAACCCTATAGGACAATGGCGTTTTCCCCAAAACTTGAAAAAAACAATGACTTAAGCCATTATTTTAATAGGGTGACAACATACAGTACAATCCTTCTTATTTTAAAAAGAAAATTGTACCATTGCATTAAACGATAAAACTCAAATTCATACATTAAAAGCTTAAACTAGATGAAACTATTTCTCTTTTGCTTTTGATTTTCGCTGTGCATATGGGTTAGTAGAATCCTAACACAAGGAATGCAATCAAATTAACTGTCGAACACAAAACCAGACAAGATTACTTTTTTTTTTTTTTTTCGCGCATAACTTTCTGGGCTTGAAAGATTAGCTTTTGATTTGATTTATATAATTTATATGTGCAAATGTGTCTGCACTCAATTTTATTTTCCAAAATTAGGGCTGGTGGGACACAACTGAAAGAGCAGGACGTCATATCCTCACAATGAAGAAAAATAAATAAATAAAATGTCCGACAAAGTAGGAGGCGCATGTCATGTATTAAGGGGTGAGTTTGGCAACAAAAGGAGAAGTGTTCTGTGCAGTGAAGAAATAAGTTCTGCAAAAATCTTGTGCTGTGTGTTGTGGTTACGGAGGGGGTTTCCCCGTTTACCCTTGACTGCTTGTGGTCGACAGTCATCACAGGAGGAAATGCTGCTCTTTTGCTCAGACTCATCACCCCCCCCACCCTACATCCAGTCAAAGATCTTATGGCCCTGACTTGACTTCCACCACACCAAGGAGAATGAATACTGGCAGCGAGAAAAGAAACTGCCTCCCTTTGCCTCTTTCTGTCTCTTTCATGATACCAGCGCAGCGTAAATCCATTTGAGTTGTGCTGTCATCCCATATCTAATACAGGAGAAATGTAGCAATACTGCTCCTCTGAGATATCAGTGAAATATCTATCGCCAAAAAGATTGGTACATTTGGATTTTATTGTTCCTTTAAGAACATTTTTGAAGCTTTTAAATAAATACATTTACTGTTCTTTTTTGTAACCAGAAAAGTTAGGACTAGAAAGTACGTCAGGGTCAAAGCAAAGTGGCAGAATTACAGTTTTAGTTAGTTGGGTTTTTTTTCTTCCCATAATAAAATCCAGAAAGAGCACCTAGGTGGAAGAAAAGAGAAACAGCAGTAAAGATTTCACCAGCACTCAGAAGTGAAAAGATACTGCCATGAATGATCCCAAACATACTTTTTCTTAAGCTTTTAAAAGTGTATTGTTTTTTTAACAGTAGTCCATTGAAATAAAAGGAATTATCAGGCCTTTATAACAAAGAAATATGACTAATCAACATGTTTTATTAATATTCCACACATTTTTATTTCTGGTTAAAATAAGAGTAGATTCACATTATTTAATTTTGGCGCAAAACTAATATATACATGTCTGATTATTCAGTTTCAAAATGCAATTAAAACACCTATGCTTGTACAAATATAAGGAAATCTAAGTAACTGCTTTCAAATATTATAACATTATCTTGTTAGTTATCTCGACTATACACAAATGCTGCCTCTTGTTATGATTCTCTACATCACAGGTGCCTTGTCTTTTACAATAAGTTCATTGTCCAATATCCAATAATACTTGGATCTGATTTCTTGGTCATCATTAAACATTAGGAGATATTGGCGATTTCTGTCGTCTATCACTTATCAATAATTCTTTGCAATTTTGTTCCCTATTAGTGGCTTCTAAGCTCCTAAGACTTTGTGCAGAACTTGATAAATCAATCAGATAACATCCAAAACATTGTACAACTAAATGTGTTTTCTCTCCCTTTGTGAATGTAAATCTCGGTTCAGAAACTACAGGAGAGTGAGGCTAATTACTATTTCTAACATGCATTTTATTCAATTCAAGTTTATTTACAAAGCCCCAAATCACAACAATGTCATCTCACAGGGCTTCACAAAAACACAATCAACCACAGAAATAGGTTGATTGTCAAATTTTATCTCATTTACCCTTTTCTCTGTTTTCTTATTATTGATTTCGTCTTTTATTTCTATTTACATTGTATCTTTCCATGCATGACTAAAAGAACTTTGTATGGACTGCCATGAATTCTTAGTCAGGTCTTCCCTTGAAAAAGAAATGTATTCCTCAGGGACTTCCTGATTACATAAAGAAACAAAGGTTGCCAGGAACAACAAGCCCCGCCCCTAACACATATTCTATCTTATTTTGCATTGATCTAACAGATGTCAACATATGTATGCATGTGTATGCATATACTGCTGTAAGCATTTCAATTGCCTTATATATATATGCCAAGTTTAAAGTAATATTTTACATTGTGTTTTATTATAATTTTAAATGTTGCCTTTAAGAAAAATGTGCGGGGGGGGGGGGGGGGGGGGCGCCTAAAAAATGTTTTTACTTTGACCTTCCTTTTACTTTTTACTTTCCCCAAAATGTAATCATCTCTATTCTGTGTCACAGGCAATCCACAAATATTAATTGAACCAATAGTTTTGCTAGTAGAGTGAATTAAAGAAACAAACAAACAAACAAACAACACACTCTGCCACTCACAAACATTTTAGCTCTTAATAGACATTGCCGTCTCAAAATGTGAGACTATGGGTTTGACCTTTCAAGGTCACTGAAGGTTAAAGGTCATAATGCCATTTTGGACCCTACATAGTTTCCTGTCAACAATGGTAACTTAATGCTTATCACTACTCTTTTTTAGAGTTACGACCATTTAAAATCATGCGACCTCGATTTTGACTGTTTAAGGTGACTCGTGGTCAAAGGTCATGACCTCATTTTGAAGCCCATGCCAGGTTTCCAATCTGTCAATAATAGTAGTAATAATAGTGTATCTCCACTGGATTTTCTGTTACAGTCCATTTTAGTTTTTTCAGGTATTGACTGAGTGATCCCCAACACCTTGGGTCAACATCTATACACACAAGATGCAAAACTGATAAATCCTTTAAGATGAATAATTCAAAAGTTAAATCCAAAATTCGATTGGGACCTTTATTGTGTGCTGACCTTTGACCTAGAGTATTCAAACGTATCCTTCAAGGTTCTGATGTCAATCCACATCAACAGCCAAGAGAAGCCGTATGCAAAACTGAATATAGACGAATGAAAAGGAAAATCCAGATTTCCCTATATCATCATGATGAAAATATATTTTTGGTAAACTTAACCTTTAACTTATATTCACTAAAATTTTATGGGATCTATTCTGAACCGCCTGTTACCTTTCCTGAAAATCTCATGGAAATTGGTCAGATAGTTTTTGCGTAAAGTTACTGAGAAACAAAAAAATTGGACAAAAAAATAAATAAAATCCTCAAAAGAACCAAAACACAACCCTCACCTCCCATTCCTAGGGTGGGATAATTAAATGTATCATATGAAAACCGGAAAACATCAATTTCTACTTTTCCATTTTAAATGGGTACTGGATGATTGACATTGTTTTCCTTTCTGCATCATGTCTCACAATGTACAATCTCTCTTCTGGCATTTCAGAGGATTTAGGGAAAGTCTGGCACTATTATCACTCTTTAATAGGAAAAGAAAACCGTTCACTAATTTGGATTTCTTCAAATGAATCGCATTCATCTTGGGCATTGTTCAGCACAGGACACAACCACTGCTCAATTTGCAAAACAGTGTCAATGACAACTTATTCTGGTGGGAAGAAGCAAGATATGGTACAAAAATGAATACATCCATTTTTTTTTTAACTGTCAAAAGTTGCCATTTTCAGCATCTAATTGTGGTTCGGAAGTTGTTCTTTTACACAGTGGTGACGACACAGATAGTGGAATAAGGGGAAATGCAGATGGAAATATTCCAGCAGAGTAAATCCTGTGAGCCAGCCTACGTCAGACCTGTTTTTTATGGGGACACACCGATTTATCAGTTGAAAAATTATGTCGGCAGGTGTTCACCTTTCTGAATGCCATCAGCCCACCTGAAAATAAGATGACATTCACCCAAAGCAGGGACTGATTTATTTTAGTACCAAACAGTTCCCCGACTGAGGATGGGACAAGTCATCCACTGTATCGGAGCAAAGCTGCAAGACGTGACTTAGTAGTTATTACACTGTTGTGTGCTGAGCTGTTGACATCTCTGATGCTAGGATGGTGTGAGACAAATTAGCGTGCTAGTGCCGAGAAAAAAAAACAATGTCATGGAAGCAAACAAAGTAAGCACACTAATTAATAAACACCATTTTTGGCCAATTTTATAGAAGCCACTATCATAATTTAGGCCAGAAAAGTGCAATAAAAGTTTCCATGCTAGTGAGCTAATAGATATCTAGTGCCAAGGAAAAAAAACTAACATGGAAGCAACCAAAGTAAGTGCACTATTAAGCTTTGTTAATAGTCACTAATAATTTAGGCATAGTTGAATAATAGTTTGCCTGTAATACACAATCAATATTAGCCAGTTTTATAGAAGTCACTATAATTATTTACGCAAGAAAAGTGTAATAGCTATTTGCATGCTAGTGGGTTAGTGGGCTAACAGTTATGCTAACATCAAGGGAAAAAAACATGGAAGTAAACAGTCACTTTCAAGATTTGGGCAAGAATAGTGCAATTTTAGTTTGCATGCTAGTTGTTAGTGAACTAACAGATATCAAGCTCAGTTCAAGAAAAAACAGCAACTACATGGAAACAAAATAAAGAAATTTTAAAAGTCAGTATTGGCCAGATTTACAGACGTGTCTTTAATCATTTCAGCCAAGATAGTGTGATAGTAGCATGCTAGCGGTTAGTGCGCTATGAGCTATCATGCTAGCTCCAAAAAACAACAACAACAAAACAACATGGAAGCAAACAAAGCTCACAAACATTAAAAAAAAATTTAAATAGACATCTCTTTAAACTTTTACAATGTGTGATTAGTTGTTTCCAGACTAGTAGTTATCAAGCTAATGTAAGTAATGTTTCTATGCTCCTGATTAACCCCTAGAAAAAAAAAACACACAAAAAAGGAAACAAATAAAGAAAGCATCAGTATGGGGCAGTTTTCTAGATGACACTATTCATTTTGTTTAGATGGATTTTTCATTTCCACAAGTAACCAGTAGAGAAAACTGACATAAAGACTGAGCAACAACATTGCATTCACTTCAAAGAAAAAATAAGAAATTAATACCAAAAAAAGAACAGTTTCTGATAACTAGATGTGGTTTGGATATAAATAATCCAAAAATAGTACAATAAAAGATTAAAGATTCCTGGCTACTTCAACTGCTGATGAAAATGAAACAGCCTTAACTGCAGCTAATTAGTTTCAGTTTCGATCACATGTATCCCTGTGAGATAATTAGTATTAGATCTCTGATCTCTGAAACAAAAATATCAATTCATTAAAATCTTATCAGGTGGCAATGTGAAATCTTAGTATGTGGATAAGATGTTTAAGATCATCACGGAGGTCACCTGGTTATTATGAAACAAGAGTTCTTCCAAAATAATTGCTTTTACAGGGATGTTCATCCCTTCTCCCACAGGACTCTGTTGAACCAGATCTGCCTCCAGTTGCCTTTTGAAAACCACAAGGCCATGACGGAGACTGAAATCTTGTTTTTTTTTGTATTTGGAAAATCCCTGGAATCATCTAGTATGAATCAACTTAATTTGTGAGTTACACCACAGATCAGGCCAAACAATAGTCAAATAGCACATCTTTCATCACCTAAACAAGAACCGTGTCTAATCCCATATAATAAAGACTAATACAATAAGAAACATACCAGTTAAATGTGCTATGTTGTAGAATATATTATTAGGACAGTGTTTAGTGTGTGTGTGTGTGTGTGTGTGTGTGTGTGTGTGCGCGCGCGCGATTTGGGATCTCTCTTGTCTCTTGAAGATTTTTTTTCCTTTCTTTTGGTTAAAACATGCATCCGGTGGAACCAATGTTTTAGCCTCAGATCACCCTGGACTCATTTTAGGGATGTACAACAAACAAATCTACGACCATGGTGATCTGTCAGGCGAGTTTAGGTTTGGAGAATGCACAAGGACTCGACCGAGAAAAAGTGGAATGGTTCTGTTTTTTTTGCACAGTGTGGACCTTAATATTCCAAGACGTGCAGGTAAATGTGTTCATTGCTGCCACTTATATTGTTCAAATGTTCATCTCTGTTACCAAAATGTTTTTACTGTCCTTAAAAAAGTAACTTTGGTGTCATCCTTGTAAGGTAGTTTCACTTTTCTTATTTTTATTTGGAAAAATACTGTATAGTTTTTTTACTATTCCGATTCAGTTGACGGTTCAATACTTCATGGATTCTCTTATCGATTCTAATTATCATTACCTCTTACAGCATTTTTATAAAGAAGCACATCGCGCATGGAGAGGTTAAATCACGCCCTTCTACTTCCGGTCCATGGGTGCTTAGCTCGCAAAAAAATTACAATGGGAGTGAATGAAGCGAGTCAAGCTAAATTCTGATTCCGTTTGACCAGTGCTCTGAAATTCAAAAATGATAGCGGTTAAGAAATATTTGATGTGGCATAGGTAGAGCACCCGTTGGTGATGGGAAGCTAACGTCACGTTAGGTTTTATGTGGGCTTAGTAAGAGACTACAATGCGTCGTATGTAACGTTCAATCCACTCGGCTGTGGTGTGGAGTATGCGGTGACGTCACATAGGCGCGAGGCGTGTAGTCCAAATTATTAACAGCCGTTGGTTATCAGAAGCAGTTGAAACGCACATCAATAATTATAATTTATTATGAGGTACGACATGTGTGCGATTCAGGGCACATGACAAACCAGATACCATTTTAGCATTTTATTTCCTATTGAATACCATTCATTGATTTTGTGATCTCGGGTCTCGTGAGTCTCCCGGGAGGGGCGGAGACTTAAACTGCCCATTGCACAGTGGGTTGGCTACTTACCAGAGTTGACTTCTGTAGTAACCGTGGAAGTGGGCATAGGTTGGACACTGCAGCCGCCGGTGTCCGAAGCGTGTCAAAAACACTACACTCGTTTAAAATTCTTACTTATTGCGCAAATGTTTCTGCATGTTCGTTGTGTTCCTTTCCATCTGATTTGGTAAAATGACGCCACACTTTGGATCTAAACCTGGTGGGCGCCATTGTCGTTTACGGTTGCAATGCACGTGCGAAACCGGCGTAACGTATTTAGTCGTGCCTGTTGGAATCGAGCGTACGTAACTTGCGTATGTCACGGCTGGAAT
Source organism: Siphamia tubifer (assembly GCA_020466265.1). Lineage (NCBI taxonomy): Eukaryota > Metazoa > Chordata > Actinopteri > Kurtiformes > Apogonidae > Siphamia > Siphamia tubifer. The sequence continues at coordinate 31,197,216 of CM035801.1, read as the reverse complement.
CGATACGAGAATAGTTAGATAAACTGCCAAACGATTCCGTGGAATTAATAAACACGGAACCGGTTCTCGATTTTCATGCCTACTAAAAGAGCAGCATTTTTGAGTTTATTTGTATTATTTGAGCAAAAAAATTAACTTGTTTTTAATTTGCAGGAAAAAAATGATCATTATTATTATTATTATGATATTGACATTTATTATAATGTTGGGGGATGAGCAGGGCCTGGAGATTTTTCTGACAGAAAAGATTGAGAAGCACTGTCTGTATTAGGATATGACGTATTGGTTGCATCACATAGGCCCCAATACTGTCTGCCCTTATTTCTCTATAGTGTGGAAATAAAAATCACACAACTGTCAAAGGCAGCCACACCACATCCACATTCTTTTGAAGCCCATCTAAACACTTCCTCCCAGACAGCATAATTTCTTCACACTGGACGACCACCTTCTGAAGGTGCTGAAGCACTGAATTTAAATGTGATATATGTAAACCCATGGGAGTTAAGCTGTAATGCTGAAAAATTAAACAGTGAACTAATGAAACATTTATAGAAGCCGACGTGTTCACAAGAAGACCATTAGTCTGCCAGCAGTTGATCCTGTCTAACTCCAAAGCCAAGCAGTCCTGTCCAAATCCCCACAGGTGAAACACAGATACATCCAATAACAGTGTGCAACAACTTTTATTACAATACAAGTACTAAATATGTCCATGTTTGGTTCCTTTCTGACAAACCACTTAATTTTTATGACAAACTGAGGTTAACGTTACAACATAAGAGTTAACATTGAGGTCATAAAACATCTAAAACTGAGCTAAATCATTCTGTCTGTCTGACTGCTGAAGGTGACTATCATTTAAATGGACTGCAGGAGTTTCACAGTTCTCACAGGCCACTTTTCTCATAAATAATGAAAACTACAATCTGAGCCTGAAGGCAGCAGCAGGCACAATGATAACAAAACAGAATTTAAAGACACCAGAGGAAGGAGTGCATTCAATATTTATTCTAAAGGCAACACAACTGAGTCTATTTTCATTTTATTATCAATTAGCACAGCAGTTGTAGTTTGTATCCCCAACCCTTCTACTGACCTGCTTGTAGTTCTCATCTTCAGGTTGGAAGCTGTTATCAGAGGGTTGAAACCTCAGGTTGATATGAGGGAAATTATGAAGCCAGTAAGTCCACCAGGGCGCAATGTAGTCCACCCGAGCCGAAGACATCCTTGCCCCGGGTAAAAAAAAAGTTAGGCTAAATCCTGAATTAGCCTCTCTTTTACTAAGCGGCCGCTTTGGATATCTTAATCCCGTCTCATATCAAACAAAGGCAGTGATAAAAAAGCATGCTCCTCCGCGCAAATACGCTCACGGTGACGCATGGGTTAGAAATGTACAAGAAGTCCTGAAAAACAACGGGTTAAGTTTAAAATGTCAGATACAAGGGAGAAAAGGGTGGTTTTCTATTAAGGAAGGAAGATAGAATAATCACACTGCGCCCATGTCGCCCTGCCAATGTGGATCCACAGCTATCCGACCGACAGCTGCTCCAAACGCTCAGCCAACAGCGGGACCGCGCACCCATAGTACGCACAGGACACGAGTCACGGGAGCGCGCAAAGACGCTCTCCTCATTGGATGGGTATAAATATGCCTGAAGGATTGATTGTGATTTATTACAAATCAGAAAAATCACAATTTACACACACTGGGATCGTTGTCATTGAACTGAGCTGTGGTTTGTTCATGGGTTTTTAATCATCGTGTTGCTGAATATTGTTCCTATGCTGCCACCTACTGGTACATAAAGACAATTACAAGCAGATTTTACATGAGTCTCAGTGAGGATGTCCGGAACAGTTATGATCTGCAGGAATATTCAGGTTTTTTTTGTTTCTACATCTACTACAGATAAATCCACGTTAGTAGAACCAGAATTGGCCTTATTTTTTTTGCTCATTGTTTGTAGACAGTAACAATTTAAGATCACTAGAAAAATTCTTGAGATCTACTTGTTGTGATCCAGCCTCATTCTCCAGAGCCATTTTCAACATTTAATGCCAATTACACTCCATGCTGCACAAGGGAAGAACATTAACAATGGAGCGGTAAAACATGACCTTTAAAGCAATTTAATTTTCATGATGTATAGTATGCATTTAAGACTGCAGGAAGTGTCATTGTCAGTGTCCAAATACAGATGTCAAATAGAACAATATTTAAGACAAAAGCCCTCTTGCACCAATAGTTTTATGAGTTTACAGTGCCGTAAGCTATGAATGTTGTGACATTAAAGCGACACACACACACACACACATACAGTAGTTTTCCAATTTTTATTACAATTCTGTACATCACAAGTTTACTTCAGCTCCTTCACAGCCAGACCTGTAAAGACAAAACAGCAATGTATGAGAAAACGAAGCAGTCATTTGGTCATAACAACAAACTGTTTTTGCATCCAACTACATCAAACTCATTTTAGCTTTACATCAAAGTGCAAAAAAACAATCTCTCACCAGGACAGCTGTTAATATTTAGTTTGTTATACAGATCATGTCTTGGATATTGTCAGACAATTTTGGATGATGTGAATTGTTTTTGTTCCTAGACGACTTAATCAAGCTGCTTACCAGTTATAACATATAAACCACACAATATTGGCAGAAATTGTTGACTAAGAGTGAAATTGAGAGCATGTGGCACCAGTGATGTCACTTGGCATTTCTTAACTTGAGATGTTACAACAACCTTGTATCTGAAAGTTTATCCTGCAGCTGACAAATGATTTATTGTCTAAAAGTACAGTGGCTGCATCTAAAACTGTCCAAGGTGACAGAGCTATATTCCACCTCTGTGGCAGAACTGTTCACCTACTGCTCCAAAACTCTACAACCATTTTTAACAACCACTTTATTTACACCCAAATAACTTGCACAAGACATAAATGTATATTTTCTCAGTGCCAGTTTACATTCTGTACCATTATTATATACTTTATGTGAATGTTATTATTTTTTGTAATTGTGTAGAAAAGCATGTTTATACTAATAAATAAATACTAATTTATCAAAGCCCTGCTATAAGCTAACCATCTTCAATAAGATACAGCCTTCCTGCAATTTAAGTTCTGGTCAATCCCATGCCGAAAAAATTAATTGAGAGGCAGAAACAGTATTCTTATATGAACTAAGAGCACAGCTTTTGAGTGAGGGGTATCTGCTTAAAACAACATATTTCCACTGACCTGGAGGCAAGGACTGCTTAAGCTTCTCGGCCTTTTCTTTGTCTGTGATGACCAGAGTGTACAGGTATCTGCTGCAGCGCACCTTGAATTTGACATTGTCCTTGTTCTTCTTGATCTTTACGGCTGAAGAGACACAAAAAGTAGATTTACTTTAAAATCACTGACATTTGTATCAAATTGACAAAGAATGAAAGAAATTGACACCATCACCCCGGTTATAGTTTTCATATAGCCTTACATATGGCTAATGCAACACACTTTAAATATGGACAAAAATCCAGTTTTGACAAATGAATCAAGTAAATAGCTTGTGTTTTATAAACTGGGAAGTAATATCTTCACAATTAATATCGTATTACAGCAAAAATAACCAGTTGAAAACTGTACATGACATGCATAGTCCAATCAACCTTTGTGATAAGATTAGTTTAAGAATTGTGCAAAATTCAGCATTCTCTGTGACTACCATAACGTTTGAATTTAATGTAGTGATACAACAAAAAACAGTAAAAACTTGAGCTTATTTGAGGTCTTTTTTTTAACCACTGTATGCAAAATGTAAATGCACTTAACATTGTGTAGTGCTCTAATTCAACATAATCAAGTTGTCACATCCTAGTGTTTTTACATGTTGTGTTGGAAATTGCTCAAAACTGAGCCAGTTATGTAATGTAATGCATACTACACTATGCAATCACTGTTTGGTTTGGGAATCTAACAGCGAAAGTTAAACCAAAAATTAGACTGACTCGCTCTGTATAAAGAGTGGTGGGGGTAAGGGAACACCCCACCCTACAAGTAAAATATGAGGAGTCTGTGCTCAAACAGGCCAGGGAAATAATCTTAAACCTTACACACATTTTACACTCAAGAGTATGAGGTGCTGCCCTTTGGTAGACGATACAGAGTCCCAGTTAAAAACCCAAAAGTTTTTGAACAGGTACAAATCTGCTTGTATTACTCCATCTGTTAATTTATTGATTACAAGATGCTCACTGAGACTTCTGTCTAGTAATGCTATGTAAATAGTTGTATGTATAGAGATGCACTCATGCACTTTGGGTATCTATCATGTGTTGTATGTGTAAGCCACATTTTCTATTGGACAAATAAAAACTTAAATATTTAATTTACTGATCTAAAACATTATGCTCAACACTGTTGTGTTCAAAATGAGTACATTTCTTGCAGAACTACTTGATCCACAGATAAATATATTAAGTAGCCAATAAACCAAGTCAGGACCCAGAAGTAGCCTCTATCCTACTTACACTTAGCATCCTTCCTCCTGGCTGTCAGCAGGAAATCTTTGATTTCTTCAATCTTGCGTGGCTAAAAGTACAGAAAAATGTTAACATTTACATTCAGCAGACACTAAACTTCAGTTAAAGCTTGATGTGTAAACAAATGTTAGTGGACCGGTGGAACTGGCGTTTCTGTAAAGATCGAAACTCAGCACTTGGTCCATCATTGCTCTAGCAAGTTTGTGAAATGCATCACGGGCACGTCAGCCTCGGATGTTTGGACGTCTTGCTCTCATATTATCATGGTCATAGCTTTACGGTTAATAGCTAAATTACAATTGCCAATCAGACTGCAGCACATTAGTATTGTTCTACGTGTGGTCAAAGTCTTATTTCGGAGTCAAACACTATAAAACAGTTCAGAGAGAGAAACGTGTCTTTGAATCAGACACAAGCCGGTGGCCCAAACGAGCTAAGCTAGGCTAATGCTAACCATTAACGCTAACCACTTTTCAACAACTAATGTGAAGCACAGACCGAATATTTGACACAAAATACAACCAACAGGCGACAATACGACATTGGCGATGGGCTAAATATATCCAACAAAACAGGAACATTAGTAAAATTCCTTACCATGTTGCCTTGTCCGCGGACTGAACGCTGAGGAAAGGAAGGAAAGATAAGTCAGATCTTCGGTTAAAAAATGTGTTGGAAATTAAATATCTACATTATTGCAAAGGCAGTAAATACATACATTAGTATTTTATGTTCATTGTGATATAAATGTGCATATTTAGGAGGATGGATGATGATTATAGTAGGGATATTGTTTATGTGAAAATGTGTAACTTACTCAGTCTGCCAGAGAGGGGACGAAAAGGGGCGGAACTTCCGGTATGGAAATGTTTTATACTTAAGTACGGCAAGCGAAAGGGATGCTGATTTTCAATACCGCGATCCGTACTCCGACTGTACAAGCGTCCCTGTTCCCTTTTTACAACATAATTTTGTCTCTTTGTCTTGCACAAAATTCCCATTTCAAAGGTCACACAACAAACTATATCTTTTAAAATACTTTTAATAGCATATTCACGTCGCCTATAGAATCAAATACTGGATTCCTTACATTTACTACATGTAATGATATAAATTAATTTAACACACATTTAAAATGTTAAATATTTTCTAAATCACGATTTCTATGAAGACATTGAAATAATATATATAGATAGATAGATAGATAGATAGATAGATAGATAGATAGATAGATAGATAGATAGATAGATAGATAGATAGATAGATAGATAGATAGATAGATAGATAGATAGATAGATAGATAGATAGATAGATAGATAGATAGATAGATAGATAGATAGATAGATAGATAGATAGATAGATAGATAGATAGATAGATAGATAGATAGATAGATAGATAGATAGATAGATCATATGTTTAAAATAGTAATTTAGTTTTTAAATAATCACACAATACAGAGAGTAATATAATAAATGAAAGCTCACTTCGGAAGGGTTGAATAAGACAGATACTCAGTGCTACTCTGATGACAGTTCCTAAATTAAATTTTCTCTCCATTTTATCTTTCCTAAGTGATCTTTTTCAACATTTATTGTAATTTTATCCTCTGTATTTTGAGTTTTTTTCTGTTTAATATGTTGATCATGTAGATGTTCATAAAAGTTCAAGTTAAATTTCATGGTTATTATATCAAAAACTGAAGGGAATAATGACTTTTTTGGGGAAATATGTAATTAACATACCAAAAAATACAGGTCTCCATCCACTCTCATTGATCCAATTCCATGAGTTTAACTGATGAATCAATGTTGTTGAAAAGGCATGGGCAAATTATTTCACAAAGGGCCAGTGTGGCTGTAGGTTTTTGTTCCAACGGTGTTCCCATGGTAACTATGGAGTCTCTGAACATCCAAAGGAGTCATATCTGATGACCATGAAAACTACACCAATTATTTACATGTACTGATAGGATTAGTGGATAAACAGGTATTGAAGTTTTTAGACCAGTAGTGATATTGGTTGCCAGTGGATGTTTGGTTATTTATGGGTTAATAGTAGAAGTTAGTGAATAATGTAATAATTAAATGAGTTAATGGCAAATATTCAGGTAATGATTCACTGATTAACTATTACACAGCAATGGAGGAGAAAACTGCTACCATGATTAATACTATTAAAACTATTATTACAATTACTATTACCACTACTACTACTATTATTACTACTAATACTACTGCCGCCACTGCTATTACTACCTCTACTACTATTACTACTATTACAAATACTACCAATACTATTACTACTAGTACTACTACCACTGCTACTATTGGTACTACTGTCACTACTATTACTACTACTAGGGCTTCTGCCACTACTGTTATGACTATTACTACTACTACTACCACTACAACTATTACTACTATTCCTAATAACACTACTATTATGACTATTACTAATACTGCCAGTACTATTACTAATAGTACTACTACAATAACCACCAGTACAACTACTAATATTACTACTACTACTACCACTACAACTATTACTACTATTCCTACTACCACTACTATTATGACTATTGGTCAGGCCCAGACTGGCACACAGTATGACTGGGACTTTTCCCGGTGGCCTGCCTGGTCTGCCCCAGGAATTAAAACATTACAATAACCACTTTGAATTGTATATAATTTTTAACAAAAAAACCTACTGGTTGTCATATTTTAGTCGACTAAAATTATTTTAGATTTCGTCGACTAAAATGTTATGACTATTAGTAGACTGAAACTACACTAAAACTCAAATATTTAGATGACTAAATTGGGACTAGAATTACATTTTTGTCATGAGACTAAAACTAAATAAAAATCTTCTGACAAAATTAAATCATATTTTAAAAATTAATCATATTTTAGTCAACTAAAATCATTTTAGTCAACTAAAATTAAAAGTAATAGTAATGACAGTATAATAGTAATAGAAGTTATAGTAATAGTAGTAGTAATATTAGTAGTTGTACTGGTGGTTATTATAGTAGTACTAAAAGTAATAGTAGTGACAGTTGTACCAACAATCATTTTAGTCAACTAAAATTATTTTAGTCGAAAAATGTATTTTTTGATCATTTGAATCAGGTATGTAAAAGTCATAACATTTTAGTCGACAAAATCTAAAATTATTTTAGTCGACTAAAATTCATAACATAAAATTTTATAAATTTTGGTCAACTGAAACTAGACTAAACGATTTAGATGACTAAATTGTGGCTAAAACAAAAATTTAAATTCCACCATGAGACTAAAACTAAATAAAAATCTTCTGACAAAATTAACACTGGACGATTATTTATGGACAGAATCCTGACACAGTTTAAATTCACTTCATTATGAGTATTTTTACATGTACGTTCATTCGATCACTGGTCTTCAGCCCTGGTCCTTAGTCGACTAAAATGTATTTTTTGATCATTTGAATCAGGTGTGTAAAAGTCATAACATTTTAGTCGACGAAATCTAAAATTATTTTAGTCGACTAAAATTATTTATTATTTATTAATTATTTTCTCTCATGCTGAGGATGAGAGAAAATTACTGTACTGTACTGAGCGGTTGTCATGCATTTGTTTAATAGTGTGGTGTTGGTACAACTGTCACTACTATTACTACTAGTACTACTATAATAATCACCAGTACAACTACTAATATTACTACTACTATTACTTTAACTTCTATGACTATAACTTTTGGGTGCTTCCTTTAGGCGTCACCACTGTAAATCACCTGCTTCCCTCTGACCCTGTCTCCTGGATCTTCTTCACCACTTCCACTGTATTCCCTCCCTCCTCTGCACATGTCTAAACCATTTCAATCTGGTCTCACTCACTTTGAATCCATAGACGTCCAACCTGAGCGGTCCCTCTGATGTGTTTGTTTCGATTCCTGTCCATCCTCGTCACTTCCAAAGGCAATCTAAACATTCCCGTCTCTGCCTACTGTCGTCTGTCAGAGCTACCATCTGTTAACTGTCCTCGAAAACAACACCAGTCCGTCGAACATTTGTCAAAAAAAAAAAAAAATTATGTGAACATAGAAATCAGTGTACAGGTTTTTGTCATTAATATAGGCAGCAGATAATCATTAATGTATAAATGGAGTTAGCTTAGCACGCATGAATCATCCATGTTATACCTTAGTATTTGCCCTCCAATATTTGGCGGTAACTGACATGAGGCTCCTTAAATAAATAGAGGTTGTACATGTGTGAATCATAGGCCATATTAGGTACGTTTTGATGGATTATTCAGTCAGTCTAACATTCAAGATATCTGATTAAATGTCCTTTCTTCTACCTCTATACATGCACATCATTTATACAGAAATGGAATGATGCAAATCAGCAGTTGCTTCCTTACATGCTGAGTGATAAAGAACAATTTCCTGGCTTTTCAGAGTAGCATGTATTCATTGTTGGTGAAAATCATCTCACTTCCAAAAAAAAAAAATAAAAATGAAGATGCTATATATCGTATATACCAGCTCAGCACTGTAGCAATCCTGATTCTATGTAAGATGAAAAATTAAGTATAGTTTTCTCAGTGTAATACCCTGCTGAGATAAACTGTTCATTTTCACAGCAGTTGAGGCGAGAGACTGTAAACAAATACCAAGACTACAATGACAGAATACACATGCATTGTGCAACACTGTGTTTTTTAATGATTATTGATAGTGCAGCACGTGCCTGAAATCCCGAAGCATTACTAATACAACGTGTACTGTTACTGTGACCTTGATTGGCACGGAACAACTACACATTTAAGATTCACAGTCAAACGTGTCCAATAGAACAAACAGTGATTGAGTATCGAGGGGAAGATACCCCGTGGTCATGGGCAGACAGGTAGATGGGAGGTTAATTAAAAACGACTGGTCTGGTGTTTCCTGTCATTGTAAATTAATGCCATGTTAAAGTGAATCTCCATGGAAACTCTGTACAGTGTCACTCAGACTTTAACACACAGCTTCTGGCCTGAAAGTATTGACATTTGGTTTTCGGACTGAAATAATGAAAAGGTACAGTTCCGGGGTAAACGTCACAGAGGAATATATACAGCCATGTGAGTCCTCCAAGGTTATTTCCTCAAACAAAATCTATGCACAAGGCCAAACACAAAAAAGTCAATACTATAACTAACAAGAGGGGAATACAGCTGGAAACAAAAGCTAAAATTTCATGGCGTTGACTTGCAATATTACAAAAAAAAAAATACAATGATTTTTTTTTTTTGACAAATTGTACCGATAATACAGGAGTATTTCTTCAGTACAAAACCATTTATACACTTACAGTCTTATTATTCAGGCACCCGCTGGATTTAACTGTCAAGACAGCAAAAAATAATTGAACTCAGAAGTCAGCAGGGTAGGGTTTAATGTGTGTAGACATTGAGGTGTTTCAAGGTAATGTTGAATTTTAAAAATCTATATTATATAATTGGAAAAATACTGTGTATCTTCCCCAGTATATAATATACAGGGAAACTGCACAGCTCAACAACACAAAAGCATGCTCACATTTATTAATCATGCAAAAAAAAAAAACAGTGATTAATAGCAAATATGGATCATTTTAGCTGCAAACTGGAAAAGCACTCGGACAGCGCAGACCTCCAACAAGCGCAACAGTCCCCCTGATACTGTTGTCCACCATAAATACTAGTCTCACATTTATTTGGGCAGCATTTTTGGATTCCTTGACCATGACAACATACCATTAGCAACTGGAATCAAGATGATATTAGTATTAGTTTAGTAGTTATTAACAAAAATCGCATTTTCCATAATGGCAGTTTTCTTCTGGAAGTATTAAAGCTAGGTCAAATCCGTTAACATACTACAGATGTGGAATTGTCTCAGCAACATGATGGTGCTTGTTAGAAATCTCTACCTCTAAAATTAAAGGCATAGTGGGCAAAAAATGTAAGGGCACCCCCCATTTTTTATATAAATTGCAATAAAATCCGTCTTCTGGATCATATCCAGGTCAGCATGTGAAATATGATAGAGGATCCCATTGTCCATCTCTGAGTCAAATATCATGAGGTTTGATCAATAATTAACCAAGATATTGAGAAACAAAAATTTTCACCCCATTTACCACCATGTTAATGAAAATTTCAAAGTGATCCAGAATTCAGGATTTCTTCCGGATCACCCCCAAAATCAAATCAGTTCTTCCTGTTCACATTTCCAATATAATCGGAAAATTTCGTCAAAATCCGTCCATAAATTTTCGAGTTATCTTGAACATAGACAGACAGACAGATAAACGCCGGCAAAAACATACCGTATTTTTAGGATTATAAATCACAGTTTTTTTCATAGCTTGGCCGGGGGTGCGACATATACTCTGGTGCGACTTATGTGTGAAATTATTAACACATTATTATATCATTTCACATGTTATTTTCACACTAAACCACAAGAGGGCGCTCTAGGCCTGTGTTGATAATTTCAATATTGCCGGTAATTTATAAAAACAACTGAGAAGGGCTGAACAAAAAATGGCACCAAAAAGAAAATCATATTCTGCAGATTACAAGCTGCCATGGGCGTAGTTTTAGCATGGATTAAGGGGACGCGTCCGCCCAGGACGCTTCATCCCCGGGGAGAGGGACGGGGGAGGCCGCGGTAGGGATATTTCCCTACGGGGGACGGACAGAGCACACAGGGCACCGGGGTTTAACAACGCCGGGGTCCGCCATCAATATAACCCACTTATAACTGCTTAATGCTGTATTGTTGAAAATACAGTAGGCCTACATTGTACTGATTTGTTTTGTGGAGACCTGTTTCATGGCAGAAGTAAACAGAAATCTAAACTATGCATGTGTGTCATTGATTGATTTGGTTGCAGGGGTGGAACTTCAGTACTTCAGTAAAAGTACAAGTTTTGTACTTCAGTAAAAGTACAAGAACCCTGCGAAATATTTTCTCAAGTAAAAGTAGAAGTATACAGAATGTATTTTACCTAACTAAAATGACTAAATACTAACTTTTAAATGAACTTTTAAGTACAAGTTTTTGTTTGTTTTTTTTTTAGGCGGGGGGGGGTGGGGGGTGGGGGGGGGTTGGCTAGGTCCCCACCAATGTCAAAACCAAACCTACGCCCTTGCAAGCTACAAATATTAAAATATGTAGCCGAAAATGGTAATCGAGCAGCAGAAAGAAAGTTTGGAGTTAGCAAGAAACTCGTAAGGGACTGGCGAAAAGTGGAGGTTACTCTGACTGAAATGAAGAAAACAAAAAAAGCTAATCGCGGGCTAAAAGCTAGGTGGCCGCAGTTAGAGGAACGAGTTCGCGCATGGGTGCTTGAACAACGTGCTACTGGGAGAGGTTTGTCAACAGTGCAGTTGCGTCTCCACGCCCAGGTAGTTGCCAAGGAGATGAATATAAATGACTTTGCAGGAGGACCTTCTTGGTGTAACCGCTTCATGCAACGTAATCACGTCTCTATCAGAGCAAGGACAACAATGTTCCAAAAATGTGACTTATACTCCAGTGCGACTTATATATGTTTTTTTCCTTCTTAATTATGCATTTTTTGGCTTGTGCGATTTATAATCCGGAGCGACATATAATCCGAAAAATACGGTAACCTCCTTGATGGAGATAAAAAATACTTTTCAGGGGTTAACGTTTGGCCACTTGACAGGTACAACTGTTTTATTGAATTTTGTTTTCACACTATAAATACCTGGACAAGGTTGTGCAGCAACAAAACAATTTCCTTTTGTAGTTTGTTTGCCAAGTCGCCTCCAAGGAACGCTGGTGTCTTCGAGGCTCACAATAAAGTAAAGGATGGATATAAGGCTTCACTGGTACTGTTGTACCTGCTTTTGTGTAGGTCACTGATCAAAAAGGAAGATACACAATTCAGTTCAGAAGGATGTAGGGTCAGTTTAACCGAGTCAGTGTATTTTAAAGTAAAAAAAAAAAACTAACTCTGAATAACAGTGCAAGGGAGTAAATGTAGCTGGATCACATCAAAATACAAGATGGAAATAACTGTGTTTACTTGCAATCAGTTTTAATGAATAGTAATAAGAATATAGTTATACTATTTCAGAGAGACTTTAACAGTTGCAATCAAAAATTAATAAAATAAGGAAGAAAATGGAAAATAACAGCCAAAAATGTATAACAAACCAAGAAAATAATAAGTAACATGAACAAAATAAGACACAAATGGCACAAAAGTGAAGAAAAATAATACAATACAATATTAAATGTAGAAATATAAAGCCAAATAAGGAACAAAATGAACAAAAACTAATAAATATTTACAAAATAATAACTTAACTTAACATTAAAATAAACTAAAATGAAGTATACATAAATACATACATTTTATTTAGTTTTGCCTTTTTCTTTTTTCTAAATCACTTGCTTTTTGACACCTGTTTATTTCCATATAACAAATCCATGAACAAAACTCAGCAAAATCACAGGAAAAAACACCAATTTTTTTTTTCTGAATATTGAAACTAAACCATCTTTTCAGAGGTTAAAGGGTTAATGGGATATCATAGAGGCATTACCATTTCCCTTTAACTCATGTTTTATAACAAAAAACATCTGTGCATCAAACATTGCTTTGCACACAGCGCTGTGTATCTGCCCACACATGACATAGGATTAAAGGTGACCATGTGTAATCACCAAGGCTTTTCAACTGAACAGTACATCTATATATTGTTATTTCTCTTATTTTTCACTCATGCTGCCTTTTCTGCCATTAGGTTAACTTGTGAAAAAAAACTAAAGTGATAAAAAAAAAAAAACAACAACCTGTAAATTGACATACTTTTTTTTTTTTTTTAATTTAATTTACAACTTACTGCTGTGGAAAATAAAAGGTCATGGAAAATTGTATCTGCATGTTTTTTGAAAGAGAAAAAAAGATCACTAGTTTTGTGTTTTATGTATTTACAGTTTGTTTAACTCCTGGGTTCCTGTTCACACCTACTGCTGGTATTGTGCAAATGAATAAATACCACATTAAGAGATAAAATACCTAGGTTTGTAGGTCAGTGGATCTATCTATCTATCTATCTATCTATCTATCTATCTATCTATCTATCTATCTATCTATCTATCAATAATGGATTAGTTTTCTATAGCGTTTTTCAAGGCACCCAAATCGCTTTACAGTATTGATCCATTATTCATTCACTCTCACATGCTTCCTCTGGTGGTGGTAAACTACATATGTAGCCAAAGTTGCCCTGACAGAAGCGTGGCTACCATTTCATGCCTCCCTCCAAACAGTGGAGGCAGGGGGTGAAGTGTCTTGCCCAAGGACACAACAGACTGACTAGGACAGAGTGGGAATCAAACCGCCAACCCTTCAGTTAATGGATGACCCTCTCTACCAACTGAGCCATGGCCGCCCCTACCTACCTACTGTAACTACTTACCTACTGTACCTACCTGCACACCTACCTACCTACCTACTGTACCTACCTACCTATTGTACCTACCTGCACACCTACCTACCTACGTACTATACCTACCTACCTACGTACTATACCTACCTACCTACTGTACCTACCTGCACACCTACCTACCTACATACTATACCTACCTACCTACCTACGTACGTACTGTACCTACCCACCTACCTACCTGCACACCTACCTACCTACTTACTGTACCTACCTACCTACCTACCTACCTACCTATTGTACCTACCTGCACACCTACCTACCTACCTACCTACTGTACCTACCTGCACACCTACTGTACCTACCTACCTACTGTACCTACCTACCTACCTACTGTACCTACCTACCTACTGTACCTACCTACCTACCTACCTACCTATTGTACCTACCTGCACACCTACCTACCTACCTATTGTACCTACCTACCTATCTACCTACTGCACCTACCTACCTACCTACCTATTGTACCTACCTGCACACCTACCTACCTACCTATTGTACCTACCTACCTACCTACCTACTGCACCTACCTACCTACCTACCTACCTATTGTACCTACCTGCACACCTACCTACCTACCTATTGTACCTACCTACCTACTGCACCTACCTACCTACCTACCTACCTACCTACCTACCTATTGTACCTACCTGCACACCTACCTACCTACCTATTGTACCTACCTACCTACCTACCTACTGCACCTACCTACTGTACCTACCTACCTACCTACCTACCTATTGTACCTACCTGCACACCTACCTACCTACCTACTGCACCTACCTACCTACCTACCTACCTACCTACCTACCTACCTACCTACCTACCTACCTACCTACCTACCTACCTACCGTAGTTCTCTCTCTCTTTCTGCTTCACCTGCTCCTGCATTATTGCCAAGATGCTCATGAGAACCATCCTATGTTTCACACTTTTTAAATCATATAATTCTATTACATTTGTTTGGAACGAAGTGTGAACATACTTATGCACTCCAAATGCCGAGTATGTGATTCGAGGCTAGAAATAGAGTTGGCTAGCATCAAGAAAATACGCACGGATCGCTACATAACACAGACTCCAACACAAATCAAAGCAAAAATGAAGATAAAGAAAATTGAGTAGTGAATAGTAAATTGTTAAACATACAGTTACGGGAAGAAAAAAAAATTTAGACCACCTTTGTTTTCTTCAATTTCGTCTTCATTTAATAAATGTCTGGTACTGAAATTAAGCTCATAAAAGCTTAATTCCAGAGCTGATATCTATTAATTTTCCATGTTTTTTTTCCTCATAATAACCCAAATTACTTCAGTTCTTACATCAATAATACATCATATTCATTTCTTTTCTGTCTATTTTAGTTACATCACACACACAGAAGTTAATATTGGTTGTTTTTTATGTCTTTTGATGATCTAATAAATTTTTACTGTGACTGTACGGAACCATTAAAGATTATTTACAGAAGTATCTGAGACTATAACACAAACTGAGGGGATTTGAAGGTTTTGTTTTAGTGCATCTCCTCTATGGTGACAGCTAAAAATGTGAAAAATCCCTCATTAGACAATGTCTGGTGCATTCATTCTGGACTTATTCTTAATTTGATATGAACCGTGGTCCTATTATATTTAACGCTGCTATAAAACAGAGACAGAAGAGTTTACTGACAAAACACAGTGCTTATTTTCAGGTGATTATACACTAATGCAATTAAAATGATGAATTCTGTTCCATTTATGTCATTAGATGATCCTAAACCCTCCTAAATCTTATACACTGGACATTTAAATCAGCTGTAAATCATAAATAGTTCATGTGAACATTTTGTGATCCAGTTTTAAATATAGTTGCATTTAAATATTCTACATTTATTACTTCTTTTGTGTTCGTACGCAGAGTTCAATGGGTTTGTTTCATTCACTTCATGGTTCTTATAATAATTATTATCCTTCTTATTCAATACAATATGTGTTTTGTAAATCTTCATGTCCTGTCACACACACACACACACACACACACACACACACACACACACGTTTCCATGTCTCATGAGGACCAGGTTTGTAATCAAGTAGCCATTGAGTGGACAGTGAACACATCTTTTTAAAAATAAAATAAATAAGTAAAAATTTGAAAATAAAAAAATAGATAAAAATGAATCGAATAAAAATGACAATATTAAAAAAACAAAAAACAAATAAATGAATAAAAATAATACTTAAGAAAAAAATTAATAAATGAATAAAATATTTTTAAAAAATCCATGAAATAAATTCAGTTTAAAAAAATAAAATAAATTGTAATAAAAATTAAACGAAACAAATTAATAAATAAATCAAATAAATGCAACAATTAAAAATAAATAAATAATGAAAAATTAAATACATAAACATTTTTTTAAAAATAAATGAAAAATAAAAAAACCTTTTTAAAAAAGTAAACATCTTTCACACATGTTTCACTTTGCACCCGTTTCCCTCATGCTTTATGAGGACAAATCATATAATTATAGGAACACATCGTTTGTATTTTACTAGTGGGGACCTTTATTTATATTTAACCCTTGTGGGGACCTGAATTTTGCTCCCTGTAGTGTCAGAGGTCCCTATGGTCTGACTGTGTAAACATATCAATGTCCCCATAAAGATCGGAATACAAGGACACACACACACACACACACACACACACACACACACACACACACACACACACACAATCTCTATTACAATATCTTTTTTTCCCTCTTCTGTTTCCTCTAATTCACTGAATGCTGAACTGAAGGTTAAAAACAAAACAAAAAACAAAACAACTAATTATTCTTCCTGCTAATGTAGCTGATGTCATATATTATGTGTGTTTTCTTGTATTATGGTCCGGGGGAGTGGATCAGAAAACTGTCTATTTGTGTCACTGCAGTAAATGTTATATAATACAGTTTTGTTAGTACGTGGGTTTTTAGGACCTTCTTCAAAAACAATGCTTTCCCTTCAAAAAATGATCCTGAATATTGCACCTCTTTACTGTATCTCATTTTATCCTCTCTATTTATTATTGATTTTTTCCCCCCTACAATAGATACATAAATGTGAATTTACAAGAGAAATGGGTGTCGTAATTTTTTTTTTATCTCCCTCTTTGTATCTATATCATTGCGATGTGTTTGTTTTATGATTGTATTTATGTTTTTATGATGCCATGAAAATTAGATGCAACATTTCAAGCAGTATTTTTCTCAGTGAAATCAGATACAGGGGGGGAAATTATTATGTATGTCACACAATTTTACTGTAGCTCAATGTTTTGTTTTGTTTTGTTTTGTTTTTTTAAACCCTTTAACCCCTGATGCGTTCTGAAAGGATGGTTTAGTTTCAATACTTAGAAAAAAAATTACAGTTTTTTTTGCTGTGATTTTACTTACTAGTTTTGTTCATGGCTTTGATATAAGAAAATAAACAGGCGGAAAAAAGAAAAAGCCAAAACTAAAACTATCCGAATCAAATTACAATATTATTTATTTATTTATACTTAATTTTAGTTTATTTCAACTAAGTTAGGTTATTATTTTGTAAATATTTATTCATTTTTGTTCATTTTGTTCCTTATTTTGTTTTATATTTAATATTGTATTGCATTATTTTTCTTCACTTTTATGCCATTTGTGTCTTATTTTATTCACGTTACTTATTATTTTGTTGGGGTTTTTTTTTTCTACATTTTTGGCTGTTATTGTCCATTTTGTGACTTATTTTATTAATTTTTGACTGTTAAAATTTCAAACTGCTAAAATCTCAGGAGTTAAAGGGTTAATCTAACACAGATTTTTCCTCCTAAAGTGGATAAATGTGGATGCGGTAACTCGTCCTCAGCCCAGTCTCATACAACAAATGACCACGCTCAGTTTTTCTTTGTGATGATCATTCTTCCATGTGCTTACACAGCAACAAACATGATCCTGTGCCAAACTACATGTGGAAACAGCCTGATTTTTTCTTGCAATTGCAATTCCACCTTTTCACCAACAGAGGGCAGTAAGTAATAGAAAATGTGGAGTTAAAACAGTGACTCATCCTCATACTTAACAACAGGAGACGCTGTTTATCAAGAAATAATCTTCACCGGTCACCACCAGCTCAAGTAATGACTAAAATATTGCTTTTTTAAAGAACAATAATTAACACATTTTGTTTCCAACAGATCAAATGTGAAAAGTCCAACCTGTTTATAACAAACACAGGTCAGATTTACATATCAGAATCTCATTTTTCTGCCTATGTGTACATAAGAAACACTTCCAGATCTGCTTGTCATTCTTTCTTGAAGAGAGACTAAAAGTTGTGTGTCTTCCCTGTAATTTGTCCTAATAAAAACAGTCTGCCCTTGTCATTAAAAAAAGATTTAATGAGCCTGCCTATAGGGAAACTGTTCATTTATTTACACAGCAGTGTTCTGTTCTGAATTCATTCTGCACTTAATTTTTTTTTTTTTTTTTTTTTTAATGGAGTCACCTGGTATTAAAATAGTACCTTGAAACTCAGATCCTTTTTTTTTTTTTTTATAAAGGTAGCAATTGGAATGAAAATGTGTACCCTGAGGCAAAGGGATGATCATACTTTGTAACTACGCTGTAGCTTATTAAAAAAGGCATAGTGAGGTTACGAGGAAAAATGTTTTTTTTTTAGCTCAGAGATTCTTTTTAACTGTAACAGACACATAAAGCGTGGATGATGGAATTTCTGGAGCTTCCACCACAGACATTGTAGGTAATGATACACATCACTTCTGCCTGCAGGCCTGTATGGGCGACAGTAGACGCACATCCACCTGAGAGCTAATGAGTAATGCAGTGGCAGACCATGTTATTAATCACGATTTGATCTGCAGGTGAGAAGCAACAAAAGATTACCTGAAATAGTTTACTGAACCGTTATCATTGGATTTACTTCGCTTTATGAAGTCGGCAGAAACCTTTAAATGTCGAACATGAATGCACTTTTAAATAGAGCGGAGAGGTTTTCAGGTGTATTTTTTTTTTTTTTTTTTTTAATTTAAAGAATTAACTGTATTTGAAAAGTTATTATTCACCGCAGTGTGATAATGTGGGATGAAATACTGGAGACAGGCTTAAAACAGGGGTGTCAAACATAAGGTCCGGGGGCCAAATCTGGCCCCTGCCAAAGGGTCTGTTGACCGGTGCATTTTTAATAAACGTCCAAAATGTAATAACTTTTTCATTTCATTTTTGTAATAAACTGCCCCAATGTAGTTTGTAATAAATTTTGCCACATTATGTAATAGCTTATTTTGAGTAGATTACTTACTTTTTTATGCTGTAGAAAATGTAATAACATGGTGCATTACATAATAATAATAATAATAATAATAATAATAATAATAATAATAATAATAATAATAATAATAATAATAATAATAATTCTAAAGCATAGTTTATTTGTTTGTTAATTGTATTTTACTTTCATTTGGGGATACATTTTAGGCAGAATTTTCCAGAAAACCTCTTTAGGGCGTAAGAGGTTAACCTCTATTTTAAAATGTCTGAAGGGTAAGTTTACCAATATTCTGCCTATTATTAAATGTTTTATGTATGTTTTGTTGATCTACTCTGATCTGCAGAGGTAGAAGAGTACAGTCGAGCAAGTACTTCTATTTAGTCACAAGTACAATTTTTAGGTATTTGTACTTTGAGTGTTTCTTTTTCTGGCTACTTTTTACTTTTACTCCCTACATTTTTGTATAAATATCAGTACTTTATACTCTTTATATAGATGCATCACCTTTTCAAACTAGACAAATAAGTCGTATATCAGAAATAATTTTGACTTTAACTCATAATTACCGGTAACCATTTTTTATCTCAAAATTTAGATTTTTCAGTGTCATCATTTTGACTTATCTCATGATTTAAATGTTTTTATCTCATAATTAAATTTTTTTTTTATTTTATTTTTTTTAATCTCCTATTTATGACTTTTTAATTTTTCCTAAACGTCCTGTCCATATCCACTAAACTGAGTACCAGGATCAAATAAAACACATCATCTACACAGTAACTCACTTTTAAAAGGCATTATTTTTGGATATATTTTTGTTAATGTTTTGTTTTTTTCCTGCTTAAATAAGTGTTATTTCATCCATAGCAAAAAAAAAAGAATGCAGTTTTAATTTTTACTTTATTACTTACTTTTTTTAATTTTACTTTTACTTCAATAAAGCAAGTGAATCAGTACTTCTACTTTTTTTCTACTTCAGTACAGAATGACCACGTCTGGTGATCTGTAAGTTATAACTAACACGTGTAAATGACAAATTAAGACATAATATTGTTAAAACTGCACGTAGTTATGTTAAGAAATTTCACTTTGTTCATGTTATTCACATTGTTTTAAAAGGATGTCAACATTTTCTTCACATAACTTTCCTTTTTTTTTTTTTCGCTCTAAAACACAGAGGAAACGTTTGGAGTTGACATTATTATTTTTTTTTTTCATATTATTATGTTATTATTTCACTGCTCTGGCCCTTTGTAGATCAAAGTTGGCTTAATGCAGCCTCTGAACTGAAATGAGTTTGACACCCGTGGCTTAAAAGTTAATGTGAAATTAAAAGGAAATGATGTGTGTGTCATTGAAGTTATGTTCAAGTGCAGCGGACGTTTGAAATGCAAGCAGAGCATGTACGGTACTACCTCACAATCCGCTCTACAAACACTGTTTCCCTCTAATCTCCCTGATTATTGATGGCATTGATTTGTCAAGTATTGATCCCTTTCTGGCTGCCTTATCAGAAACAAACCTAAAGTCCATCTGCAGATGAGGGGCGATTATTAGAGAGTCTGAAGTTTACTCTGACAGAATCTCAATGTGGACGTGTCAGAGGAACTGCAAACTCTTAAAAAGTTTACCGTCAAACTCTCAGGTATCACGTTCAAAGACCAATTTGTCTGTGTAAAGTGCTTTTTCGGAAATCGTTCTGGCTTGTTCGTCTGATGTAACTTGTTATTTCATAAGAAAAAAAAAAAAAAAAAAAAACAGGACGAAAAAGGCAGGTGGTTGCAGAATGGCCAAGCATTATTTATTTCCTTTTTGAGCTGTAAACACTGCAAAATGTTGTGGAACAAAACATTTTTATTTATTTATTTATTTTTTTTATGATTGATGAAACTATGGGAGTAATCATGATGTTGACATTGTTGGGGACATAATTTGATGACAACAATAAATAAATAAAAAATAAATAAATAAGAACACAGGTAAAAGAATAAAAAAAAAAAACTCTCATTTTAGGAATATTTTTTATTTCTTAAGCCACATTTTATCTACTTTTTATTGGTCATCTATAACTACATTATATATTTAACTCTAGTTACCGTCACAAGACTGTCATCTGTTTCTGATATAATAACCCTAAACTTTTACAAACATATACATTATCAGCAAATTAAATAAAGGAAAAGTCTTGACTGATGAAAAAAACAAAACAGAGAATAATATTATAATAAATGGCAATAAATCACTTAAAAAGGGTTAAATAAAGGGGAAAAATCATTTGGAAAGTGACATAAAAGTAGCATTGACTCTTAATGGGCTCATCTATTACATTAGCATTACATAGTTTTCCGCCCAAACTCTTCTTCTTCTTCTTCTTCTTCTTCTTCTCTACAGTAGCCACATTGTGCAAAAGTGTGAATTCCCATCATCGTGCACCGAATTTTTACATTTAAAGTTATGCAAATGTCCACCCACCACTGTTACATTTAGTTCTTTATCATTATACTGTACTATATTTCAGCCTTAAAATGTAGTTAGATTATTTATTTATTATTAATATACAATTATTTATTAATTATATTATATTATATTATATTATGTTATTATTTTCCAAATACACTACCTGAACTGTTGATGTGAAGATGATAGTGGCAGCTATTAACCTTCTGAACTCAACTTTCTTTTTTATTCTGGATCATAAAACATTGTCTTTCGAAGCCTATGTCTATCATTTACGCCTGCAGCTCTTCGAACAAGCATGTTGTTGATTTTTCCACTAACATTAGACGTTACGTTATCTTTATTGATCCACCTATACATAGTCGTCTAATAATAATAAATTATTTTTCTACTGCACTTATTTACCTTTGATTGGTTTTTTTTTCCCCAATATCTTCCCTGTTTTTTGGTGTGTGTGTGTGTGTGTGTGTGTGTGTGTGTGTGTGTGTGTGTGTGTGTGTGTGTGTGTGTGTGTGTGTGTGTGTGTGTGTGTGTGTGTGTGTGTGTGTGTGTGTGTGTGTGTGTGTGTGTGTGTGCCCACATTAAAAGATTCCACGCACAGGCGTCCTCCTGAACAGCCCACGCCAAACATCCCCCTAAAAAGTCCTGTGGCGACCAGGAAGTGGTGACGGGAACAGGACCGTGAAGTCTGGCAGTTCCTAGCCACAACCTGGCACACAGGCGGTGGGTGTTTTGAACCAGTCGCTAAGCTCTTGGATGAGGCAGAACGAGCTTCCCGGCAGCTGCACCCACGACTGAGCAGTCCTATTCAGGATCCACTCTGCTCACCCCAGTAGGGGAAGGGGCTAGAAAAGGTGCCCTAAACATAGCCTGCCTCGAAAACTCCTGTCTGGGATACCGCACCCAGAGGGATCACCTTTACGCGGTCAGAAACAAAAGAAAATGTACTTTGGAACCTGGAATGTGCGGACCCTTATGGACAACAAACACAGCGATCGACCCGAACGGCGAACTGCCATCATCGCCAGGGAGCTAAGGAGATTTCGGATCGACATTGCTGCACTCTCCGAAACCCGACTGGCAGACGAAGGGCAGCTGAAGGAAGAGAAGGGGGGATACACTTTCTTCTGGAAAGGAAAACCAGCTGGTGAGCCCAGGATCCACGGTGTGGGTTTTGCCATTAAGAACACCCTCATCAGCCACCTCTCCGAACTCCCTGTTGGCATCAGCGAACGACTTATGACCATTCGCCTGATCCTTGCAGGTGGCCAAAAGGCCACAGTTGTAAGTGCATACGCCCCAACTCTAGACTCACAGGATGAAGTGAAGGAGGCCTTCTATGCTGACCTGGACAACACCCTAACCCAGGTTCCCAAGGAAGACAAGCTTATACTACTTGGAGACTTCAATGCCAGGGTGGGACGAAACCACGATCTATGGGATGGAACGATCGGAAAGGAAGGGGTTGGCAATACCAACGCCAACGGTGTCCTGCTACTATCAAAGTGTGCAGAACACAACCTGACCATCACCAACACACTTTTCCGCCAAAAGAACAAACTAAAAACATCCTGGATGCACCCTCGCTCCAAGCTCTGGCACCTCATCGACTACATTGCCGTCCGCACCAAAGACCGCCATGATGTACTCAACACCAGAGCGATGATCAGTGCAGATGACTGCTGGACAGACCACCGTCTCATCCGCTCCATCATGTCCATCCGTCTTATGCGGAAAAGAAGGGTGCAAAAAAGTCAATGTCGGCGAAAGCTCAATATTGAAAGGTTGTGCGACACTACCTTTCAAGTGCAGCTTCAGGCCACTCTCAGCACCAATCTGCCCAGCCAATATCCAACTGATGTTGAAGCACACTGGGACCTGCTGAAGTCACTTACCATCAACTCTTGTAAAAGCACCCTTGGTTACAAGACCCACAAGCATCAGGACTGGTTTGATGAGAATGACAGTGAAATCCTTCACCTCATTGACATCAAGCGACAAACCTTTATTGCCTGGCAAAAGGATATCAGCTGCAAGGCAAAAAGAGAAGCCCATGCCAAAGCGAAGGCAGTCGTCCAATCTCAAGTCAGGCAACTGAAGAACAAATGGTGGACGAGGAAGGCTCTGGAGATCCAGCAGCTTGCCGACTGTGGGAACACTAGAGGCTTCTTTGATGCCACACGAGCGGTGTATGGCCCTAGCCACCTTTGCGTAGTTCCCCTTCGCTCCAAGGATGGACTGGTGCTGCTGAAAGACAGTGAGTCCATGACAACCAGATGGAAAGAGCATTATGAGGAGCTGCTGAACAGGAACACCACTCCTGAGATCAAGGCCCTTGACCAACTGCCTCAGCAGCCTATCAAGGAGGACATGGGAGCACCTCCCAGTTTAAAAGAGGTGCAGGACGCCATAAGGAAGATGAAAAACAACAAGGCCGCTGGACCTGACGGCATCCCAGCAGAGATCCTGAAGGCAGGTGGGCCTGATCTCCTTAAACATATCCATGCCTTGCTCCTCAAAGTGTGGGAAAAGGAGGAAATCCCGGCACAACTCAGGGATGCCTTAATAGTCCCCATTTTTAAAAAAGGAGACAAGGCTGACTGCGGAAACTACCGTGGCATCTCCCTTCTGTCCACCACTGGGAAAGCTCTGGCCCGGATCTTGGCCAACAGGCTCCTCCCCCTCTCTGAAAACATCCTCCCTGAATCTCAGAGTGGCTTCCGACCAAACAGAGGTACCATGGACATGATTTTCATTACTCGCCAACTCCAAGAAAAGTGCAGGGAACAAAATCAGTCACTTTACATGGCTTTCATAGACCTGACCAAAGCCTTCGATTCTGTGAACCGTCAGGCCCTCTGGCTGGTTCTGGCAAAGGTTGGCTGCCCAGACAAGTACATCCGGGTACTGAGACTGCTCCATGACGACATGTCAGCCACAGTTCTCAGCAGTGGTGGAAATGAAACAGAACCCTTTAGGGTCCACACCGGAGTAAAACAGGGATGCGTGATTGCTCCCACCCTCTTCTCCATCTTCATCTCTGCCATTCTACATCTCGTGGGAAAGCATATACCTGAAGGAGTCAGAATCACGTACAGGACTGACGGCCAACTGCTCAACCTCAACCGATTCAGGGCTAAGGGCAAAACTACAACCACATCCATCACTGAGCTGCAGTATGCTGATGACAATGCCCTTGTGGCCCATTCAGAAGAAGACCTACAGCTGCTTCTGGATGCTTTTGCCAAAGCATACAAACAGCTCGGTCTGGCCCTTAACATAAAAAAGACTCAGATCCTCCACCAGCCACCTCTCAACACAACTACCCCCGCCTCACCTCCAAATATCTCCATTGACAAAACTAGACTTCAAAATGTGGACCACTTTACTTACCTCGGGAGCCTCCTGTCTTCCAAGGCAAGCATTGATGAGGAAGTACACCACCGCCTCAGCTCTGCCAGTATCGCCTTCTCAAGACTGAGGAAAAGAGTGTTCGAGAACCATGACCTTCAAGCCAGGACAAAGGTTCTGGTTTACAAAGCGGTAGTGCTGCCCACCTTACTGTATGGATCAGAATGCTGGACCACCTACAGCAGGCACCTGAAGGCCTTAGAGGCATATCAGCAGAGATGCCTCAGGAAAATCCTCAAGATCACCTGGAAAGACAAACGCACCAACACCAGCATCTTAGAGGAGGCCAACATCCCAACCATCACTGCCACCATTGCCCAGCAACAACTCCGATGGACTGGTCATGTGGTCCGCATGCCTGACTCTCGCCTCCCGAAACAAGTCCTGTACTCACAGCTATCTACAGGTCAACGTGCCCCAGGCGGGCAAAAGAAAAGGTTTAAGGACAACATCAAAACCAACATCAAGAAGTTCCACATAGACCCTAAGACCTGGGAGGCCACAGCTACCAACAGGGTGGCCTGGAGACAACTTGTCAATAATGGAGCCGCACAATATAACAACTACCTCCACAGTGCTGCGGAAGACAAGCGCAGACGCAGAAAGGAGGGTGCCTCTACCAAAAAGGTTCAACCCAGACCCACGACCCTAACTACCCATCCCTGTCCACACTGCACCAAAGTATGTGGCTCCAGGATCGGCCTCTTCGCCCACCTGAAGACCCACAAGAACCAAGAATGAGGACAGTCATACTCGAAACCGAGTGACCGCCGATGATGATGATGTGTGTGTGTGTGTGTGTGTGTGTGTGTGTGTGTGTGTGTGTGTGTGTGTGTGTGTGTGTGTGTGTGTGTGTGTGTGTGTGTGTGTGTGTGTGTGTGTGTGTGTGTGTGTGTGTGTGTGTGTGTGTGTGTGTGTGTGTGTGTGTGTGTGTGTGTGTGTGTGTGTGTGTGTGTGTGTGTGTGTGTGTGTGTGTGTGTGTGTGTGTGTGTGTGTGTGTGTGTGTGTGTGTGTGTGTGTGTGTGTGTGTGTGTGTGTGTGTGTGTGTGTGTGTGTGTGTGTGTGTGTGTGTGTGTGTGTGTGTGTGTGTGTGTGTGTGTGTGTGTGTGTGTGTGTGTGTGTGTGTGTGTGTGTGTGTGTGTGTGTGTGTGTGTGTGTGTGTGTGTGTGTGTGTGTGTGTGTGTGTGTGTGTGTGTGTGTGTGTGTGTGTGTGTGTGTGTGTGTGTGTGTGTGTGTGTGTGTGTGTGTGTGTGTGTGTGTGTGTGTGTGTGTGTGTGTGTGTGTGTGTGTGTGTGTGTGTGTGTGTGTGTGTGTGTGTGTGTGTGTGTGTGTGTGTGTGTGTGTGTGTGTGTGTGTGTGTGTGTGTGTGTGTGTGTGTGTGTGTGTGTGTGTGTGTGTGTGTGTGTGTGTGTGTGTGTGTGTGTGTGTGTGTGTGTGTGTGTGTGTGTGTGTGTGTGTGTGTGTGTGTGTGTGTGTGTGTGTGTGTGTGTGTGTGTGTGTGTGTGTGTGTGTGTGTGTGTGTGTGTGTGTGTGTGTGTGTGTGTGTGTGTGTGTGTGTGTGTGTGTGTAAAAGGTGAAATTTTCAGAAAAACAGGCCTATTTTGGGTCTGCAAGTAAAATGCTTCCGGAATAAAACTAATTACATTTTACCACATGTGTGTGGTACTGATGAAAAAAACTCAAATCTTAAATGCTGGTTAGCTCAGGTTTCCAAAACAAGTCTGGGGTCACAATGTGCAATTCTTAGAATTAACAAGAGAATAGGTTTTACTCCAAAGGAATATTAGTTTCAGATCTAATTCAAACACTGCACATTATGATCCATTCGCTTTACAGGTTATTTCTAATGGAATATTAAGAAACCATTTGTATACATGTACATAAATGATCAAATATGTGTAATGACACATCATCATATATATTACAAACATGAGCTCCAGCACTTTTTTCATTTGTTTTCTGATTCAAATTATTAAATTATATCAGATTTAGATTTAGATGTACACAGTAAATTTTGCAGTGTTAAATCAACACTTAGAGAGTTTATTTAACTTCTTCTAGAGTGTATTTGGTCCCATTGTCTCCAAATTAACACTGCAAAATCTACAGTGTAATGTCGGAAGCAGATACTTTCTAAAACAAAAATTGTAGAGCAGTGTTTTCAGTCATTTAAAAAAAGTTTCTGCAGAGTTTGTTGAACTTAAGGATCTATAAATGAACATCTAATCAGTTTAATATTAATATCAATATTAACACTTTTAAAGATATGGGGTTTTAACTGGACAGGAAGCTCATGGAAAATTTGTCATCTGAAAAATATTCAAAGGGGTCAGACAATTATAACGACATAAAAAGTAGAATATTTGCCTCTAAGATGTAACAAAATGGACGATAAAGTTGTATGAAATCGAAACTTCAGTAAATACATTTCAAATCCACATGAGTTGGAGAGCTATTTATGTGACCAGAGGTCAGATGGTGAAACGGTTATGTATTCATTTGATTTTTTTTTTATACTATGAAATTCACAACTGCAGTTTGTGTTTAAATATGATTAAAATATAGTTGATGCTGTGTATGGTTTGAGTTTAGTTTGGCCAAAGCATCTGATGTGAAAATATTATGACCCAGAAGTCAAAGAGTAAATTGAGACAGTACGAGGCATGTGAACAAAGTTTTAGCTGACTGAATTGCATAAAGTTTCAACTAAAACCATTAAAATAAAAAAAAAAAAAAATACAAGACTTCAAAGTTGGGGTAAATTGGTGTGGAGAGCAGGTGGAGGCCACATCACTTTGAATTCAGAATTCAAGAACAGTTTTGTTGATTTTTTTTTCACCCACCATAGTTTTATAAGAGAAATTCAAAGGAACCAAAACATTTGCAAAAATAAAAGTATAATAAAAACAGAGGAATAAGAAAGCTGAAAGGGACTCACATTTCCATATTCATGTTCACTATTGAGTTTTTTCAACCAAGCAAAGTCTTTTCAAACATGTACAGCCCTTGCATTTGCATGTTTTTACAATTACTCCAATTCTCACAGCTTTCAAAACTGAAAACTAAAATGTACTTTTTGCCCACATTTTTCATTTCATATTAAAAGTTTCCTATGGGCACAAACTCAACGGAAATGCACTGTGTCATGTTGCTTGCGGCGACTAAAGAATTGCTCAGTGTATTTTAATTACATACAAAATTTTATTCTGTTTGGTTTTACACATAGGTGATTCATTTACTCAGTGAAACAAATGATCCAAGGTAGACTGAAATAATTATAAACACAATTACTTTTTGACGGTCACACAGGGGTGTCAGGGAGCATGACTGCTCCCTGAGACAATATTTTTCAAATAAAAATAGGAAATGCGCAATTATCTTAGAACTATGACAATAAAGTTAGTTTTATTTATTTGTATTTTTTTTAGAATAAATACCTTTTGGTAAAAAAAAGATGAACATTTGAATAATAAAAGAGCCTACTTACATTACACACCTCAGAAGATTAAAGTGCAAACAACTGTGAAAACTAGACACAGGTGAAACATATCAAGACACACAAGGAGAAATGACGGGAAAGGTCCAAATTTCAAGACAGGCCACAAAAGGGAAATTTACCAAAATAAAACAGGAAGTGACAACATGGAAACAAAACACTAAATACAACTTTACAATTTCTTAGGCATGACATATTCTAGTTAAAATTACGAAAAGAGACACTTCATTTTGAAACAGGACTGATAATCCCATTGACTTTGACTGAATTTGTAAATAAACGCTAATAAAGTCAATATTTTTTTTTTTTTATCTGTGTTTAAATGATCACTCCTCTGTATTAGATCTGCATCAGGTGAGTATGGTAGCTCACTTATTTACTGAGTTAGACTTTTAACATTGCACTATATTTAATAAAACATATTCTTTTCCTGATTTGACAGTAGTTGTGCTTAACAGATTCAACCAATGTGACTGTAAAATTAATATTTAATGAAATGGTTTATGGTCAGTTGGTAAGCTTGGTCCTGTAGTTCTACCCTTTATGTCCCAATATGGACCCTTCAAAGTCAAAAAAGCCAAATTGTAAACTATTATTTTCAAAAAAGCAGTTCAGAAAGCAATGCCTAAGTTCTTCTGTCAATTAATTATAATCAAGGTACATAACCATTGGCTGTTTTACTGCCTAAATTTCCATCTATTTAAATCTATTCCATCTATAATACAACATTCTGGGTTTTTTTTTGGTTTTTTTAAAGGTGGTATTGTTACCTTGAAGGACCACATATTGTATTCTGAGATGCTAAAGTTAAAAGCTGCAGGACATAGACAAGTAAATGCTCTAGTATTTGCTTCTGTTGCAGCCTGTTTCTCACAGATAGGATATTAATTTTGTATCAGACTGAGCACCAAAATTCCCACATGGTGTACCATGGGAAAGACAGTAAAGACATTCCAGTGCTGTAATTCTGTAAGCCCTACCTTGAAATAGCACTTTGCTCGGACAGTTTTGTTCAGGTCAGACTGACTGTGTAGCAGAGTCTAGTACATCATGAACTCGTACTTCGCTCTGACTGTCCTTTGAACCATGTCACAGACCTGCCCACCTGCTAGTTGGTGTCTGTACAGCCATCAATTTCATCCAGCTCCCTACACACACACACACACACACACACACACCTACCTGCCAGCCTGCAGTGCCAGGTAATGTCCCACATGCCTTCAGTCAGGTTGCCCTTGCCTGCACTACTCTGCACCCACAGTGTCAGTCCCGGCTGTCAGCATGCATGCATCAGCCAGTGAACATTTATTTCCTGGCCTCTGTTTGTTCAGTACACAGGCAGAGCTGTCGACCGCATCCTGAGCTGAGTCTCAGGGTACTAATGCGACTGTTAAAACGACAGTATTCATTTGTTTGCAGGGTGTGATTTGGTTACATTTGCACAGAGTGGAAGTCTTACTGTTCCTCTATGATGTATTCCTTTACATTTGCCACCATGAGCAGTAGTATATCCTCTCTTACTGGACAAATTTGCATTTTTATTATCCTTTAAATGTCTTTTTAAAATATTTCAGAGTGTTATAGGAATAGAACTTTTGTGAGTTGTTTTTTAATCAGTGAGGTCAATATGATCTGTTACTGTATTTCTTACAATATACCCATACATGTTAACCCATTGTCATTTTAAAAATGAGTAACACACAAAAAAGTCACAATTTTACCTGTCTGATCCTTGACCCAAAATACATAAGTAGTCCAAAAGGCAAAGGCTCGCTCTGTCCAAAATTTTCAGTTAAAACACAGATACACAGACATGCATTCACACATAAAAATAGAGACTAGTTTTTATTATATACATGATGTAATTACTTTCCAGAGCCATGTTAAAGATAGATATTAATCATTTGGGTTGTGAATAAATGAGTCATGTACAACATCACAACATGTTGCCCACATTAATGGTATCACATAAATGATTGCAAAAATACTTGATGCATTGCAGTCATCCATGATTACAATGTATGTGCAACTGAGAAAAACATTTTCTCTGCAGCGACAAATGCCAGGAATTATGGATGTACCCTGAAGAGTGTTCCACAGACTGAAATTATGTACACAAAGGCTTAGCTTAATGGCTCTTAAATACAAAGTGACTAAAACTTCCATGTTTATGTGAGCCATCATTTTAAGACCGAAATGGGTATGGAAATTCATTTAGAGCACCGATATGTTCCAATAGAATTTTATATATTTTCCACCAGTACAGATCAATATACAATTGTTATAATGTGCCATGTATTCCATTATCAATCTTTATTCTCACCTCTATTAAAGAGGTATTTCCTCACTTATCTTACACAGTAAAACTGTGATGGTGTACTCTACATCCTAAATTTTGAATAAAAATATCTTTTTACACAAGCCCATGACTTTCCACAGTGATATCATTTTGGCAGGTTGGACTCAAACTAATGTGGTAAAACGACAAAGTCATACAGGAACAAAAACCAGAGGTGGTCAAAGTACTCACATTCTATACTTAAGTAGAAGTACAGCTACTGGTGTGAAAAAATACTCTGGTAAAAATAGAAGTACTGATTCAACTCCTTTACTTAAGTAAAAGTAAAAAAAGTTACATTTTACAAATGTAATAAAGTACAAAAGTAAAAAGTAAAGCTGCATTCTTTTTTGCCATGAACACAATAATACTTATTTAACCAGGAACAATCAGAAAAGTTTCAAAAGTATCAAAAATAGAGCATTTAAACGTGAATTACTGTGTAGATAATGTGTTTGTTAGGGTCACAGTACACAATTTTGTAGGTATGGACAGGAAATTTAGGAACAAACGGAGAAAAAAGTCACAATTGAGATTAAAAAAAGTAATAAGATTTGAAAATAATGACAAATGAGATTTCAAAAATGCATAATTTTAAGAGAAAAAGTCCAAATTATGAGATTATAGTCATATATCAATAATATATATATATATATATATATATATATATATATATATATATATATATATATATATATATATATATATATACATATATACATATATATATATATATATATATATATATATATACATATACATATATATATATATATATACATATACATATATATATATATATACATATACATATATATATATATATATACATATATATATACATATATATATATATATACATATATATATATATATATACATATATATATATATATATATATATATATATATATATATATACATATATATATACATATATATATATATATATATACATACATATATATATATATATATATATATATATATACATATATATATATATATATATATATATATATATATATATATACATATATATACATATATATATATATATATACATATATATACATATATATACATATATATATATATATATATATATATATATATATATATATATATATATATATATATATACATATATATACATATATATATATATATATATATACATATATATATATATATATATATATATATATATATATATATATATATATATATATATATATATATATATATATATATATATTTAAATTATATTACAGAATTTTAATCCTCCACCTTAACAGCTGCAAAAGTGTCTGAAGTGTCACCTATTAAAAGCACCAACTTAAGTCATTTAACGTATTTAACTTGCGACTCTTTGTCACTTCTCATACTTTGACCTTGGATGGTGCAAATCCCAAAAAAACAAAGCACTTTCATTGTAAGAGCTCAAGGCCTGTCAAATATCAATGAATGTTCTAGGTGTTACACATGACTTATTGTGATGTACATCATCTCCACTCTTTGCTACTAATGTTAGTTGAAAGTTTTGTAAAACCTGAAGAACATGCAGTAAATTGTAACTGACTGCTAGATTTGGACAGTTCTTTATGCTCTTCTTTGTGCTCTAAAATGGAAGGAATCACTGAAAGTCAATTAGACAGATTTACTTCCTGAAATTTTCTCTCACTTTTATGCCAAGGGAAAAAAAAAAGTGATATTCTAATTCATTTATTCCCTCACCTATCAGGCTGCTAAATGCTGGGGAGTGACTGAAGCGGACTGGCTATTTATTGTGTTTTTATTTTTTTATTAGCATCTTAGTCATTTCACTCTTGAATTGATTTATTTTTATGGGTGCTGACAGCTGAATGTGTATGTGGTGGTCATGAATATTTTGCATTTGTTTGTTCATGTCCTAATTATTTGGGTGTTCAATAACACAGGGAAACTGAACTGAATTGGCCTCTGGGGATTAATAAAGTAGTCTGAATTTGAATTTTATAATAAGGGGAGTGTGATCATGAAAAACAATATTTGGACATCAGTTTCATGGGATTTTCACAATAAGATTTTGGGAATATGTCATTATGTTGGCTTATCACACACGTTTTATCAGTATTAAAACATGTGGTAAATTGTATCTGACTGATAGATTGTGAAAGTTGGAAAAATGGGCAAAAGGACTCATTCACTACATATTTTCTAACCTTTTTTATACACTTAAAAATATATATATTAGACTTATTTAAAAATAATTGAAGTGGTTCCATATAATTTAGTTGAGTAGTTGTTGTAAGTAGTTTTCATACAATGTACTCAATAGATTTAAGTATATTGTACAACAGCGACTTAATTGGGTTACTTTTTATATAACATTAAACTTAAGTGATATGGTTATGTTCAGTAAATTAACTCTATATAATAATAATAATGGATTAAATTTAAATAGTGCTTTTCTAGACACTTAAAGTATTTTACATTATTGATCCATTATTCATTCACTCTCACATTCTTCCTCTGGTGGTGGAAAACTACATTTGTATCTCCATCTACCCTGGGGCAGACTGACAGTTCATACCAAACAGTCCCTCTGACTGGACAGAGCCGGATTCAAACTACCAACCTTTCTATTATTGGACAATGCACTCTACCAACTGAGCCACAGCTGCCATATTAAAGTAATATGGGTTTATGGAAAGGTTAATGGTGGGATGTATGGTTGCCTCAAAGGGACAAACTACTCTATTAATGAAGTGCTTTGTGTTTTACATAATCTTTTTACAGAATTGAGTTAGGGTAGCTAACAGTGACCAATAAACCCAACAGTGCATGCCATTGCTTTCAAACACCACAACTAACTCAAACTGACATAAAAATAAAAACTCATGATTTTTGAGTCATTATAACATAATAGTATGAATTATAACCAACAACAGTTACACTTCCTTTTTTTGAGGAAAAATAAG
Organism: Siphamia tubifer; assembly: GCA_020466265.1. NCBI lineage: Eukaryota > Metazoa > Chordata > Actinopteri > Kurtiformes > Apogonidae > Siphamia > Siphamia tubifer. Next base: position 31,163,223 of record CM035801.1, on the reverse strand, counting down.
ACAGAAGCCCAGACTAACCATATTGGGTTTAGGATTTAAAGCTGGGGTCTTCAACGCTGGTTCTTGGGACCCACTGTTCTGCATGTTTTACACGTCACCCTGCTCATATCCCTGATTAAAAGCAGTGGGACATTATCAGCCTTCAAAAGAGTTTGATGACAAGCTGAGCATTTGAATCAGGTGTGTTGGACTAGGGTTGAAGATCCCTTGTTTTAGATATATATATACATATATATACATATATATATATATATATATATATATACATATATATATATACATATATATATATATATATATATATATATATACATATATATATATATATATATATATATACATATATATATATATATATATATATATATATATATATATATATATATATATATATATAAATTAAATGAGGCTCAAACCACTTGATAAATCAATAGTTTTCTCTGATGGCACAGTTCATGTGGCATTTTCTGCTGCTTGCGTGCGAGGGACAGGGGTTCAGTTTCTCTCTGGCCACCGTCAGGTCAAACTAAGCGCATGAGACCAATCTTCGGATGGGCCACGTTCGAACCTGGACTTCCCACCTGGTCTGGCTTCTTCCCCCGCTGTGCACATTTCCTTTGCCGTGGAACCGCAGCCGGCTCAGGGTGGACCAGGAATGGGTCCGGCTGTGAGCTTTACAACCCCCCCTCTGCCCAGACTTCACTGCATGTGAGGTTGATCTTTCAGGTATTTTGTGTTTATGCTGTCAGGAAGACGACAGGACCCTATGGTGATGAACCCCCCACCCCCTATATCCCCTCCTTTCTTTGAGTCTATTTGCTCATGCAGAATAAAATGTGGTTATTATAGATTGGAAATGAATGATATTTAATCACGATTAATCAAAACGAATCCACAGCAACCATGGGATTAATCTGATTAAAAGTTTTAATCGTTTGACAGCACAAAAAAAAAATACAAAACCACCGAACAGCAACATATGCTGCCTCTTCTTGTTTGTAATCACTTAAACATGCTGTCATAGTCTATTGCAAAGTAGCAGGAGCTGTTTAATCCAGTATTAAAGTATTAAAGATCAACACGTACTCATCAGAAACGGTTGCTATGGCTACTTTACACAAATTATGCTTTGCAGTGAACACTGTTGACATTGTGAGTCAAGCAAAACCACACTCTCCTCCCTCTTCATTTGAATTATGCTTATTTTCAATACTTACCAACTAGTGCGGCCGTGACATTGATTCCATTAGGTTAATCAGTTCATTTCATATCTACATAATGGCAATATCTCACTCACTGTTCTCATTACCATTGGATCATTACTTCCCCTAATACCATGTACCTTCCAGCTGCTCTTTGTCAGTGGTAATTAGGTGATGATCTGTACGAAAAGATATTAAGATGAATTCTAAGGGCAATGGGTGGTATCATAAGAAGAGATAAGGCCTTCTTCAAGTGCCCCGATTAAGCTATAAAATGACCATGGGGTATTTCAAGAAGATGGGGTTGAGAATCTATTTTCAAAAGCCAAAAACATATCACCAGCACCAGCCTTTTGTGGATAGAAAATACTGCTACACTCTTATTACTTTAAGGTGGAATATTGAAATCTCTCCACCTACTCCTCTTGAATATTTATCCAATCTCTCTATCACTATATCGTTATGGTTTTATGTGATATTTATGATCTGCAAAACAAAATAGCTCTATTTAACTTTACTGTCACTCCACATTCTCTGTCTGCCAGAGGACACTTGTAAACACATACACATTTCTCTCTGTAAAAGTTACCAAGAAACTGCAGCACAAAAAAAAAATGCAAAAACATCCACATCAGTCACTTCTGAGAGCCTTTGATTTTTTTTTTTTTTTTTTTTTTTTTACATTTGCATATTTGCTGCTTTTGTAATCGCAGACGGCTTTAATACCCTATATTAATTGAGAATTTGGAGACAGAGCATCACCTTGACAAGTCCAAAGAATGTCTATAAAATGTGATAACTGATTTCTTTTTTCTAGCGCTGACCCTGCCTTAACCTACAAACATTAAACCTTTTTCTCCATGGCAACATAGTTGAGGATCAACACTCCTGAACACCCACATTTGTTCATGTAATACGATGTGGTCATGAGAGTGTGAAAAGAGAAATAATGATCTTTGCTCTTTTTTAATAATATAAATATTTACAAAATCGTCAAGCAAAAAAAGAGCAGTAACTCTTAAAACCTATTTTAATACATTTTATACTTCATGCATTAATGATACAATATGTAAGATATGTGAAGAAATGTATTCATTGCTTTTTTTTTTTTTTTTTTTTTAAACACTCCCTGACAAACTTTACACTGATTTTTATGCAAATGACTTTGTGTGGTTTGTCTGTGAAAAAAAACAAACGTTTGGATCAAGTTAAAAAAAAAACATGACTTTTTTTGTTCTTCCATAATGGCAACAATGAGAATAAAATAAGCATCTGTTATCTTAGAAATCAACAAATGACTGGGCCTGAGCACAACAGATAGAAATGTTAAACTGAACAAACAAACATAAATCCAAAAAAGCTGGGATATAAATAAAAATAGAAGTCAATGGTATGCAAAACTCATAAACCTATATAGTTTATTCAATATAAACCATATGATGAATCCATCAGGTCTCCAAAAAAAGTTGGGATGGGGGCATCAAAAGACTGGAAATGTATGTAATAGTAAAAAATAAATAGTTGGAAGAATATTTTGCAGCCAGTGATGGAAAGTTACATGATTGAGTATAAAAAGCACATCTTAGAGCAGGGGTCACTGACCATCCTCCTTGACAAGTACTATCTTGCATATTTCCAATGTTTCCTTCAACCATGAAACACCTGGAGGGTTGTATCAGGCTTCTGCAGGGCTTGACGATAGGCTTATCATTTGAATCAGATGTGTTGGAAGGGGGGGCTACATCTAAAACATGCAGGATAGTAGATCTGGTAAAGGTTAATACTGTCTTCCAAATATATAAAGAACTACTGTAGATAAGTAGTTTATCAGATAGAAAGCAACAAGTATCATCGCTGGATTAAAGAAGCCATTGAGATACAGAAACATGCGCCAAGGACAGAACAGACAATGGTACATAAACCCTATCAGGTCAGAGGTCAGACAGCAGGGGGCGTAAACCTTCCCTTATGTCTGACCAATCATCCTAAGTAACCTATAATACGTGTCACAGCAATATCATGTGACACTTCTGTCAAGGTCGGCACTAGATCATATATGGATACATCATATATATATCATATATAACAGAATCCAACATGGCGCCAGTCGATACGGTTTGTAAATAATCATGTAAATTCATTAAAAGCCAAAATTAACATCGACAATGCAGCGGGTTAATTAAAAAAACAATGAACCACACCACCTAAAACTGAAACCAACCACAAGAACATGGTACGAGGAAAATATACAGGGAATCAAAGGGTTAGATCAGAAAACAAATTACAAAAGTGCTAGCTCATGTTTTTAATACGTATAACATTATAATATTATGTGGAAGAATACATGTTACATGGAATGATTTTTATCCATCCCCAATAAAATGCATTAAGACTGAATAAATTATGCATCCTTTATCTTTATTAAGGAAGAGTTGTGCAAAATCAAAGACCTGTCCCTGCTGATGAGACTTAAAGTTGCTGTACACTTGTATGCACTGACATTTACAATCATATAATTATAAATATATGGGTGCTGGAAGTTCAGCACAGGTTGATGTCAGTGGTCCAGTTCTTATGCTTATAACGATCCAGCACTTTGATTCCCTGTATTTTTTCCTCGTACCGTGTCGTACCATGTCTTTGCAGTTGGATTCAGTTTTAAGCGGTATGGTTCACTGTTGTTTTCATTAGCTCACTGCATTGTCAATGTTAAGTTTGGCTTTTAATGAATTTATGTGATTATTTACGAAGCGTATCGACGGGCGCCATGTTGGATTCTGTTACTTCCGTCCCGATTCTGTATATGATTTAGTGCTGACACTTCTGACAAAGGCTACAGGAAGTAGCTAAAAGTAGTAAAGAAAAAACTAGCACTGTCTGATAAATTAATTACCTACAATAGAATAGTAGCTCTTGGTGACCAGAGGTTTACCAGTCTGTGGAAAACTACAACGTTTGTGGAAACATACAACTACATTAACATAAAACCAGAGTTATGCAAACTTTGAATATCTTATCATCTAGGTTTCACAATATAATTATAATTATCATACAAAGGTGACAGTGTGTTAAAAGCACATATGGCTGTGTAATTGTAATCACTGCACTGAAAGGAACACTTTCAAAAATGACATCCACAAATGGAGGTTAAAGCTCTGTCAGGCAAAGAATAATAATGGATTGGATTTATATAGCGCTTTTTTCGACCACTCAAAGCGCTTCACATTAGTGACCCATTATTCATTCGCTCTCACATGCACCCTGTGGTGGTGGTAAACTACATATGTAGCCATAGACTGACAGAAGCGTGGCAGCCATTTGCACCTATGGCCCCTCTGACCACCGCTAAATATTCATACAAGGAAGGTGAAGCGTCTTGCCCAAGGACACAACTGACCAACTAGTGGGATTCGAACCAACAACCCTTCAGTTACTGGACGACCTGCTCTACCAACTGAGCTAAACTGTTCTTGGAGAATGTAGATACTGTGTCCTCTAGCCCAAAGAGGACAGGGACTGGCAGACTTAAAATTAGCACTTAGTTTAAAAGTTTGCTTGTTGATGGTATGAGGCCACATTAATGCAAGATCATGTTTTTTTTTTTGTTGTTTTTTGAGGAATGTCCTCCATATATTTCAGTAAGCGAATGCTGAACCACACACTTCATCTATTTACACTTGCATGGCTTCACTGCAGAAAAACAAGCAAACCCACAATCTATACCTTTGAGATGACAGTATTGAAAGGCTTATTGTGTGGGTAACACTTTATAATACCTACACACAATTGATTATGTATTAACCATTTGTTACCTATTTGTTAATGTCTTGTAAAGGTTCATACTAGTGTAAATGTAAAATTTTATTATTTTTAACCAACAGGTGCAGTGTTTACAACTGTTTCTTTGTTTACCTGTAAAGCAGATACACAAACACTGCACCTGTTGGTTAAAAATAAGCAAATTTTACATTTATCTTTGGAAGACACGAGTATAAATCTTTACAAGACATTAACTAATAGGTAACAAATGGTTAATACATAATGAACAACCCATTTATAAATGGGTAATAAATGGTTAATACATAGTCAATTGTGTGTAGGTATTATAAAGTGTTGCCGTTGCGTGTTATACAGAGATAAAACCACTCATGTCCACCAGATGTGATTCCAAAAAAGCTTAGCTACAAATGACTCCCACTTTACTTCTTTGTACAAATACTATGTGAATATCCTTTTACAGGAGACATTCTTGGTTGATGTGTTTTTTTTTCACAGTCAACGTCCCCTTTTATTCTAAATTATCAATATGAAATGTGGCCCCCAACATGACACTGACCGCTTGGTCACATAATGCTCCTGTGAAATCCATTATTATTATTACACCATTTGTCTTCTGTAGGGCATCACAGGTTTGTCATTTGCTCATTTCTCCCTTTGTAACAGATGAAAGTATTCTACAGATATATATGATAGAAAGCGAGGAGCATCTTATCTTGACATATAATTTAAAATTTAGTAAGACATCCCTTGTAGTGTAAAAAAACTCATCTCGGAAAGAACTTGTAAGAATAGCAGCTCAAGCTACAGACATCAAAGAGAATGATATTATAAAAAGAAATACTAGTGCTTTCTGTGGGAAAAATAGGCCATTCTTTGGCATTTCCAGAAAAGCAATACAAACTAAAATCTATGATTTCAAACTTTACCTGAAGAAGGAACAAGGAAAACATGTCCATTGTATTTTTGTTTGTTTGTTTAGATCAACTGTACTTTGTAAATACTAAAGAAAAGTTCTGACAGAAAAGGTAACATCAGATTCAAGCATTAACAATTTAACTCAATTACACCTAAACTTCTTAATAAAGTAAATCGTACAGGGAAAAGGATTTTTTTTTTTCTTTTAATTTGTTTGTTCGAGATTTGGTTCCACTGCCATTTTAAACTATTATATTGTAACAATTAAGATAAAACTGTTATAGAACACTGCATTTATATATAACTTTTACTGTTTAACCCTTTAAACTTCCACTCAATTTCACCTATAAGTTCTTAATAAAGTAAATTGAATGCTGTTCTTGAACTATTTTGATAACATACAATTGGTGTTTTCTTATATTATAAATGAAAATATAAAGATAAAAACTGGGTTATTGGTGGTGGGTCCTGTTAAATGATGCAATAACCATTTGTGGATATGTTTAATGTTTTTGATGGAATATGGTTCCTCTGTGGATAATTATGACACATAAAGGTTCAGATCAGCTGGTTGACATTTTATTTTGAACAAATGAGTGATGGGCGGCACGGTGGTGCAGTGGTTAGCACTCGTGCCTCACAGCATGTACGTGTATCAAGCATCCGTGTGCAAACATTCCCCTTTGCTGTAGTCAGGTTTCTCACTGTGCAACACAGTCCTGTATGTGGAAGTACCTGTAAACTCTGTTCTTCTACTGTGTAAAAACAGCTTGAAACAAAGCAATCCAGATGTTTCTTAAATACAACCAACACACAATGTACGATACGGTACAATACGGTACGATACGATACGATACGATGCGATACGATGCGATACGATGCGATAATATTAAATAAAATAAGATTAGATAAGATAATATAAAACAAGATAAGATAAGATGAGATGAGATAAGATACGATAAGATAATATTAAATAAGATAAGATAATATTAGATAACACAAGATAAAATAAGATAAGATAATAATAGATAAGATAAGATAAAATAAAATAAGATAAGATAAGATGAGATAAGATATACTTTATTAATCCCCATGGGGAAATTCAAAGTAGTCACCGCCCCACACAACAAAAATACAATCATATTACATCAGTACTTAAATAAATAAATAAATAAATACTGGATCTAAATAGCTCCCAAATAAATTAATAATAAATAAATTAATACAAATAAATTATTATTACAATTAGAATTAGTTAAATATGATAAAAATGTTGATAAGCTAAAAAATCATATATATAAAAGATTCCATATCCTAAAAACACACCTCCCGTCTCCCCCCACCTCCCCTTCTATTTAAAGTATTACTCCATTGTTATTGTATTCAATAACAATGAAGAACACAGTAATAATAAAATAACGATGGAATGACTCCTTTAATGAAGAACTCAGACCCAGTATATGTAGACCAAATGGAAATGTTTTAAAATGTATCATTTCATTTATTTATTTACTAAAACAGAAAGAAATGGAAAATATATATATATTACTCTTTAAATGTGCGTAAAGAATCCAAATGTCTTTAGTGAGAGGAAGTCAACCATTATCAATGTTCGTGTCCTTTTCCATCTATATCAGTAAATCGATAAGTTTCTATTAGAGTCACTATATCTGCTTCCATTTATTTTACATCCATTTAAATTTGCCCATTTTTATGTTCTTCCAGAATATATATGAATATAAGGGAAATATGAGGAGTTAAATGAGAACCATTTCAGTGAATAAATGCTAACAAACTGAACATGAGACTGAATAAGACTGCAGTAATACAAGAAAAATATGTTTGGATGGGAAAAAAAAAGGCCCATGACTAACAAACAGATGACACAAAATGGGACGAATTGTGAGAAGAGTCCAAATATATAACAAAAGTGTGAAGTGTCTGATGTCTGTGAGCAGGTCAGAAGTGAAGTGTTTTTAACAATGTGGCTGAAAGCATGTGTCAAAACCCTGTGATCATATTTATCAGCTCAGGCACGATGGTATCAACCTGGTAAAATGTAAAAAATACAGCCAAAAAAATCCATCCTGAGTCTATCGTTTGTCAATGGAAATGTATTTATTTCATATCCCATTAAGATAGTGGTGAAGGACATTGAAGGACAGGAGCTTGATAACTTTGAATTATTATTTCCGGCCTTTCTGCTCCAATAGGCAATTAGAATATACAGTTATTAATATGCACCTGCTTATCTTAATGAACCAGCCCTGAACAGAAGTTGGTAGAAAGTGAAATTTGCATTTTGTTTTGTTGAATTTCACAAAATTTGCTACGCACTTGGATGCAAATCTGACAGTTGGCAACATTCTGTGCGCATGCTTATATTATCATGAAGATGCACATGTAATAGTGTCTAGTGGATCATATAAAATGCCACTATGCCCGACATTCACTTGCAGTTCAATATTACTATGCAGACAAGTGAATGTACTGAACTGTGCATGCTTCCTGGCTCAGAATGTTGGTGGAAGATGCATTATAATTTTGTTTTTCCGTTCACCCACACCACACCTCTTTGTGGAACTGACTTTACAGAGCCACTGTGACAACTGCACGACTCCCACATGAATTATGGATCGCCCCATGGGGCAAACACTGGGCCAAAAAGCTGTTAGGCCTCACGGTCCTCTATGTGTGACATCCCTCACTCCATACAAATTCATTTGCAGTCAAAAAATGACAGTGTATTGTCCTTCATAATCCAAAGTTTGGGATGTGCTCAATTTAAGTAGCACTAAATTCAGCAGCGCCTGAGCTAAAATAGGACAAATAATTAAATGTACTGTCTTGAAGGGGTCTCATTTCATTTTATTTTCTGTTTTAATGTCTCTTTTAGTGTGGATCAGTGGTAGAGGAAGGACTCAGGCCTTTTTTTTCTTGGGTAAAAATAGCAGTGTCACAAAATATTAAAGCATTAGCATGGAAATAGACTTGTATGAACAAAAGTAAAAGTGCCAAATGGCTTGTTACAGAGTAATATATATCCCTAGACTGCAATTATCTAAATGTTGTGTTCTTTAATGTAGCTAGAAATGGCAGGGGTCATTTTAGTAAGTACATATACTGTTTATACCTTCATCTATCTGTAGAACACACTATATTGTATTAGGGGATGTTTAGGCTTAAATACACAGGATGTACTTTCTGCTGCCAGAGTTTTCATAGTGAAAACTGTCATTAAAAAAAGACATGTTCTGTGGAAGATGATGGGATCTGTTGTTTTCATCCTCTGAGTTACAACTCTAATTATATCATTAACTGGAATGACATATATTAGTGATGCACCGATCAGCATTTTTTGTTCCGATCACCAATACCGATCACCAAAAAAGTTGATCTGCCGATTGCCGATCACAGAAGGAAATTTAAATGTCCATACCTTTCATCTAGGTATGGGTAATTACAGCCCTACAGTATATAGCTATAACTATCAAATATTTTCGTAATCGATTAATCTGTGGAATTTTGTCATTGATTAATCGAGTAATCGGATTAATTCCATTTTTAAAAAAAATAATAAAAACCTTTAACTTCTTATCCATCATTGGTGAGTGTTCTATATGTATGAGTTATTCTAAATAGTCACAATTCTGAACATATAGTGGGACAAAACAAAGCAGTGAATGAGATATTTTTACTATGGGTTTCCAGTTCCAGGAGTTAAAGGGTTAAACTAGATCAATCAATAAACGGGGATGGGAGATGACTGAGGTGTTATGAGTTATGTGCACATCCATCCTCACACAGATGCACACGCCTGGATATGTGAAGCAGATGTAGCCTATTACACTACCTTAGTAGATTGATAAAAAATAATTACAACATGTGAGGCTACATGCTAACAGATGCTAGTACTCACTCACCAGTTAGCAAAACAAGCTCTGAGTCCGCTTTGACGAACTGACGTTGAAGTGTGGATGCGTTCGGTTCAGGTGTTATACCAATACAACAGTGCTAGGCTAATGCTAATGCTATTTAGCCGTGGGCACACTGTTGTCTGCCTTACGCAGCGTAAAATGGTCCCAAACTTTAACTATTAATTAAATAACTATATATTAAAAAGTACAGAAACAGTCAAGATGAGATGCACCTGTTCTGTAGCGTGTTTGCATGTTTGAAAATAATCGCTAGTAAATTACCTTACGTGATCGGCTTTTTGATCGGCATAGTTTTCCGATCACCGATCAGGCTATTTTTAGACAATATAATTATGATCGGCAGCCCATCGATCGATCGGTGCAACACTAACGCATATCCACATATCAAATTGTAATTATATATAGTTGCATTACATGTATAAGCACTAATGCTGGTAAAGATGAAAATATTGCATTAGTCACTTTTCCATTGTATATATGTGCAAAACTTTACTGATATTTACTAAATGTAAAAACAAAAACAAAACAGAAGTGTGTATGTAATGTCCGATTTTCCATTAACTCACAAATGCAATGATTTATTTAATATTGCAAGATGACATGAACATCGTGACAGCTATAAATATGTTATTATTATATTCCTTATTATTATATATCACTCCTCTATCTCCTACTAAATAATAAAAAACATATAGTTTCCTAGTGTGTCCACACATGCTGCACCATGTTTCTTTTAAAACTCTTCTTTTCTTGTTATAATGTCTCCCAATATAATAAAAAAAAAAAATTCAACTGACTATAGTTAATAAAAAGGTCTTTCCATTGCAGATTTTCATAATATATTATTTGCACTACGCCTGAAAAACCACCTCTTTCCAGCATAAAAACATTAAATCGACAAACAACAGTTTTGCTGAAATTGTCATTTTTCCATTAGGTAAATTATTATGTACAAGTTATAGGGTCAATGGAAAAGTAAGCATCGTCTCTGGATCAGAACATTAGTGGAAACACGAAAACTAAAAAAAAAAAAAAAAAAACAGGTGAAAAAAGCCTGGTTGTGTTTTGCTTCTTTACTGTAAAAATAACTGTTGAAACCTTTTTTTTTTTTTTCCCTAGTGGATGTGGGTTGCTTGGGTTCCCCTGCACAAACTGTGTGGAATGTGCAAGAGGCCAAGAGAGGAGGAAAGATGCTTAGAGGGTGGAAAGTAGAAGCTCAAATGACATCCTGTTGGTGTAAAAGATATGAGATGGAGGCCAGTGGGAGAGTGAATTGGTTACAACCATGACCCACCTACTAGACAGTGTTGTGTTTGAGGGTTAAAACACTTGATGAAGGATGGATACTACTTCAAAACCTCTACTCTTGGTCAAAAATATAATTAGCTGAAGACCAATACTAAGAGATATAAACTGTGGGAAAAAAAAATCTGTATTGTGACCAGTCTCTTCACTCTGTGTTGTTTTTGTTGTGTAATAAAGAAATTGAAGTCACTCCATTATTTAGCCTGGATAATAGGGACATACAGCACTTAGCAAGGATGCTAATTAGCGCCCGTACCCAGATCTACAATGAACATGGATATATGGAATGGGATGGAAAACAAAACCAATATTCAATTTTTACAATAAGAGAAACAACATGATGATAAAAACAACTTAATAAACATGGATGATAAAAGCATAGAAATACAGGAGAGCACATACTACATAAAATTAAGGCGGGAAAAAGAGGGAAACATTACCATAACAAATGAGAACTGGGACAACATATGCAAAATACAATGGGCCTCAACAAGATCAAATATATGGTGGGAATTTTGCTGGAAAAATGTTATGCGTTTCTTCATCACACCAATCCAAAAAAAAAAAAAAAAAAAATAGGAGATACATGTTGGAGGTGTGGTAAGCAAGTACCCAAACACTTTCACATCAAAATCCATGAACATATACAACATGTTTTTTCATGTGTATTTTCTTCCTCCTTTGAAACGATGTACCGAGCTAACAACCCACCAAACAATTTAACGAATAAGGACAAAAAAACTGCTGTATATCCTGTTAACAGCAAGTAAAAAAAGCGATGACAAGAAAATGGCTAAAACTAGAACAGCCAACAAGTGATGATTTAATTAAAATTCTTCAAGAAATCTATAAGATGGAAAAACTATCATCACAACTGAAAGTACAGATAGACACATTCCACTATGTCTGGTCAAAGTGGACAGAATATGTCAAGCCTACAAGTATTGACTTTTTTGGAAAATTTGTAAAGACCCCCCCCCCCCCTTTTCCTCTTTTTTGTGCACTATTGTTCAGACTGTTAGCTTATTATAAAAAAAAAAAAAGGAAGAAGAAGAAACAAACAAACAAATATGTAACTGGATATTTTCACATGTGATTTCTTCAATAAAAAAATAAATATATATATATAAAAAAAAAGCATAGAAATAAAGACGAGTAAAAAAATAGTCTTGGTAAGATTTCTTGAAAGAACATTTTCCAGATTTATTGTAAAAAAAATAAGTTCTTATATCTCACTGAAACCTTATTATCTAGGTGATTATGTAATTAATGATATATTTTAACTAGAAATGACAGAAATACACTTGGTAAGATGTTAACTTTTTTTTTTTTCCAAGTGCAGTAATTTACTTAGGAAAAAAAAAAAGTTGTGGCATATAAGAATGAACAAAAATAGAATTAATTAGCCAAATTAAATTAATGTCTTGAACTGTCATAGTGCGAAAATATATTTAAATGAAGTAAACACGTCAAATTAACACAGATGCTCCAGGTCAACTGCCCTCAAATAACGTGTCTTCAACAACTTCATTTTAAATAATGCTTAATTTTCCAACTTTTGCTTATATGACAAGACGTTTAATGTGTGAACCTCAATATGTGACTTCAATTAAAACTCGTATTTCACAAAAACAGACATATGTGACTTTTCTTTTGTACATTATACTGTCTGTCTTTTCTAAAGCAAATATTCAGTAAAAATAACTGCTTATGGAAAATGGGTGGAAATGCCAACATTTATATAGTTAGCCAAATGAGATTTATTCCACTTGTTAATTTATTTAACTACTGCATTTTTACAATATACTCAAGCAAGTGTCTGAGGGCATGTTTAGCACTTTTATTTTTTTGTTGATATATTATATGTTGAATGTTGCAGCGTTACACCGAGACAAATTCCTAGTTTGTATATTACATGTGTACTATATGAGCAATAGCAATAAAGCTCTGATTCTGAATTTTTTTGCTTAAACCCCACTGCTAATATACATTTAATCAGTTTCACATTAGCTGCTGGCAGCCGGCTGATATCGCATTGATAGTCATCAGTTTCAGCTCCTCAGTTCTGCTAATATGCCAATACTATTATACTTCTGTGTCTGAGGAGCACTAGAAATTCCCTCACTGCTGTTTTTAACCAATGCCAAAGAATTCTCTTTTACTTTCTTAGAATTAATAAAGTTTACACTGCAAAAATCTAAATCAAATAAGTGTAATTTTGCTCATTTCTTGTCCAAATATCTCATCAAATTAAAATCATATTCATCATTTTATTTATTATTTATTAAATAAGACAGAATCACCTGCAGTATAAGAGTAATTTTTTTCTGTGAGATATTAGAGCTTATTTTTAGATAAGAGATCTGGAAAATCCTACTTCAAGAAATCTTGCCGAAATCATTTTGGCTTTTTTTTTTTTTTTTTTGCTTATATCAACATTTTATTTATTTATGTATTTATTTTGCTTAATTAAAGCAAAATAAAATAAAAATCTGACAATGGAACAAGTCAAAATGATCTCAGACTTCTTGACATCTGCATCATTTTGTTATTTTAACCATGTGCCATGTTTCTGAAAATATATGCTCTGAATAACAGTATTTTTATTTGGAATTTAGGAGAAATATTGTTGGTAGTTTAGAGAATAAAACAAAAATGTTTATTTTACTCAAACACAATCAGAGACAGCAGACCTACGCTAATGCTTGATATACATAGCTTTGCTTTACGTCACCATATGGCGGAGCAAGGCATGATGCCATTTTAAAAGGGGAAAACAACAGCGTAGCAACACTAGAGAGATAGCGCTGTTATGATGTCCTACGACTATTTTGGTAAACTTCTGCCCTCCGCAAATGGCCGTATGGATAGAAATTTGCAGGGATCAGACTGGAGAGCTGTCTGAAGTAGCATTAGCATTAGCATCTACAAGAGAAGACAGCTCCACACTAGCTGCTGCACAAACTTGAAAAAAATGGCGGATCAAACTGGTTCATGTGCTCTCTGTGGAAATAAAGCCTTGGTTTTTTAACCTACACGTTTTCAGAACAAGCAATGGAACAAAACCCACCTGGATGTTACTCTGGTAAAGGTAAACACATATTGAGAGCGAGAGGGGAGTGGAGGATTGTTCCTTCACACATTCTGAGCCAATCAGAGACGCTTCATTACTGTGTCTTGGACATGTATGAGGAAGTACCGGTAAAATGTTGTTTGACCTCAAGTCATTTTTCTACCGTGAAAAAACAGCTTGAAACAAAGCAATCCAGATGTTTTTTTTTTTTTAAATAAAACCAACACACAATGTATCCAATAACAATGGAGAACACAGTAATATTAATGAAATAATGATGGAATAAGTCCTTTAATAGTTTTGTTAAATTTAGGGTCACTTAAAAAAAATATAATAGTCCCTGTGAGGTGGAAAAAGCAAAAACATTTTTTTTTTTTATTATTATTGTCATGTTTCCAGTGTAACCAACAAAGTGTTAAAGTCATATGAAAAATTGGCAAATAGTGGCAGCACAACATGAGTCACTTCTAGCTGCCCTCTTATATATATAATACCAAGTTTGTGCATGTTGCAATTTTATACTGGTTTTACACTAACAGGAGTTGACACCTTAACCGGTGACATTTTTATGCTTTTGTGTTTATTCTATTAAATTCACAATGACATGAGTGAATGTGCATTTGTTTGTAAGGAGAGGAAGAGATAGATTAGGAAAACAGGATGAGGCAGGAGAAGCCTGTGAGCCAGAGGACTGGGATTAATTTCCTTATTAGTTACTCTCTGTAGTGATGCCACACCATGAAAGTCTAATACCATCTTTTTATGGATTTCGCTCAGTTTAGATTACCGCCTCTTACATTCACCGAAGGGATCACACTGTCTACTTCTGTTTCTCTCTTTTTTTTTATTATTCGAGTGACTTCTCATTGCTTTGTCAGAAATGATGTAGGAGAAGCGGGCAAATAAATTGGAGTCTAGTGAAGAAGAGATGCCATTAAGAATGAACCTACTTCACCCTAAACAACAAAAAAAACACACACACACACACACACACCAATAGGCAAACAATAACAGCCTGCGCTTTAGAAGAATCATTAAAGCAAAGTGAGAAGTTTTTCTACGCGTAAAAAAAAACGGAGACGGTTTCACAGTGGATATAGTGATTTTCAAGGTGATTAAAAAGCCATTAGTGGAATGACTCTCGCAGGTAATTCACAAGGTAGTCATTCAAAACCCAGTTAGAAACCAGGAAGGGCTCTGACTGAAGAAAATGTTATTAGATGAAGATATTATATCAAATTGCCCAAGTCTGAAAACCATCCCGCAATCTCCTGTCTACGAGCTCCAATCACTGTCATTTGGAAGAAAAAAATAGAAAAAAAAGAAGAAAAGGGGGCTTTCATTTATTTTGTCATTTTCTTCATTAAACAAAAGAATCTCAGAGAAATGCTCATGTTTACTTGACATGGAAGCAGAACAGGAATTAAAAAAAAAAAGATAGAGTCTATGTCTTGATCTATGTATCAACATGGAAAACCTTAACATTAAACCTTTAACATTCCAGGGTGAGTTTGTAGAAAAAATGCCTGAAAAATACCTCCCCTATTTAAAATGACAGCTGTTTTTCACCTATTTGGAGTGGAGATATACTGTAGGCCAATAGGTGTCAAAATCCAGTCCTCGAGGGCCAGTGTTCTGCATGTTTTAGATATTTCCCGCTTCCATGTGATTCACTTTAACCCTTTAACTCCTGAGAACTAACAAAATAATTGTAACATGAGCAAATTAAGACACAAATCAAAGAAAAATACGAAATTTAAAAAACCAAAATGTAGAAAAATAAACAAAATGTGCAAGAAAATCTAATAAATATTTACAAAATGACAAATAATGTGGAAAATTACTTATTAATCTTTGCTTCTTCCTTTTTCAGTCAAATTGTATTGTTCTCTCTCTTTTTGCTGCTTTGACGTGAATATATGACTGAAATAAACTAAACTAAACTAAAAAAAAAAAGTATTGAAATTGGGTCCCAGCAATTTAAATTTTGCCTTTAAAAATGTTTAAATAAAATAAAAAATAAAAAAAAACTCTTGCTTTTTGGTACCTTTTCCATACACAAAACTAAAAGGAAAACTGTTGAATTTTTCCGAATATTTAAACAACATCATCCATTCAGAATGCATCATCCCTGACACTTAAAGAGTTAATAATCACTTCCTCATCAGATTGATAATGATGCAATGGCCTCCAGGTGTAATGGAAGAGGGAAACATCTAAAACATGCAGGACACCGGCCCTCGAGGACCACAGTTTGACACCCCTGCTGTAGGCGGATCATTTCACACCTTAGCTTACGACTGAAAAATCGATCCAAAATACTAGGCTCTTTGTAACATGCGATAGTTTGGTCTAAAAACATTCACGTTTGTTGTTTGTTTTACAGCTAAAAAGCTGCAGACTACATTTTTTTCCCCCCTCAGTTTAATTTTTTGGTATAAACCTACATTTGATATGTATGGACCGAAACACATCATTTACCAACAAACAAATATCTTGAAACTTCACAGTTCAAAGTTGAGAACTACATTTCTAAACATTTTTGTATATGTTTTTTCTAAACTGGCTACATTTGGAAATAAAAAAAAAAATTGTTGAAGGTTTCAAATACACATATTTTAGTAAAATATATGGAAATAAACACAGATACTACTCGAGTAATTTGAATATTGTGTAAAACTTTTTTCAGGTAATTCAACATAACAGGTGAAACTAATGCATTTTATAGATTGATGACCTGCAAAGTGGGATATCTTAAGCATTTTTGTCCTGTCGTGTATTTTGGATCTAAATACTGTCGTCGTTTGTCTTTCTTGGGTTTGGATTTCCCCGTTGAGACGACTCAAAAATACCAAATAAGAAAGGTTAACAATTTATTATAAAAATATAGACACATGAATTCAAACAATTACATAATCAATAATTGAGCAAACAAAACTTCCAAGTCTTCAAAAGTAACTTCAAACAATTGTCTGATCACCAATGAGAGAGAGAGAGAGAGAGAGAGAGAGAAGCAACAGAAAGAGGAAAAAGACCCAAAGCCCCTGTCTCGCCCCTCTTTTTATCCTCAGAGCTTACGTCTTCTCCTGGCAGTCCTCACATGTATTTCCTATCATTGTGTTCTCACTCTCACAGGTTAACTCAGTGTGCAGCAATTCCAACACACACACACACACACACACACACACACACACACACACAATCATTTAACCATTGGAACAGAGAGAGAGACTATAATGCTTTAGCTGAGATTACACAGATATATCAATTCCTCATCAATACTTTACTGGATTATCTTCAATAGAGACATCCTTCAACAGTAAGATCAGCCAAATTTCTGATCTTTAGCTTCACAATGGTTTATATATTCAGAAAGATACAAGTAGAGGTGTATTAATATGTATATAAAATAATATCATCTATGTGCTGAGACCAGGATATAAGGTTAAATAACTAAAACCAGCAAATAAGTTCACATTTCCCAGAGACCAGGGGGCTATTTTAACCCAAAAAAAATCATTTCTTCCATGTTAAATATAAACCTTATCCAATCATCTTTTGGTGAAAAAATAGCGAGAAAAAACTTTTTTTTCCCATAGAACAGAAACTATCATTGAACTCTAGAAGCCATTATTTTGGTGTCATTCAGGGGTGCTTATTGAGTTGTACACAGTATATGATTTTCTAATGTATATTTGTACTCTACATTGACCACAAACTCTGTGCTTCTCTTTCAAATTATAATCATGATGTAAATCTATTTCTATTCATGGCTTATTGGCTTCCATCTTTCATTCCAAGCTCCATTATTTTTGAAGATTGGTTCTTGGTATTTGATGATATGAGTTCAGCAGCCAATCTGCAGATCAAATTCAGCAGAGACATGGGAAGTGCGAACACAAAAATCAGGTAAAGCACAGCGTTCACCTGCAGCGATGGCTAATACTGCATTTATGTTTCTCCTCTCTGCCCCAGTACTGCCCTTCATTATTCCACATATTCCGATCCACGTTTCTATCCTCACTGGGTGTTTCTTTCCTGCTTTGATCCAAATGGTGGGCTTCCAGTGGATCTCTTACTTCAGCCTCGTCCACATCAATATCATATGTTTTTCCAAATGGATTTTGTTCCTTCAAATATATATAAGAAAGGAACATTTCTCCAGGTAATATGTTAATTTTTTTTTAAATCTTTCTACATGCAAGGATGTAAAAATTCATACACTTAAACTTATCAGTAAAAAAAAAAATAAAAAAATGTCTCAATGTCCTTATATTAAAAATATAATTTTTTGGAGTAATATTCCAAGTAATTGCCAGAAAATAAGTGTTAATGTTTCTGCAAAGCTAATTAAAATACAAGCTCTGCTGATCGCAAGAGCAGGTGTGTTTTAAAAACATCATTTAAATGACAAACAACCGCTAACGAGGTTATGTTTTTGCTGGCGTTTATCTGTCTGTCTGTGTACAACATAACTAAAAAAAAAAAATTTATGGACAGATTTTGATAAAACTTTCAGAATAGCTTGGGAATGACACAAGGACCAATGGATTAGATTTTGGTTTAGATCTGGAAGAGATCCTGGATTCTGGATCACTTTTAAACGTCTTCTCCATTCATTACCACTAAAACACAGTCAGGTTTCATTCAGTTTTTATGGCCCCAAACTATGGAACAGTTGACCTGAGGATCTGAGGTCCGCTGCGAGGGTTCATATTTTTAAGGGTAAACTGAAAACCTACCTTTTTAACTTAGCGTTTAGTTAAATTTGAATCTTAACATTATTTTATTCTGCAATTTTATGTATTTACTTTTATTTTATTACTATTATTTTGTTATGTATTCTATTCTTTTTAACTCCGTAAATCTTTTAACTTGTCCTATAATTGCGGGATAATGGGGGTCTGATGTGAAGCACTTTGTGCTACATGCACCATGTATGAAAAGTGCTATATAAATAAAGTTTGATTGATTGATTGATTCAATTTGATCAAAACAGCAGAAAAATCACCCACATCTCTTCAGGACCTGTTATAATGAGCTTTTTTTAAACAGGGAAAGAATATTTTAATAGATGTATCACATGTTTTAAATACAGAATATGTTTTATTGAATTTGGGAAGGAGGTATAGGGTCCCAATCTGCAAAATTAATAGATATAAGCAGTCGAGTGGCATGAAAGGAACTTGGTGGAGCCTTGACTACATGTATTATGTTTTATATGGCTGTGGAATTGTTATTATCATATTTATTTTATCATAATTTTTATGTTTTTAGGCTTTTATTAATTGTATATGTTTTTATTAATGTATCTCAATTAATGTATTTATTGTGAGTATGAATGTAATGAGTGGGAGGGTGAGTGGAATGTTCGATTGTGCAGCAGACCCCTCTGTCCAAAACTAATTTCTCCCTAGGGAGACAAATAAAGATACTTTAACTTTAGCTTTGAGCATAGTCTATAGCACTGGTTACCACAGACTCATAGAACAAATGTGCTTATTTTATGTTTGCATTGTTGTCTGTTTTACGCCAGGAGTCATTTGTTCATGGTAATGCAACGTCTAAGCTCATAAGTGTCTCGATTTCCGTCATCCGTGATAAGAGTTTTCTATATAAAACCCAGGTTGTTTTTTTTCTTTAGAAGTCCACCGCTTCTCTTCTATAATGGCTTTTAGCACAACCTTTAACTTGACATGAAGTATAATGCGTTCATCATCTATCGTCTGGCTTCATGATGAGACAGTTATAAATATTCTCTCTGACAACCAAAAAGTCAACACTATAGGCCAAACACACAGCTTTTCATGCTGTCAGGATGCTTTAATGTCTCTCTGGGCTTAATTGGTGGAATTCACAGAGCAATTGGCAAAGTCTATTTTTGATATCGCTGTCAAACCTCTAAGGCAGAACATTGTGTTTCTCTATTTTGTCTCGCTAGGACAGATTGGAAGGGAGAGCTGTTAAAATTCATAAGATGTTCTTCTGTAAAGACATTTATCTCCATTTTTTTTTTTTTTTTTTTTTTTTTTGGTGTGGGTGGGAGGGGGTGGGGGGGGGTCTTGTGAGTTTACTCCAGAGGTGGTTAAAGTATTCATATTCTGTACTTAAGTAGAAGTACAGCTACTGATGTGACAAAATACTCTGGTAAAAGTAGAAGTACTGATTCAACACACTTTACTTAAGTCAAAATTAAAAAGTACAATTTCAAAATTGTAATAAAAGTACAAAAGTAAAATATGTTTTTGTTGTTGCCATGAATGCATTAATACTTATTTAACCTGAAAAGTTTGAAAAGTATCTGAAATAAAGCATTTAAAAGTGAGTTAAGTTTGTAGATAATGTGTTTGATAGGGTCACTGTAGGAAAAACGTGGGAAAAAAAGTCACAATTGTGATAAAAAGTCATGAGATTTAAAAAAAAAACAAAAAAAACTTACAAATGAAATTTAAAAAATGTGTAATTTTAAGAGAAAAAGTCAAAATTTGCAACATAAAATGTTAAAATTGTAAGATTATAGTCCTATAACTATAATATACCAAGTCACAGTTTCTCTCTTCCACTGATTTTTCCTCCAGTGACTTATTTTTCGTAGTCACATCTGTTTAATTTGAAAAAGAGTCTATTCTGAGAATGTAATGAGTATAAAGTACAGATATTTATGCAAAAACATAGTGAGTAAAAGTAAAAAGTTGCCATGAAAAATTAATACTCAAGTAAAGTACAGTACTTAAGTACAGTAATGAAGTACTTTTACTTAGTTACTTTACACCTCTGGTTTACTCTGCCAAACTTCAACCCAGGTTCTGTCTTTCAGGTTGTTTTAATCTTTGTACTATGGCCAGATATTCACTTGGGCATAAATGACATGTAGTCCTGAGCACAAAAATGAACTGGATTACACTTCACATTATTTATTTTTGGCAAAGAAAAGAGAGGAAAAGCCCCCCCAAAAAAAGCAAAAGAAAAGTACATCGAGATGATCCATATGAGCAGACAGAAGTCGTGACCCATTTACGAATATGAAACTTATTTCCGTCACGGTTTTTAATCTGTCGGAGAGGAGGACGGGCGGAGGGGGTTCTTTTTTTTTTTTTTGTGTGTGTGTGCTGTAGGACAAGTATACATATATGAAATTACAATGTTAACCACAAGGCAGCTAACTGTAGCTTTCTACTTAACTGAAATACATTCTATCGTTCCCCGAGGACTTTCGGAGGTTTAACACGCTCTACTTTGACGAGATGGCACTCTTGTTTGAGTTAGGGCTCGGTGTGAAACGGGGATATGTGAAAATGAAAAAGACAGAAGTGGAAGCAGCAGTTTATGTGAATAGCACAGTGAGAAATGACTCGTTTTTCAGCACTGAAAGATAGGAACGAAGTGATTCCCCTCAGACTTAAGGCCTTTATTAATGTCCCAGTCCAGGTTTTCTCTAAGGGACGCATGACCGAAGACAAGCTTCCACTTTCATCTCCCAGTTAATGAGAAAAGGCCAGATAACCATTGAGCCCCTCTAGGCTTCGGCTGAGATATAGAGGCCTGCTTCTTTTTGTAATCCTCTAACATAAAGCTTCATGCTCCGCTGCCCTGGGATCCAAGAACTCTTCAATAAGTCAATATATACACATTTAAACATCATGTTCAAGACATATATCAGATGTTTTACTATTAGACAGTCTAGTGTAAGAACCATTTGTTTACTTTTTATCCCTTCGCACATCTAAAGGTCTCTAAAGTAGCTTTTTTTTTTTATCATTTCACTGATACACAACCAGTCAGCTCTAAATATGTTCTCTCAAATAAAGGTGTAATACAGCTAGTCAGATCCATATTCACATGGGATCGCAAACAAACCTACCGAGATGTGCTTGAAGTGTGGACTTTTAGCTTTGAATCAATGCGTTCAATAAAATATTGGGGTTACAATCACTTTCAAAGGCCTACATTTTCAGAGGTTCAAAGGTAATTGGAGAAACCAAGAGGGTTATATATATGAGGGTTGTTTTTTAAAGGTTGACAGTCTGTCAAATGATTAAATAAAATTAACATTATTATATATTATACTATATGCTATGTTATACCATGATACTATTGTATAATATTATGTTATAATAAAAGACTCTAAGACTACATAAGTATGGTAACTATCAAAATAAAGTGTAGACTGATTTGATTTGATGACAAAACACATCAATGGCAGTGAATGTGTGCTGTCCTCACAACACATAGCTGTGTAGCTAGACAGCTAGCGAACAAGTCCAAACAAGGTGTATTTTCTTGGTTTGGTTGTAGTTTAATTTAATTTAGTTTCTTAGTTTGTAAGTGCAACACACATTTTAGTTACACACAGAACACATTCAATTTCACTTATTAACACATTCACTACACATACAGTATAATGCATTCAGACCGTTAGCTTAACATTTACATAAGTAACAGTCATATATATTTATAACATATGAAGTGTTCACTTACAAAGACGAAAATTATCCGATATTAAAGATCACAGAGCACATTAAACATTAAACATAAGTTGCCAGAACGTGTGATCGACACCAAACGGAAAATAAGGCAAAGCTCCACTAAAGAGATGAGCACTCACTCACCACGAACAATGACGCACAGCGAACACAAAGATTTTTTAAAGAGATGACATCTCACTCCTATAAATTTACAGTCAATTACATTTTAACTGATTTTAAATTACATTTATACAATGTATGAAATAGTTATTTGACCTAAAGGCATCACAGAATGAATTAATTAGATTAATAAAATAGTGGCAGGGGATGAATTTTGATTAATAATGATTAAATATAAAATTTTAATCTATATTAATTGTGCTTCTATAAGCATGAGGAAAAAAAGATTATAGAAAGAAGGGAATATATTTGCATTGAATGTGTTTGTGATAAGCTGGGTGACACATTAGCCTAGTGCTAGCAGAAACCCCAACTAATGTATGCTTAAGTTAATGTGGTAGTTTAAACTGGACGGGCTTTGGTGAAAAGAAAACGCTTTATGTCGAACAACTGTTTCTTCTCTGGTTTGTTTTGTGCTCAAATTTCCCACAAAATGCACGAAAATACACTAGCAAACATACGGAAAAAAAAAAAAAATAGATATACAGTAGGTGTGATATTACATAACACTACAGCTTTCACGGTGACATTACTAGTGGTGACAAATACAAGTTATGTCCTTGTGTGTATGATATGTGGATAAAGCCAACACTTATAAAAGACGTACATGACATACAGTTCAAGAAAGCAACCAGTGAGCTAATAAGCTAATAACCCCACACCAACGTTCTCAAACACAGTCAAATAAGTTGGATTTATTTTATGTCAAGCTCTCTTCTTTTTCTCCACCATTTGCTCGTGACTGACCCTTCACAATGCTGTGTTCGTTCATTGTGTTGTTAGTTTCCAGCACAAATAATTGCATCAATACAAGGACTAACTTTCTATTCCTCCAAATAATATTTGCACCTTTCACATACAATTCACCGACAGCGCTGCCCGTCATCTCAAATCTATTATTTTGGTGACTTTATTTCATTTAAAGCAAAGCACGGTACCCTACAGCGGGATAAAACATCAGTAGAAGCTGAACTTTGAACTGGTTCCAAATATTGTGAAGCTAAACAAAGTAAAGCTGAGCTCATGCAGCTATAGTTAGATGTTAACGCAGTGACGCCAGAAGGATCAGGGATCACGGCCAACTATTTAAACATTGAAATACATTCAGATCTTTCTTCAACATAATGTAAGAAATATACAAAACCATTGCCAACATGTTCTGTACAGTGGAAAAACGTCGAAATCTCTCTCTCTTTTTTTTCTTTTTTTTTTTTTTTTTTTACATTTATTCTCAAACCTTTACAACCATATAGATCAGGGATGTCAAACATGCGGCCCAGGTGCTAAATCTGGCCTCTGGCATAACTTATTGAAATACAAAAATGATAGTGAATATATTGATAATTTTATTTCAGGTTCCACATACAGATCAATATCGGTCAGATCAGTAAAATACTATCATAATAATAACCTATAAATACTTACAACTCCACATTTTGCTCTTAATTTAAACATTTTCATGTCATTTTACTGTATTTACAATAAAACAAACTATTATTTCACAAAAAAACATGAATAACCTGAACAAATATGAACATTTAAACATGTCTGAAGTGTAAGTTTAACAATGTTTTGCCTGTTATTAAATGTTTTGTGTGTTTGTAGATCCACTAATAAATAATCTGTACGTTGTAAATGATCAACTGAGACATGATCTTGTTAAAATAGCATTTAGTTTTCTGAAGAAGTGTTGGTTTATTCATGTTACTCATATTTTTTTAAAGGACAGTTGGTAGATGTGAACATTTTCATCACATGATTTCCCTTTTTTTTTTGCTCTAGAGGAAAATTTGGAGTTGATATTATTTATATATTATGTTATTATTTTAGTGGTTTGGCCCAATTCAGATCAATTTGGTTTAATGTAGCCCCTGAAATAAAGTGAGTTTGACACCCCTGATATAGATCATATATGTACAAATACATTTTGTACATACATTTTAAATTTCAAATAGACAAAAGAACATAAAAAAGAAAGAGAAAAGATAAAATAAAACAGCGAGAGAGAACAAACCCTCTTACAATACAATTAAAATATTGAAAAATACAGCCTATACATTACACTGAAAAAGTAATTATCATAATTTTGACTTTTTATCCTATAATTTTGACGTTTTTCCTCATAATTTTGACTTTTTATCTTATAATTTTAACTTTTTATCTCATAATTTTGACTTTTTATGGTCACACATGAAAAAAAAAATCTAGTTGAGTGAATCAAATTGAATTGCATAGGATTCAGGTTATCTTAATTTCATTTTAATTTCATTCACTGTGTGACCAATTGAAGAAGATTTTTTAAGTTGATTCAATGTTTTCCTTTTCTCAGTAAATAAATATTTACAAAATGACAAAGAGCACAAAACAATTTCCAAAACAATTAAATAAAAAAAAAAACATCATTAAAAAGAACTTGTATTGTAATTTGGTTCCAATAATTTTTAATTTTGTCTTTTTCTTTTTTACTCAATCAGTTGCTTTTTGACATTTGTTTAATTTCCATAGATCAGTTCCATCAACAAAAATCAATAAAAACATTTTTTTTTAATTAATAGTTCTGAATATTTAAACTAAACCATCCATTCAGAACATGTCAGCACGGACACATCAGAGGTTAAAGGTTAATTAATGACAGAGTGAAATAAGGACCCACATGATTTACAATAGGGACTTCCTAGTAACAGCTTGGAAAATATTTACTTTATGCAACATATATGTGGAGAGGCAGCAAAGAATACCAATAGAAGGATGAGTACATCTGTCATCCAGAGTGTTGTTTACCAGAGATCACAGATTTATGTTGAATAATATATTCAATAGAAAACCTCTTTCCTGTTTGTTATTATTCCAATCTCAGTGATTGCTGTTCTGTGTTGAAGAACCTTTTGAAAACTTGGTTTAAAACGAGCACTTTATGTGTCATTTCCTCAGACAAATTCATGAATGTCAAAATTATTTGAACATTTTGCAACAAAAGAAACTGAAATTAAGAAAAAAAGGGAGAAAACAATCTGTTCATACTGTAGTGCTTGTGTTAAAGCTGTCATTCTATGGTTATTTCATTAATATTACTGTGTTCTCTATTGTTATTGAATACATTGTGTGTTGGTTCTATTTAAAAAAAAAAAAAAATGTCCGGGTTGCTTTTGTTTCCAGCTGTTTTTGCAAAGTAGAAAAATGACTTGAGGTTGAACAACAGAGTTTACCGGTACTTCCTCATACGTAGGAAGGTGTCTCTGATTGGCTCAGAATGCGTGAAGGAACACTCCCCCCTCCCCTCTCGCTCTGTGTATATGTTTACCTTTACCAGAGTAACATACAGCTAGGTTTTGTGCCGTTGCTTGTTTTGAAAATGTGCAAGAAATAAAATGAAGCTTTATTTCCACAGAGAGCACATGAACCAGTTTGATCCGCCATTTTTTTCCAGTTTGTGCAGCAGCTACTGTGGCGTCATCTTCTCTTGTAGATGCTAACGCTAATGCTACTTCAGATTCACTGCAATGGGGAACGGGTTAACCCCACGTGGGTGATGCTAATGTCCATCTGACGTCAGATGGACGGGCTTTTTCTGGGTCCCTTGCAGCCAGTGTACTTTTTCTTCATTTTACCCAACATTTTGGTCATTTTTGTTCATTTCATTTTTTGTTTAATTATTTTCTTATTCTACACATTTGCTGTTTGTTTTGGTCCATTTTACGGAATACTTTGGTCATTTTTGTTTATTTTATTGAATATTTTGGTCATTTTTGTTTAAGTATTTTTCTTATTCTACACATTTATCATTTGTTTTGATCCATTTTATTGAACATTTTGGTAATTTTTGGTCATTTTACTTAATATGTTGGGAATTTTTGTTCATTTTTATTGATTATTTTGGTATTTTTTGGTCATTTTAAAGAATATTTTGATCATTTTGTTTTAATTTTACTAAAACTTATGCTTCCATTATTCATTTAAATTCAAAAAGGAAAAGTGAAACATTTTTGTTCCTTTTACTGAATATTTTGGTCATTTTTGTTCAAGTATTTTTCTTATTCTACACAGTTGCTATTTGTTTTGGTCCATTTTACTGAACATTTTGGTCATTTTCGCTCATTTTACTGAATGTTTTGGTCATTTTTGTTAAATTATTTTCTTATTCTACACATTTGCTTTTTATTTTGGTCCATTTTACTGAATATTTTGGTCATTTTTGTTCATTTTACTGAATATTTTGTTCATTTTCGCTCATTTTACTGAATATTTTGTTCATTTTTGTTCATTTTACTGAATATTTTGGTCATCTTTGTTTAATTATTTTCTTATTGTACACATTCGCTGTTTGTTTTGGTCCATTTTATGGATTATTTTGGTCATTTTTGGTCATTTTATTGTATATTTTGGTCATTTTGTTTCCATTTTACTCAACATTTTGGCACCAAAGCAGCTGAAATTAAAAGAAAAAGGGAAAAATCTGGTTATAATGCCTGTTTTAAGGAACTTTGATGATCCTTAACAATTCAATTAAAGTCATCTTTTGTTCAGGAAGCCAAAAAAAAAAAAAAAGGAATAAGTTAATATTATGGTAAGCGCACACACACCAGTATCCAATATCAGTTCTCTGACTGGTGTTTCCATCCCTTCACTTTCCTGTTAGCAGCTCCATTTCCAATGTTCTCTTCATTAATGTTTCTCTTTAATTGCATTTGCTGTGACAAAAAAAATGAAAGAGATGTGCAAAACTTATGCTCCAGAGGGAAAGTAGTTTCTCTGCATCTGTAATTCACTCAATTTTAATTGTTAATGCAAAGCAAGTGTTTGAAAGTTAGAGAGCGTGAAGGGAACAGACTGTTGCAGGTACAGACAGCCTAATTCTTTCATCGCCCATTAAGTTGAATTCACAGATACAACCTACATCTACTGGACATGACAACAAATACATGAAAAATATAACAAATACACACTTCTGACTGCATGGGGAAATCACATGTAAGGTCACCCCCATAGACCGTCATGTCAGAACAATTAACTGAAAAAAAAAAAAAAGAAAAGGTTAGGTTAGTATGGACATGACTTTGGTCTCTATGGATATTTACCTGCTGTACAGACATAGGAAAGTGATTTGGGAACAGAGGTGGAAAGTAATTAAGTAAAATTAGGTATCTGTTGATTATTATTGATTATTTATTTTTCTGGGAACTTTTTACTTTTACTCCAGACATTTTTGCATAAATATCTGTACTTTATACTAAGTCACTTCAGAAAGAAAATCTGTGGAGGAGAGAAACTGACTTAATATATTGTAGGTCTATGACTATTATCTCATAATTTGGAGTTTTTATCTCATAATTCTGACTTTTTATGTCATGACTTACTTTTTATGTAATAATTTAGATTTTTTTACCTCAGAATTTTGACTTTTTATGCCATGATTTTGACTTTTTATCTCACAATTTTATCTCACAATGATACACAGATTTTCCAAAATGTTAAATTTAACTTTTTATTTTACTGAATATTTTGTTCATTTTTGTTCATTTTACTGAAAATGTGTTA
Organism: Siphamia tubifer; assembly: GCA_020466265.1. Taxonomy (NCBI): domain Eukaryota; kingdom Metazoa; phylum Chordata; class Actinopteri; order Kurtiformes; family Apogonidae; genus Siphamia; species Siphamia tubifer. The sequence goes on along the minus strand of CM035801.1, from coordinate 31,134,830 downwards.
TTTTTGTTCATTTTATTGAATATTTGGTCATTTTCGTTTATTTTATTGAATATTTGTTCATTTTTGTTCATTTTACTGAATATTTTGGTAATTTTTGTTTATTTTCTTGATTATTTTCTTCATTTCTGGTCATTTTTAACAGTTTCCATAGGAATAGGAAGGTTAAATCATTGAACATTTAACATCATTGTTCTATTCTCTAACCCTGATGCTCCCTTCTGAGCATGCATAGAAGTCAAAGATGCAAGTTGCCTCCACTAAAGAGGTTATATTTGTTTGTTTTTTGTTTGTTTGTTTGTTTTTTAGCAAGATGATTAAAAAAGAAATGTGGAAGTATTTTCATTAAATTTTCAGTAAATGTTGATAGAGGCACAAAGAACAAATGATATAATATAATATATTGGTGGTGATCGGAGGGGGCTCTTTCTTACTGCTTTTCTAGTTCATTTATTTTTTCTTTTTTACCAATAAACACAAAATTATTAGCATTTCTTTGTGTCTGTCTGATGCCACCACATGTTTTTGAAATGCAAAACCAATATTTCATGGTAATATTTGAGATTGTGAAACATTTTCAGGGTGTTTGAAAAGTTTTTTCCACTACTGTATTCACTCACGTTGACTTTAAGTATAAGCAATGACAGTTTTATTTATGTTGAATTTGTTAGGGGTTATCAAGGGGTGCTGGTTTTATTTCTGTTTGTTTCTTTGGTTGGTTGTTAACAGTCTAGCAGCAAAACTATTACCGTATTTTCTGGACTATAAGCTGCAACTGTATATAAGACGCATCCGCTGTATTTTTAAAAATATAATAAAAAAAGAATAGAAAAGCCACACCAGGTTATAAAAGCAAGGGATAATATATTGTCCACACGTGACTACACTAAAAAATATATTTCCCCTTTGGTCAATACTTTAAATGCCTATAAAACTTGTCAATTTTGTTTCAATTTACTTCAAAAATAAGAAAAAATATTGAAGAAAAATATATATAAGCTACAATAAAGGTTTGTGGGCCTGGCACCACTTTTCTTTTTCACTCTTCATTTCTTATTATTTTTTTAAATATTTTCTCATTTCTGTGCTTGTTATTTAAGCTGTGTTTCTGTAAAGTAATTCTACTGAGCTTTTACCTGACGTTCACAAATATGTATAGCATGTGTATATTACTGCAAGGCATTGTTACCACAACAACATAAACTGAAGGATTTAAAAGCCTACAAATACAAGGTTACCCAAACCAATACAAAAATGCTTGTATGTTTGGTGTAAATAATAGAGTGTAAAATTGCAGTAAATGACACCTTAAGCCACTTGTCTGACATAATGATCATGTTTTTAATGTTTCATCTTATCTGGTGGTGTTAGGATCTAAATAAAAAATGTGAAGGACCATTACAGAGATTTTTCTGATTGTTATGGAACACACAGTTTTCACAAATCAGTTGTTTATTCAGTGAACTGAGAAACTTTTCCCATAGGACTCCACACAGAATAGACTCTGGCCTCCCTTCAAAGACCTGAGGCTGTGACATGTTTACGTAATAGACTGGGATATTGCGTCGTTGGACTAAACCTATTTGCATATGATTTTGCTGGCGAGCCTGCTGCATATGCTGTTGGTACAATAATAATAATAACAACAACAACAACAACAACAATAATAATAATAATAATAATAATAATAATAATAATAATAATAATAATAATAATAATAATAATACAATATAATAATAATAACAATAACAATTACAATTACAATAACAATAACAATAACAATAACAACAACAATAATAACAATAATAATAATAATAATAATAATAATAATAACAACAATAACAATACTACTACTACTACTACTACTAATAATAATAATAATAATAATAACAATAACAATAACAATAATAATCCACTTTTTACAATAAAAGTGGATAATAAGACTGTAATACTACTGTAAAAATACAACAAATAAACATATCTATAGAGCAAAGTTACCTAAAACTTTTTAAGAAAGGGCCAGATCTGATAATATGTAGATTACCAGGGGCCAGTGGTTCCTTCTGACATTTTTTAACCCTTTAAACTTCTAAGCGTCCACATATAGACCGGAAGTAGTCGCTCAAAAATGTTATTTAAATCACCCAAAGCTGTCCCAAATGTCACATGACCTAATGTAGTTTGACAACAGAGATTCTCACACATCGGAAGATATAAACTACTTTAAGATAAAATATCCACAGCAGGTGGAACGCAATATTTCAGAAAATAAAATCAGACAAGTTTTAAAAAGTATTTAAAGTAAAGCCTTTAAAAGTGAGTTACTGTGTAGATAATGTGTTTGATCGAGTCACAGTTACTCAGTTTTGTGGATATGGGCAGGAAATTTAGGAAAAATAGGGGAAGAAAAGTCACAATTGAGATAAAAAGTCATGAGATTTAAAAAAAAGAAAGAAAGAAAAAGTTGTCAATATGAGATGAAAATGCATAATTTGAAGAGAAAAAAGTCCAAATTATGAAATTAAAAGAAAAAAATCGTGAGATAAAAAGTCAAAATTATGAGATAATAGACATATAACGATAATATATAAAGACACAAGTCTATTCTGAGAATGTAAGGAGTATAAAGTACAGATATTTATACAAAAATGTAGGTAGTAAAAGTGAAAAGTTGCCAGAAAAATAAATACTCAAGTAAAATACAGATACTTAAGTACAGTAATGAAGTACTTTTACTGAGTTACTTTCTACCTCTGCTTCCAGGCACAAAAAAAATCCATGGTTGTCTGAGGTTGCAATGCAGATTAATATATAATAAGGTCTTTTTAAAAAGCCCTAGTATCTTCTAAAACTCATACCAAAAGCAGTCATTGTATAAACCAGACATACACATAATCAAATGTTATTTCTAAGATATTCTACATGTAAAACTGTGGCCTTCTTACTGACGTTTTACTCTGGTGAATCAATTTTCATCTATCGCACGTCTTCACTTGTCATTCTTTAGACTAGATCTGTCTCAGTTTTCAGTCATGACTGCTATGAAAAAGTGGGAAAGAGAAGATTGGTTGCGATGATATCAAATCCAACCACATCCTGGTGTTTTTCTAAGGAGTCTGGTAGTTCTTTTATGCCTTTGTCAGGCCACAGACCCTGATCTCATCTGCTCTATTTTGTCCTACAAAGTAAAAAGGTAGTAACTGCACAGACACCAAACTGAGAAAAATAACCTTAAAGTTCTATAGTTGTTCAGTCCCAGTAGTTGTAGGTAGATTATTGGACATGAAGCAGTTATTGTTACTGTATATTAACTAGTTCTGCAAAAAAACACAGTGTACCTTATATATGGATTAATTCTGGTAGTGCTTAGTGACTGGGAATTTAGACTTTTTATCTGATCATTTAGACCTTCTTTTGTCATAATTTGAACTTTTTTCTCATAATTTTGAGTTTTTGTCGGATAGTTTTGAGTTTTTGTCTGATAGTTTTGACTTTTTATCTCTTAATTTTGACTTTTTTCTCATAGTTTTGAGTTTTTGTCTGATAGTCTTGACTTTTTTTCTCATAATTTTTACTTTTATCTCATAATTTGGAGTTTTTGTCTGATAGTTTTGAGTTTTTGTCTGATAGTTTTGACTTTTTTTATCTCATAATTTTGACTTCACTTAGTTATATACGAAAAACCTTCATAAAAGCCATTCATTGACAGTGCACATTATAGTACAGTAATTACATAATCTGTTTCAGTCTAATACAGGAATTCACAAACTATTGGGGCAGGGTCCTAAATAGACATTGGTAAGAACACAGTAATTGGTCTTTACTGCCTTTTTACTTTGTTTTACTAGTACTTTTAGCAGTTACTGTACAAACACCCATCAATTTTCTCCAAAACAACAGACATTTGAGATGAGATATTTTATTACATGACAAAGAATGATTTGAATGTTGCAAAAAACACAATAACTCATTTAATACAGTTACTGCCTTTTTGCTTTTGTAGGACAGAACTGTCCTTCGCCTCATTATAAAATGACCAAAGTAAGTAGCCGCCGTCTGTGTTTCACCAATTCATTAAACTATAGCTTCTAGATTTGCATAAGAAAAACAACCTGATTTGAGTCACAGTTTTCATTATGAGGGTGTTTTTCTTATCATCAGTGGGTTGACCCAGAGGGACCACCACTTGGCATTGGCTGTGACCACCAATATCTAGAAGCATCAATTGGATTAGAGACATTGGCCTATTGGAATTGAAATAGTTAGAATAGAAGAGCTATGAAATAGGTTGTATTTCTCAGAAGGCATTAACCCGACCCAGAGGGAGAAGGAGTGTGCTGTCGACGTGTAGAAGAGATCAGAGGAGAGGGGATCCTCCTCTGTGGCTCCATTGTAGTCAAGGTAGCATAGATCAAACAGAGCAATCCCCATAGAGCTCCCTAGAAAGTGCTTACCGGGAGGCAATCTTAGGCAGCCCCAAAGAGAGGCATGGCATATGGCCTTTTGAAGATAGTGGATTCAGATTAGAGTATATCCTGAATCAGGGAGCATTGAGAGATGTTGAAGTTGGAGCATGTGGGTAAAAGACAAAACAGCAGATAAGAGGACGGCAAAAAGTCTTAATGCAGCTGTTTCAAAGACTGTTTAGATATCGATCAACGCCGTCATCAAGGATTTGACGAGATGGTTTGGAAAGTAGGCTGGAACACAATAAAGATGAGGCAAAAAAAAAAAAAGATGTCACACCTTCTGCACTTCAAGCTTTCTGTGAAATTAGGGGAATTCTTTGACAGCAAAGTGACTTCATGTTTTCACTTCACATTGACGCTAATTTCTGACACTATTCTTATTTCTGCTGTAAACTGTTCATTTGAATGGAATAACAAAATCCAAGGCAGTATATTGTTTAAAAATATGATTCATGACAGACTGTGGTGTGTGTGTGTGTGTGTATTCCTATATTTATGGGGACAGTGAAGCTGGCTCATTTTGCACTTTATTATTGTACTGTCCCATATTATTTATTGCCATTTATTTTGTATATTGAATATAGCCAATACACCTGTATTTAATTATTACTTCTTGTAGATATATTTAACATTTCATCTATCTATCTATCTATCTATCTATCTATCTATCTATCTATCTATCTATCTATCTATCTATCTATCTATCTATCTACCTACCTACACAGTCACACCATGGGGACCTCTGACTCCCCACAGGGGTTAAATATAAACACAGGTCGCCACAAGTAAAATAGAAATGATGTGGCCTCATAAATAAATTATTTTTTTTCCAGAACGTCTCATAAAGCATGGGGGAAACAGGTGCAAGGCAAAACATGTATTTTTCAAAGGTTTGAAGATGTGTTTAGTAAAATGTTTTAAAATTTATTTTTATGTATTTATTATTTCATTATTCATTCGTTTTATGTATTTTTTCCACACTTTTTATTCATTTATATATTTAAAAATATATATATTATTTAATTTATTTTATGTATTTATTAAATTTTTGAAATTATTATTATTATTATTATTATTTTTTATCATTATTTTATTTTATTTTTTTACCCTCACTACACAATGGCTACTTGATTACAAACTTGGTCCTCATAAGACACGGAAATGTGTGTGTGTGAGTGTGTGTGTGTGTGTGTGTGTGTGTAAGACTGGTTTTCTGACAGCTGTTCCCTTTCACAGCCTGGAGACTCAACCACTGCTGTGATGCCATTTTATCTCCTAAACATCTGAGTAACAGAAAAAAAATTGCTTCTTTGTATGCTAAGGGGGCTATAAAGACATATAAAAAAGGTACCTCGGTTAGCTGAGACTTATTACCAGTCTATTTGTGAAGCGATGTCTTAGCGATATTTTGTTTGATAAGATGGGAATTTCAATAAGAGGCTTCACTGGCTTTTTGGCCCCTGTGGGTTTTGGCTTGAGTAAAACGGATATATTTCACAGGGGAGAGCCTGATGAAATGAGGGTCGAGCATTTGCAAAAGTGAGATAAAATGTCTTTTTTTCACACATTTTGCCAAGAAGTCATAAGAAGTTTGCTGCCTGGCGAATGGGGGTGGGAAGAAGCCAGGACCACATAGAAGCGCACACGCAGCGTCGAGATGTGGTTGGTGTCCCATTCATTTTCCACTCTGATGAAGACGGTGCAAGGGAAACGTGGGGGGTTTGTGTGTGTTTGTGGTGGGGGGTGGGATGTGGGGATGTGCCAAGCCCAAAATTAAGATGACAGCAATGACAAGGCTCAATGCTGAACAGATCTATCCCACTGATGCAAGCTGCAAGCTTAACAACCCATGTAGGCTTCTATCTCTGTTTGATGTGTGTGTGTGTGTGTGTGTGTGTGTGTGTGTGTGTGTGTGTGTGTGCATGTCAGCGCGTTTGTGCATTTGTACGTGTGTGATGTAGCGTGCAATATGTGCTGCCGTTGACAAGATCATGGAGACTCAGTGTCAAACTAGACAGTCGATTGCAGGCTGGAGTAAACACCTGGCATCACGCTTGTCTACAGCTGAGGTGAATCATCGCACATGTAACGTCAACCAAAATGTCAAAATGAAAGTGAAAGTAAACAAAAAACAAAAAACAAAAAAAAAAAACACCAAAAACAACAGAAAACAGAAAAATGGCATGGATCACAGCATGTAGAGACTGTTTGATGTGTGGTTTTAAGTCTCAAAGTTTCAATTGTATTCACTTTCTTTATAATACACTGAAGAGACTAAGATATGGAGTGGTTTTTGGGACAAAATTAAACTTATTCACAGGAAAGTAATGATAATGATTGATTGGATTATATAGGTTTTTTTGACCATTCAAAGCACTTCACATTAGTGACCCATTATTCATTCACTCTCACATGCACTCTCTGGTGGTGGTAAACTACATACATAGCCACAGCTGCCCTGGGGCAGACTGAAGACATTGTACTCGTAACTTTTCATTTCGTGAACATACTTTTTTTTTTCTAATATTTTATTTATTTTACAAGACATACAACAATAAGAACAACAAGAAGCATACCAACAAACAAAAAATAAAATAAATACAAAAAAACAAAACACCAAGGCCACAACAACACAATATGTTAATGACAAATTGCATGCTCTACCTCAATCCACAGTGAGTGTAATGTGTATCTTTGAATCTCTGTCAATTTCTGTGAATGTACTTTTTGTTGTCGTAATTTTTCAATTCATATTCTGACAAATATCAAATACATAAATACGATTGGATTAATTTTAGAGTTCGCAAATATTTATTTCCTGTTCAACTACAACCAAAGATGCATGTATATCCCAAATATGGGTGGATTACTTTCCTGTGAATACACTTAATTTTATCCCAAAATTCACTTCATACTAAGACTGCTGATACTTAATGTAGTTTTAGGATTCAGAGGTAGATCAGAACGTCCACAGCAGAACAATCATTACCTACTTCACTCGTGTGGAACTATATTATTCCAATCGTATAATTGACATGCACAATATTTCCTTTAATTTTAACAGAAATTATAAGGTTAAAGACATGCTTGGAAATATGAAATTATAAAGTGCTTCCATTTTTCATTTAAAAAGTCATTTTCTGTCTTTTCTGAAATACTTTCAGATATTAGAATAAAAGTGAAAGCCAGCATTCACAGTTGACCTCCCACTTGCTTTTTTTGGAAGACAGAGCTGAAGTTCTTTCAGTTCTGGTCTTTGTTGGTTATATATGCCTTTCCCTCTCTACTAATAGAGATTAATTATAAGAGTTATTAGGGGAAAACTTCTTTTCCCACTCGAAAAAAGACTATTATTTTTTGCGTGATAAAGAGAAAAAAATAAATGCAATATCATCTTGACTAGGAGCGACGATTGGTCTCAAGTACGAGCTTGAAACAGATGTGAATCTCTCTTAATCACAGGAGTTTTCCCGCACTGTGAGCCACTAGCACTGTCCTTTTAAATAACTTAGCATCAATATATGGTCAGTGGTTCTGCCCCAAGTGGGAAGTGAAAAAAGGGAGACGTGGGATTTTAGCAGAACATCTAATTAAAAGCCTTTCTCTGTTTTCCACACTGCACTCCCAGTTAACAAAGCAAAAAAAAAAAACTTACTGAAAATGTGCTAATGACCTTTTTTCTTGCAAAGAAGAGACAAGTAAAAGAAGACCTTTGCAGTGGGGAAGGATAACAACTCTTTTTCAGGTTTTCCATAGAGTGGGTGTCGTATTATCCCCATAAATGAAGCTTTTACTAATATTATATATATATATATATATTTTAGCTAGAGCTGTTCATAATTCAAGTCTCAAATTTTGTGAAAGTAATATCTGATAATGACCCAAACAACCATTTATAGTTTGATCCAGTGACTTCAATATTTCCACATTTATTTTGTGATTTTCTTAACCATTGAAACTTCCACTCAATTTTACCGAAATGTCTTAATAAAGTAAATTGAATACTGTTCATGAACCACTTTGTTAACATGCAATTGGTGTTTGATTATATTATAAAAGAAAATCTTAAGGGATATTGGATATTGGAGGCGGTTCCTGTTAAATGGTGCAACAGCCATTTGTGGATATTTATTGATGTTTTTGTTTTCTTATGACTGCGTTTATTGGAATATGGTTCCTCTGTGGATAATTACGAGACATAAAGTTTCAGATCTGCTGCTTGACATTTGTATTTGAACAAATGAGTTACTGTAACTGCTGTATATATCTTATCGGAAAGTAGTTTATATCTTCCGATGTGTGAGAATCTCTGATATCAAACTACATTAGATCATGTGACATTTGGGACAGGTTTGGGTGGTTTGCGTAACATTTTTGAGTGACTACTTCCGGTCTATATGTGGACCCTTGGAAGTTTAAAGAGTTAAACGTGTGTCCTTTTTCATTGCACCTTTCTTACATGACTCCACTTGACACACTTTTCCATTGTATACTTTTTTTTGTCAAGGTTCTATCCAGGCTGACTCAGCACCAAAATGTCACCACCAGCCACTGATTGGTCAGAGGGAGTGTCATCATACATGCAAGAAGGTGTGGACGTCTAATGAAAACACTATACGCTGGGCATCTACAAACTATTCCCCAAAGGGCCGGTGTGGCTGCAGGGTTTTATTCCAACCAAGCAGCAGCACACAGTTAATCAACTGATCTCAGTCTTCAGAGAGTTGATTGGTCAAACTGTGAACTCTTGGTTCCAAAACCTGCAGCCACACCGGTCCTTTGGGGAATAGTTTGGACATGCCTGCCGTACACCAACAAGAGTGATAGCAGACAAGAGCTTCACATAGCCTACATTGGAAAAAAAATGTCAATTTACTCGCATCTCAGTCATAGACTGCACCATTCAGTGCGACACCTATTGTATATAAGCCATTAGCTTACCATAAGATGGTGTCTCTTGGCAGCCTTTATTCGCTGGTCTTCAGTTTTCTACTTCTGTTTGGCTTTTATAAATATCCTTTGCTTGTCAAGCATGTTTTGTCGAACAGTTTGCATCCATTTCTGATTCTTTCATTTCACCTTTTCTCTGACAAAAAGCCACAGACCAAGCAACAACTACAGCATAACCTTGATGTCAACCATTGTCGTTACCATTTACGACACCAAGTGAGCCTTACAGTTGTGCTCATAAGTTTACGTATCATGACTGAATGTACATGGGACAGTGTTGGATGTTTCAACATGACAATGGCCTAAAACATACAAGGTCTAGTCAACCTGTCATTGGCTACAGCAGAAAAAAGTGAAGATGAAGAAGTGTCCATCTCAGTCTCCTGACCTCATTATCATTGAGCCAATTTGGGGAATTGTCAAACATACAGTTCCTGCAAGAAAAGCCAAAATCTTAAAGGAACTGAATGCTTTTTGCCAAAAAGAATGGACAGCTTTACCATCTTAGAAAATAAAATGTCTGATCCACAACTACCACAAAATACTTTATTTGTCATTGATGTTAAAGGGGCCAATAAAGAGGATTAAGAACTAGGGTATGTAAACTTATGTTTGGTGTCATGTTGTAGAAAATACAATAATATCAGATATAAAAGTTTTATATAAATGTTTTATTCTTGAGTTTTGAGACAAAGCTGTAACAGAAGGTTAGACCTGAGTAATTTGTATACAGTGATGGAATGAACGGGGGACAGAAACCTCCAAGGAAGAAGGGACACAGAGCAAGACAACCCCGAACACAAAAAACCCAACTGCCTCCTGGTCGACAACTTCCAACAGAAAATTACCTGAAGCCAAGAGGCAGGGGGTTGACGGAAAGTGTTAAAAGTGCGTGTCTTAGGGAGAAGCCTTCAGTGTCACATGGCCTTTCAGGCTGCATGCACTCATACGAGAGACTGTCCTCTGATTTAGCGACAAAAGACTTTGCAACTTTGAAATAATCCTAAAATTCTTTGGAACTAATTGTAAAATATATTTGTGATATTAACATAATGAAAAGACAATGAGGAGACTCAAAGAAAAGTTACTCTTACCAGCTGTTCATATGCCATAGCTGTGACCTTAATTAAGTAGGGTTTTCATTATGAAATATTAGTATCATTTTTACTAATACAGTGTCCTCTGCTTTTAACCCACTCACTAGAGACTAGGAGCAGTGGGCTGCCATACCAAGTGTCTGGGAAGCAGATGGGGAGAGAGGTTAAGTGCCTTGCTCAAGGGCACTTTGGCCAACAACTCTCTGCCAGAGCCAGGACGCGATTCGCCAACCCTTTAAACAATGGATGACCCTCTCTACCAACTGAGCCACAGATGCTCTTTTCTTTTAGAAGAAGAAATCATTATCATTCATATTCACTGTAAAATAACTAAAGAATCATCAATTCTCCTGGGGTATGTAAACTTATGAGCATAAATGTATGTCGCCTAAAAATTATGTCACAAAATTTGGATTCCACTGACCCCACCCATGACATTCGTGCTAAGATGATACTAAGATGATGTTGAGTTAAGCAGAGCTGGTACCATGCAGTGGAAAAGGGGAATAATATCGTCATGTAAATAACTCAGTTATGTATCTGGTTTTACCGCTCTGGTTATTATGCTGACAAATGCTCATATTAGCTTTGTTAGATATCTTTGTAGATCCTCAATCTTTGTATAGTCTTAATGAGAGAAAATCTGCCTAACTATGTCTCTGTATAAGTTTAAAGAATAGATGAAACAGACTTTTGAAATACAACATAAAGAGAGGAAAATGTGAATTAGATGTGTTTGACATAATTAATTACTCTACAAAGTGCCATCACAAGGTGTTAAAATTGCAGAGTGTTCAGGTTTTGTGGAGTGATGAAGAGACGCCTCATCCATGAAAAAAGCATTCATTAAAAAAGGAGCGTGTTGAAGAATTTGACAGAAGAGACCAAAGATTAAATTGATCTTGCTCATCAATCCATGATGCTATTGCTTTATAAGATATTAGAAACTGGCTTCCTTTTTTTTTTTTTTTTTTGCCTTTTTTCTTTGTAATAAAATAATACAAAAAACAACTGTAATACAGATATTTTTCTTGTCTGGTATTACACCTCCTTGATCTTTCAATACAATAATTTATCCACACAAACATTGTTTTAACAAATATCTCTGTCCAAACTAGAAAGAAAAAACAAGAAAACATAAAGAATGCTGAAACAATCAGACTTTAAACTGTTAACATGTAACCCTCGGATAATATTACACTGCAAAAAGTAAATCATTGAATCAACTTAAAAATTCTTCTTCAATAGGTCACACATAAAAACATGTAGTTGAGTGAATCCAATTAAATAAAATTAAAATAACCCTAACCTTATGCAATTCAATTTGCTTTGCTCAACTAGATGAGTCAAAATTATTAGATAAAAAGTCAAAAATATGAGATAAAAGCTTTCACATAAAAAATCTAGTCGAGTGAACCAAATTTAATTGCATAGGGTTAGGGTTATTGTAATTTAATTTGATTCACTCAAGCAGAGGTTTTTATGTGTGACCTATTAAAGAAGAATTTTGAAGTTGATTCAATGTTTTTTCAGTGTAGACTTAGCTTATACAGGAAACACATTAAGTGTATTTTTTACATCATATTTCATCAGAACGTGCCAGTGCTGACTACTGCAGTAAGTACATATGCATCACATATTAAATATACATTTGAATTGGTTTGTAGATGTGTGTATCTAATTTTGTAGCACTTTTCAAACTCATACCGTCAGCAGGATTAAGTATTAAGTACTTTTTAAGTGCATCAACTGTTAAACACCTCTTCAAGGACATTTAAGCTTTTCTAATTAACATCCACACATTCATTCATTGGTAATGCAGTTCTCTGGTTTTTGTTTTGATTATGTGCATGTCTTTAATGACCACTTCGAGGTTAACCAAATACCATTCACTGTAGCCACAGAAAGGTTAAAGGTTAAATCAGTTTATAATCCCCACAGTGAAATTCAGTCTCTGCTTTTTACCTGATCTAATACACACAGTACGTAGCATTGGCATTAGCGATTAGCATTAACATAACATTAGGAGCAGTGAAGGTCTTTAGGGACCAACTTTAGCCCCCTTTTTCCAGTTCCGGTTTAATTAAAGCTCTTCAGGTCTTCATCTCCAATCCTCTATCCTCCTAAGTGGAGGAGACTCATGGAGGTACTTGAATATGACACAACGAACAGCTGTTATTTAGCTGTAATGTAGCACTATATTATATGACCTCTGTCAGATGAATGTTTGTGTAAACTAATGATTGAAGGCAGGGTAGGAGATTCTGGAAAAACAGATTAAGAAAGGAGAGAGAGAGACAGAAAGAGAGAGAGAGAGAGAGATTTAATTTTGGTGGATGTAGGTCAAAGGTCACAGTCACCAAAACTGTGTTTTCACAATGATAAGAGATTAACCTGACTGTCTTTTCACAATGAATTCTGAACATGCTTCTCTCTCTCTCTCTCTCTCTCTCTGCATGTGTGTCTGTCACTCTATTTTACTTCACCTTACTCCACCTGAGATGAAAAAAAAAACAGCACTGCCATCTGATGAGGCTAGCTAACCTGTGTGATATAAGCAGCATCCGCTAGCTCACCTGAGTGAGCAGTAGCACAAGCGCGCTCATTTTTTCCAAACATGATGTGGGCAGTGGTGTGTGTCTTAATATGAAAACTGAGGATGTGTGACAGACGTGTGTGTGTGTGTGTGTGTATTTATGTTATAGAACTTTTTTGTAGAAATCTTCACTTGTCTCATCTCATCATCTGAACCCGCTTTATCCTCATGAGGGTCACTGGGGGCCTAATTCACCTACAAGGCGGGTACACCCTGTATGATTTGGCAGTTCATCGCAGGGCTGAACATTATATATATATATATATATTATATTACGAGCAGGTTTCAGTAGCTGCTCTGAATAATGAGGCTAGGAAGCGATAAGTGTTTCATTGCTGTATTGCATGTTCTTTTTTTTTACTGTCTTATAGTACGTGCAATATGGGCTTGTGCAATCAGCGTAGTATGTTGGCTACAGGGGGGTTTGTGCAATAACAGGAAGTAGTGTTATGTGTTATGTGTTTTTAGCTTCATGTTTTATGTTCTTTTTTAAGTGATCAAATGCACTGATTGGTTGGCACTTTTTAATTTCATTGTACTTGTTACAATGACAATAAAGATCTATCTATATAGACAGATTCACACCTATGGGTAATTTAGATTAACCAATTAACCTATCAGTGCATATGTTTGGATGGTGGGAGGAAACTGGAGTAACTGGAGAAAACCCACGCAGACACGAGGAGAACATACAAACTACACACAGAAAGGTCTGGTGTGGGAATCGAACCAGGGACCTTTTTGTTGTGAGGTACGAGTGTTAACCACTGCACCATTTCAGTGTTTTTCAGTAAGTTATTGAACTATATATTCCAGTGTTTTTCTCAAATCCATTTTATCGTGTCCTCTTTTATTCTTGCCAAAAAGTCTCTTAATTTGTGAGGTTTGTGACGACGCAACCCAAGGCCAGTTTCGTCGTGGGACGATAAGATAAATGTTGACTGGTTCAGTAAATAAAAATATTATTCTTATGTTCATATGTTTATACACTAACAGAATATTAAATGTTATAGATCTCCCTGAACATTACACATTGAACATTTAAGACTATGTTAGCTGTGGGATGTGCTAATGTTTTGTGATTGTCCAAGCATGTAAAAGACCACTGGTGCACAAAACTGTCTGCACTGATGCTCATACTATCTTGGTCTGATTATCCACTTCATGCTGTTTCATCCCTGAGGTACTGAAAGCAAAATGTTTTTGCGAAGACGTTGTTCTATTCCACAAGCTGTGGGTCAAACTAACGGCTGTACTCGCACATTCAGCAGACAGGGCAGGAGAACGAATCTGCTGTGACACATTTGAGAGTTAATTATTCCCTGGTTCTCACATAGCAGTTCTAGTTGTAGGGTTGAACGTTTTACTTGGCTTAACAGCAATTATTTGTTAAAATACCAGTAGTGAAATGCTTGGTTTATCATATCGCTTGGACTCAAAATGAAGGCTTTTTGCAAGGAAAAAAAAAATTAATAAGAAAGTTATGGGTGGTGGTTTCATGAAACTAAAGGGATTTCAGATTCCCCTGACAGGCTTCAAACAAGTACATATTTTAAAGATATTGCTTATTTTAAAGAAGTACAACTTTGGAGCGTATCTACTCGCCTTGTTTTGACTCCTGCTAATGGTCGACAAGTGTCTAACAGAGTTGTTAAAAGTACAGTTACTTATGTGAAAAAATACTCTGTTAAAAGTTGCATTGTGTTGCAAAAAAAAAAATTGTACATAAAATAGAATACTCCCATCACACCAAACAACCAAAGTGTAGAACTGATTTTGCTCAAACAGCTTTCTCGGTAACTTCTATAGCTCAGTGGAACTCACTACCAACAGAGATTTTATCATATACTACGTACAAAAAATTTGCACAATTAACTAAGAAGTGGCTGTTAGAAAATCAAGTTTGTAGTCACGTCTAAATTTAAATAAGTAAGCATGTATTTATTGGATTCATAGGGGGTCGGAGGTTTATATGAATTTCTTCTATTAAATTAATTTAATATGTAATTATGTAAATAGTGATAATGTAAATCATGCTCATCAGGTCCATTTCTATGTTAAAATCAGTATTAACACTGTAACATCAACCTGTCCTGGGACTACAGTTTTGTTATAACCTGGTACAATGCATCTTATAACATTGTACAATATAAAAACAAAACCTAAACCTAGTAACTCACTTTGAAAGGCTTTATTTTTGGATATTTTTGAAAATGTTCTGGTTTTCTTTCTTAAATTATTCATACATAGCAAAAAGAAATATGCAGTTTTACTTTTTACTTTATTGCAATTGAGAAGTTGTATTTTTTTTTTTTACTTTTACTTCAGTAAATGAGTTGAATCAGTACTTCTACTTTTACCAGAGTATTTTTCTACACCAGTAGCTATACTTCTACTTAAGTACAGAATGGAAGTACTTTGACCACCTCTGCTAATGAAGCCCTTTTTTTTTTAACATAACTAGCATTAATAACAAAACTGCGTTAGAATAAAATCCCTCTTGAAAACAATTGTTACAGATAGAAAGATACATAGATGGAGACAGGCAAGAGAAAAGGTTAGAGGGGCTAACAACAGGGGGATTTTCTAATTATGCATGTGTAGAATTAAAAAAATAAAACAAAACAAATTAAAAAAAAAAAAAAAAAAAATTGGAAAGGCAACATCAACTGAAACAAAAAACTAAGTGCGGAGAAGGTCGTGGCTGAGGTCGAGCAGTGCCTCAGAGGAGATTGGGAGTTCAGAGACAATGAAAATAAACCCAATAGATCTTATCGCCTATGCATTGTCTTGTCTTCCATTGTGATAGGGCAAAATCACGTCAGGGATAAACACTGTATGAATTTTTAAGAGGCACTTCCTCCTTATTTCTATTCCTTCTTATTTTTTACCCCAGCTCAAAATGACCTCCGGTAATCTTCAGAGGTGAATATCACCCCACACACACACACACACACACACACCCTCTCTCTATTTCTCTCTTTCTTTCTAAAGCCTGAATATGAAAGAAGATTGTGAGACCTACCAGGGGAGCTGCAGCACAGGTGTTGAATATTACAGTATGTGTATTTCATTAGTGTTTGGCAGTTTGAATGATGTGGTGGGAAATATTAAAAGCACCATAACTCTAGGTGCATTGATCTGAATAGTAAAGGTTGTGAACAGAATGCAGCACAGGGAAATGGACACAACACATCAAACCCATTGTAAAAAGCGATCAATGAATATTTGATCAGCTAAAGATAGAGGACGTATGTAAGATTTCTAGCTGAAGCAGCTTTTTTTTTCTTACTCATTTATTCACACAAATAGTAGCAAAACAGCATTTGCACCTGGATAAAAAAAAAAAAAAAAAAAAACACTTCCAGAAGGATTTGAATATGTAAAGAATATATCACATATGTATTGAATGTATAATACATTTAATGCATGAAGGTAAAGGTTGTCTTGGTGAAAAACAAAAAAATAAAATACAAGCACACGTTTTCCAAGAAATGAGACAAAAAGTTGTTTGAAAATTCTGTGAATAATCATGAAATGCTGTGGGGGGAATAGTGGGAGCACATAGACCAGAGTATGCTATGAAAACGACTAATGATGTGCATTAAGACATCCAGTTCACACTCTTGAGGATCTTCTGTGTGTGTGAACTGGATGTCTTATTAGGATCTTTTCAGACAAGATGATTCTTGGGAGAACATGCCAGTCTTCATTCGTCTCTCCTTCAATCTGAGCGGCAACATATTTAGTTCCCCAACCTGGTAAATTCATGCTGAAAATTCGATTTTTTTTCAACACGCGAAGTAAAATACAAATAAGTGGGACTGCACTGAGCAGGGTGTGATTGACAGTGCAGAGATGGAGTATAAATGAATAAATAAATGCGATAAAACAAACAAAAAAAAAAAATGCAAGAAAAATAAATAAAACATTTTAAATATGGGATGAGTTACTTCTTTCATGACTGTGTCCAGCATCATAGAGAAGACAGGTCGATACAACTGGAGTGTTATATAAAAAAAGACCCCATAATGTCAATAATAAACAAATACAAAACAATTATGTGACTATTTATTTGTATTAACTTTACAAGGATGGTAAAAGCAAATACAACTGGAGTTTTAAAGCATTTAAAAAACACTTTGGGCTACTCTTAACTGCTTCCAAATACCTATAATACCTACATACAATTCACTCTGTATTAACCATTTATTACCTCTTTGTTAATCTTTGTTCATTATTTATTAACTGTTTGTTACCCATTGTCATCCACAATTTGCCATAAACAACACGTTTCTTCTTCTTTTCTATGAACAAATGCTTCATGATAAATTGTTTATGAGCAAAACATTAATTATTACATTATTATTATTATTATTATTAATACATGCAGAGGACGTTTTCTTGCAACACCCGTGCTGGAGGGATTTAAAAATGGCGTTGGCCGTGTACTGTATAAAAAAAAAAAAAATGAAAAAAAAATATCAAAGCGATCAGAAAGATATCGAACTGTGGAAATGTCGAGATCTGTGAGCTGTTGTCACTTCAGGTGGAGGTCTCTTTTATCCACACTAACATTTTTTTACAACAGTGAAAGACAGGCTAACTCTGGAGAACCAACACTGCTGCACTTGTGGTATTTTCCAACTGCGAGTTATACGTCACACTACATTCTATGTTGCATCAACCCCCCCCTTTGATTCTAGAACGCAGATCCACTGTGTAAAAGTCCAACCTGTCTCATTTCTGTTACACTGGAAAATTTGACCAAGTTTATTTTTCTCATTACTTGTCAAAATATCTTAAAATAAAATAATACATAATGACCTAAAGCAGAGGTGTCAAACATGCGGCCCGGGGGCCAAATCTGGCCCTCCAAAAGGGTCCAGTGTGGCCCCTGGGATGACTTTGTGAAATGCAAAAATGACACTGAAGGTATAAATAATTTTAGTTCAGGTTCTACATATAGACCAGTTTAATCTCAAGTGGGTCGGATCAGTAAAACGCTGTCATAATAACATATAAATACTCACAATTCCAAATGTTTTTCTTTGTAAATGTTCAAAATGTTCATGTCATTTTACACGAAAATGATCATTTCACAAAAATACAAGTCACCTGAACAAATATGACATTTTTTTAATGTCTGAAGGGAAAGTTTATCAATATTCCGTGTTATTATTAAATGTTTTATGTATGTTTTGTTGATCTATTGTGATCTGTAAATCTGTAAATCTGTAATTTACAATTGTAAATGATAAACTGAGACATAATATTGATAAAACTGCACATAGTTTTAAAGGATGTTAACATTTTCATAACATAATTGTACTTTTTCCACTCTAAAACATAAATAAATATATTATTATTTCACTGGTCCGGCCCCCTGCAGATCAAATTTGGCTTAATGTGGCCCCTGAACTGAAATGAGTTTGACACCCATGACCTAAAGAGTGGAATATAAATAACTTATTTCAAGAAATCTCATCCAATTAGCTTTCACTTGTTCTGGGTGGAGGTGAGAGATGGAAGTTTTTATACGTGCATTAACAGTGAAGACTGAAGTGGACCACAAGCATATGTTCTGTCCTAAAACAGCTTCATGTCGTGGACTATTATTATATTGGGGCCGTAGGTGCAAAGTTGCTGCCATTCTTCTGTCAATCTGCCCCAGGGCAGCTGTAGCTTTGTATGTAGTTTACCACCACCAGAGGGAGCATGTGAGAGCAAATGAATAAACGGGTCACTAATGTAAAGTGCTTTGAGTGTCCAAAAAAAGATATGTGTGTTTGTCTGGTGCGAATTTGTCTGCGTTATGCGACTTATGAGCAAGTATACATTTACCTCTGGTTTCTTGGCTTTTGACTTCTTGTTTTGGTTTTCGGATTCTGATCTCTGCCTGTCCCTTGTCTGTCTTTTTGTGTACTGACTCTAAGCTTGTTTTTGGATCCCCCCCTAAGTGCCTCATCAGACCTCGGACCCTCGGTGTGACCCTGCTACGTACCTGGACAACACTCTCGGTGTCCGGTACGGACGGACCGGGAGGAGCCTCATCCGTGCTTTTCCTCATCATTTAATAAAGACTGTAAAAGGCACCTGGAGCCTCAGAGTTTTGCATCTTGGGTCTATCTATCACCCGTTCTGTTACAATTTAAATATCTAGGTTTGTGGGTTGACCCTTCTCTCTCTTTTAACTTTCATATACAATCTATTACTAATCAAATGACTTAGTGTTTAAAGTTACTCTATTTGTGGATTCATTGCTTTAGTTTTTCAGTAAGGAAAAAAATTGTTACTCATTTGTTACTCCCAATCCTTGATTACTGTGACAACATTTATCAAAACACTCCAATCACTCATTTCCATCCTCTCAGCTTTATATATAAGAGTCTTTGCAGGTTTATTCTTAGATGTCTCTACAGAACCCATCACTGTCTTTTATATGATCAACTCTCCTGGCTCACTCCATCCTCCACACGTCACTTTCATTGGTTACTGTTCATTTTTAAATGCATTCACTTTATTTTTCCTGATTACTTGAAGCCTTACTTTATTCCATTTACTTCTTCTCATAATTTAAGACATATATCTCAAACTTATTTTGTAGTTCCACGAACCAATAAAGAAGTAGGTAAATTTTCTTTCTAATACAAAGCACCCTCTGACTGGAATAATCTCCCGTCCTCTCTACGCTCTATAACCTCTATTTATTTATTCAAAAATGTTATTTTTGAACATCTTCATATCATCTGTAACTG
This sequence comes from Siphamia tubifer, assembly GCA_020466265.1. Classification (NCBI taxonomy): domain Eukaryota; kingdom Metazoa; phylum Chordata; class Actinopteri; order Kurtiformes; family Apogonidae; genus Siphamia; species Siphamia tubifer. The sequence continues at coordinate 31,114,963 of CM035801.1, read as the reverse complement.
TTTGTAATTTAATCATGGTTCATGTTGTGAATATGTTCTTGTTCCTGATTGGAATTTCGTCATTAGAGAGCTTTGTACGTGTGTGTGTGTGTGTGTGTGTGTGTGTGTGTGTGTGTGTGTGTGTGTTGTGATCAAGGATTTGTGTGTGTTTTAACATGTCTTGTGTTTGTTGTTTTGTTTTTTTTCTCGTTTTTTTTTCTTCATTTTTTCATTTTCTGTAGCACTGCTTCTGTTTGTGCATCTTGTTTGGTTCTTTTGTGCTGATTGAAATGAGGACCCCCTTGAAAACGAGATGGTTCATCTCAAGGGGCTATCCTCTTAATAAAATAATTGAATAATTGTTTGGCCTGAATGATAATGAATTACATAAATGTCATGCAGTTTGATTAGTTTGGTTTATTACATAAGCATAAATAACCTGTAATTCAACCAAATATATATGATTTATCTACTGTAGATAACATGATTGTTATTCAATTCAAACTAGACACTTTATATAAAAAAAGTTTGCTTAAGGAGCGCTACCTGGACTCAGAATAATTAATAATAATTAGAGGTGTTCTTTGGATGGGAAAACCAAGACTAAGACCAAAAAGAAAACATTCCAAGGTACTCTCTTATAAGTGAACATTTAAAAAGCCTTTATTAAATTGGCTTGGTTATAATAATAATAATTTTTTTTTTTTATTAAATTAAAAAAAAAAATCTTTATTTGTGTAGCACTTTCATACAAACATTGTAGCCCAAAGTGTTTCACATTGATTAAAAATTAAAGACAGGGTGAAAAATGCATTGAACAAAATAAACTGATTATAAAATTTCAATAAATAAGAAATAAAATTACAAATAAAATGACAAAAGTACAAGATGAACTGATTATACATGTATTATAAAATTTCAATAATTAAGAATAAAATTAGAAGAGTAAACTGATTGTACATACATTGTACAATATCAATAGAGTAAATCAGAAATATATTAAGATTTGATTATGTAATATAAAGAGTAGAAAGAATTTAAAGAACGGGGTCACAGAATTGTGACTCCATTCTAAAAAAAACCCAAAAAATCCTATAAAAAACCCAACGCGTTTTAGCATCAAAGCCTTCATCAGGGAGTCAGACATGCCACAAAGCAGGAAGAGGTATTTAAAAACAAAAAGTGTCAACCAATCACAAACAGACACATTGCAGCGCTAATCAGGTAAACGTGTAATATATAAAACCTCCACCAGGTGTCATCCTTAAAAAAGTCAATAAGACATAAAATAAAATTTTACATAATACAGGGTCTAAAAAAACAACAACAAACAAGTTAAAAAATAAGAAAGGAAGGTAAATAAATAATAATAAATAATCTACATTAAAAATACAATAAAAATCTACAATAAAAATCAGAGGAAAACACTAAAATCAAGGTAATCAATTAATCCTGGATACTTAGTATCTATCCAAAAAGTCTCTCTCTGTCTATCACTCTTCCTAAGAGATAATGGGACATGGTCAATACCAACAGCCTGTAAAGTAGATGGATCACTATTATGGTGTTCCATGTAATGTCTTGCCATAGGATACTTTATGTTACCAGTGTGGATGGCATATTTATGTTCAGTCAGTCTGTCTTGTAGGCGTTGTTTAGTTCTTCCTATGTAGAACACTTCATTCCAACCTATAAATAACAAATGTAGTTTTACAGTTTATAAAATGATTTATCGTATGTTGATTACAATGGTGACATTTAAAACAACCAATGGGCATCTGGGTCAAACAGATGCCCATTGTATACTGTATGTGTGTATATAAAGTGCATACACTTTATATATTTCAAATAAATGCTCTCATTAATTTTTACTTTAAAGTAATTATACTTTATTGATGCTTAATGCCTTAACCTGAGGATTATATACTTCAAATAAATAGGCTTTATTACACTAATGATTATGCATCATGTAAAGTTTATTTGGTAGCTTTTGTTATTATGAGGAAAGAACAGAACTTAAATAGAGTGAAGTGATGAGGACAAGTGTGTAAAGGACCAGGTGAAAAGAATGAGGTGAAAGGTGACACAGTGCAGAGAATGAGGTGAAAGGACACAGAGGTCAGGGATATGACAGCTTTGTGTTAAGATTATCTCAAAAAAAAAAAAGAAAAAAAAGAAAAAAACTAAATGGGAATTTGTCATGTAATAAAATGACATGAATCTTAAAAGTTAGGGTTAAATATTCCTGTGAGTACATTGGCAGATTCAAGCCCCCCCCCCCATTTGACTTGGCTGTAGAAAAGTCATCTGTTCACATGTGCTTTTGCTTGGGTTTTTCTTCTTTTTTTTTATTTGATTAATTGTTTATTACTTTTATTCTACGGCCCTCTAGAACGTTGCGACAGCTCCCATTCACTTTGAATGATGTCAGCGGGCGGGTTAGGGTTAGGGTTAGGGTTCACTGTACCATGCTGCTTGCTTACTCCCTGATGAAGGCCTTTTGTGCCGAAACGCGGTGGGGTTTTTATATGTTTTTATAGGTTTTGTTAACCAAGCCAGTTTAATAAAGGCTTTTTATCTTTCACTTTTAAGAGAGTGCCTTGGAATTTTTCTTTGTTTTATCACTGTACCATATCACTCCGCAGGTAGTTCGGCTACTTTTAAAGTAAATATTAGCTTCGTTGTAACAGCTAGTTTATCCAATGTTAACCTATCCTGATGTTATTCTGACCGTAGTCAGGAAATCAGGGGAAATCACCGTCATCCTCTCGTACAGAATCTCCAGGGCCGAATTAAGTATTTTACCCCGGGGTTAACTCCTCTATGCTGGTTATTAGAAAACAAGGAGCTTCAGTGAGCTTCGTTTTCAGTATTTATTTGCAAGAACGGGACAACACCTGCTCCGGTCGCGACCTGACTATGTACATCTGTCTCTCTCTTTTCTCCGCCTAAAACTCTTTGCACCCCCCTTCTGTCTGTCTGCCCTGCCTAACCCGCATCTTATTGGCTATTTCACGACACTAGTCTGTTAGAGTAGTGACAGTAATAACCCGTAGAATAAGCGGGATAATGCATGGCCCACGATTTACTATCAAAAAATAGTGCGGAACAGCACCCCGACGCCAAAGTAACTTGTGGGTCTTACATTATCCCTTGCAAAGTGTCTTTGAGTGTCCCAAAAAAAGCACTCTATAAATTCGAGGTATTATTATCCTACTATCTTACTGTACCTTTTTTTTAAGAGGGGGGGGGGGGGGGTCTCTGTGTAAAAGTGGCTTGTGTTTCCCAGTGGAAATTGTAGAAACAAATCTCAGGCTGTGGTCAGCTTCGTTCCAGCTCATTTACATCCTTGAACCCCGGTGCCCTGACAGTCAGTGGTGGAGGAGGCTTCTGAGCTCTAGAGACTGAGTCTGAAATATGCAGGGTTTGGAGCTGTGGTACAACAAGGCTGGACAGTAAAGGTCTGGCCACAGCCACAGGAGATAAATGTACAAGGGAACGCTCATCAGGCAAGAGATCTATCTAGAGCTGCTGAGAGGGAATGTCAGTGGCTCAAGGTTAAGGAGAAACGACTCCATCTGGGCCTTCAACTGAGTCGATGGTGTCAAGGGAGCGAGCCTAGGGCTTTGGGACTCGTAACTGAACCCTCTGGTTTACTTGATGACCCAGAGGACATCATCTTTCACTTGACTACCTCACAGAGTCTTGGCAGATCTCAAGTATATATGAGATATTAACTAGTGATGCTCCATACCACAGATTTCTTTTACCCATAATAAGACCCAGCACTAGCTTTATGTCAGCCTCCCAAATAACATAATCTTTATATCTCACCTTTAAGAGATTTATTATCATTCATTTATAATAATGTTCTATGTATTGTGTGGATTTTTACTAACTTTGGAGCGGAATGAACTGGCTTTGTGGTCACTTATGTTATTTAGTTTTTCTTTTTTTTTTTTAAATCAGCATTTATATACAATATAATTAAGCATTTTGCAGGGATTTTCAATAAAGATATACGAAAGGAAAAAAGGCAGAGGCACTCTGAGATTTTCAAAAATATATATCAACAATGTATTTAATGAAACAATGTAAAAGCTAAAAACACATCTGCCTAAGTGTTGCGGCCAAGGACCTTCATCAGGGCATGTACAGAAACTAACCTTAGGTGAAAGGTTTAAATAGGCACCTAAGGCTGTCAAAAAGGGGTGGAGTCAGTTATTATACTGGTGGAGCAGGCAATTAACTAATTGGAAAAAACAAAAACAAAAAAACCCTAAAAATACATTTACATATTTATAAAATACTACTATATAAAATACTATTAAATTTTTTTCAAAAGAAAAAAAATACATTATAATTGTTTGTGTTGGAGAGTTCATTCACTGGTCTATTCATCAGTCTAGTAAATTCAGTCTCCAGGTTTTCCAGATGTCCAAGCACCGAGAACTGCACCTTTAATATAATGAAGACAAATGTTGGCTGGCGCTAACTCATGCCTGACAGTGTTTCTATATTTGACTGACAACCTCTAATAATGTTGACAACTGTGCACAGTGGTTCTGTGAGCGTCAGTGTTACAGTGTCAGTCTACTCTTCAGTGAATACTTTGATGTACTAAGAACTTTAATTGGAACATTTTGACCCCTGCTCTATTTCGTCAGCTGCTTGTCTTTAATTGTCCTCGTATTTTTGTCTTTCTGAACAGTAATGGCCACAGTCTTGTTACTATGTAAATGCAGTCCACATTTGGCAAACACAGACTTGCATAGATCTGTATAGAGCTATTTTGCTGTGTCTTTTTTATGAATCTAACATGTACTGTTTGTCACATAAATGTTTCAATAGATTGAATGACTGCTGATAAGTTTCCTAGTTTAATTAAATAAACTATTGATGGTGTTAATTTGGTATAGCAGTATGGTCTGCAAACTAATCCCCTAATTAGGCCATCTAATGCTAATTACAGTATTAATACATTACATGTAGATGTAATTAGCATACACCACTGCATTAAAATGAATGGTGACATGTTGTACAGCATTTTCTGGGCAGCAGTGTGGTCTGTCTATTCAATAAATTAAAGATCTAGAGCAGGGGTGTCAAACTGTGGTCCTCGAGGGCTGGTGTCCTGCATGTTTTAGATGTTTCCCTCTTCCATTACACCTGGAGGCCATTGCATCATTATCAGTCTGATGAGGAGCTGATTATTAACTCCTTAAGTGTCAGCGATGATGCATTCTGAATGGATGATTGAGTTTAAATATTCAGAAAAATGCAACTTTTTTCCTTTTAATTTTGTGCATGGAAAGAGTGCCAAAAAGCTTAATTAAATTAAAATTTCGTAATCCCCCCCCCAAATTTTTTGTCATTTTGTAAATATTTCTTAGTTTTTGTTGCTCATTTTGTTTATTTTTCTACATTTTCTGCCATATGTGTCTTACTTTGCTCATGTTACCAATTATTTTGTTAGTTCTCAGGAGTTAAAGGGTTAAACTGAATCACATGGTGAGTCCCATGGGTCCCACCTATGGAAAAATATGAACGACAGCACCATTTACAGACTTTTTACGAGCTAATGAACATAGCCAGATGGAGCACGACTTCAGTTCTATTACATAAGATTATCAGCCAGTCACTTGTAAGTTCAAAGGTTTGGTAAGAGGACTGTAGTTTATGACCTTCATCATCATAGTGGTTCTATGCGTATGAGTATAAACTGAAAATATTAGTTTTTGGGGGGGTTGATGTTGTTCACTTCATAAATTTGTTCAGTGTGATTCTATTAATTGATTTAAAATGACATCTTGGAAAGCATGGAATTAGATTTATTTTCTGTTATTATTATTTGATTTATTTGAATATTTAAAAAAATGGAAAAGAAAAAGAAAACATACAATAAAAAAACAACACAAGCATGTTCAAAAGGAGTGGGTGGAAGTTTGTATATACAGTATATATATATATATATATATATATATATATATATATATATATGTATAGGAGGTTTTTTTTGTTAGGCAAATTGACACAGTAAGAAGGGTGTTAGTGTTAACCTTTATTGTATGTTTTCTTTTTCTTTTACATTGTTTTAAATATTCAAATAAATCAAATAATAATAACAGAAAATAAATCTAATTCCATGCTTATATATATATATATATATATATATATATATATATATATATATATATATATATATATATATATATATATATATATATATATATATATATATATATATATATATATATATATATATATATATATATATATATATATATATATATATATGCATAAATATAAAGATCTCTTGCTTTGGGAACATATTTCTATGTTCATGGTGTATATGAATTTCACCCGTATCGTGTGAACTGCCAATAACTCATTTGCAAACCATGACTTTCAGAAAACCAAAAACACTAAAAAAAACTACACAAGCAGTCCACAAAAAATAAAATATTGTGGGCTGCTACACGCCTAGAACTAACACTAGTTCTGAACTGTGAATAAAGACAAATTTAATCATTCAGAGACAAACCTCCTGACCTTCAAACACCCAGTAGAATACTATGAAGCACTAATGACCACTAGGGGGCATTTAGAGCCCCAGTGAGTGAGCGGCTCACCTAAACCAACTTCCATAACACACAGTGGACACTAATTAACATGACAGTTCCGAGTGGTATTGGCGGACTGTCTTGAGGTGAGACGCTGAGGAGATGACCTCCTCTCACAGAGTGGAAATGTAATTTCATGGCCTGTTAGACATTGGACTCCAGTAGTAAACACAGAGGTGTTAGTGCTCACATGTGACGGGGGCATGCTGTGACCTCAATGCCACTCGGTTGGTGGCCCTTCTAGTCCTTCACAGTGAATCCACTCTGGCTCAAAGGTTTTCTGCTTCAGCTTCAAGTGTGTAAACACTGACAAGAGTGGATGAATGTGCTGAACTTGTCCGATTAAGCGCACTTTCAAATAATTATACCTGGCAGGGATCGACATTAGAAGCAATTTGGAGAAGGAAACTTTAGAACATTGAATATTAGAGCAACTAATGGAAATACAAACCATTTACGGCATAAATTTAGAACTTAATAGTTTTCCTTCACAGCAGCAGAGGCAACAAGCAATGAATTAATACATTTATATGCATTTAAAACAAATAAACAGGACTTGTGCAGAATATCAGTGTCATATAGTGTTGCCAAAAGATTCTAATCAAATATTTTTATTGTCATCTTGTAATGTAATTGAACATATGATTTATTCTTGATTAAGTGTAACTGGGACTCAAAACGTGTTGTCGTTATTATTATAACACTCATTTACTTTTAATGTTTGATTACGTTTATTCTGTCAGTTTTAATGTGTGATTGCTCTGTTTTCTATTCTTGTTTTTTTTTATTGTAGTCGGACTCTTATTGTAAAGCATCTTTGAATGCCATGAAAAGCACTATACAAACAAAATGTATAATTATTATTATTATTATTATTATTATTATTATTATTGTTGTTGTTGTTGTTATTATTTGTATTATTATTATTATTATTATTATTATTATTATTTGTATTATTATTATTATTATTATTATTACAAAATGATTCCAACTTTATGGGCAGCTGTGTATTAACCAAATAAAAGATGCTGCACTGATGCTGTAGCCGTGTCATGTGTTCAGATCAGTTCTGAAATGTTGAGCACATGTCATTCTCCATCTCAGTCCATTTATTATGCATGCTGCAGATACAGTCTAATGCATACTCAATGGATTTAAAGAAGTGCTACCACCTAAAGATTTGCTAACACTGTAAAAAATTCAGTGAGCCTGTGAAAGCAGAATGTGAACCCGAAGAAATGGGCTATAATGAGCCTCTGAAGACATCAAAAGTCAGAGAAAACATATAACAATTGATTCTGTTTCATCCCTCTAGCTTTCTATCAAAATTGGCAAATTAATCATCTAGTAGGTTGTGCAACCCTTCTTCTCTTAAATGATGGAATGTGTTACTTTGCCAAGATACAGATATTTAATAATTCACAAAACTGACCTTTGTTGAACCCTACTTATTCTCTCAGGAAAAGCCCACTTTTATTCAATCTATCCAGTCTGACAGAGTTCAAGACAATATCTGTCTGAACAAAAGACAAAGCCATCACAATCAAAAGGGGTCTGGCAAATAAATGCAGAATGTGATGTGCTATCTCCAAATTCTGATGGAGGAAATCACACAGATATGGATTATTGCATTACTTCCTATTGTCTTTTTAAATGCAAAACAAGGGAAGAAAATTACAATTGATTTCATGGGAAATAAGGTTATGCTTTTCTAACAAAAACATCCTTTGTGAATTGTGCTTTTCTGACTTAATTAAAGGAGAAACAGAAGTTCTGCAATATGTGCCTTTGTCTTGTTGCTAGTTGAGAAAACAAAGAGCAAAACACAGGGACAAATAACGCCTCAAACGGACACAAATGAAGTTTAAACGAAAAAAAGACAAAATGGTAAAATTACCTGAAAGGCATATTTTAAAACTCAGCTTCTGTGGTAACGGAATTGTCTTTTTTTGTTTTGTTTTTTTTAACCTGCCAATGGGACTATAAATAGAAAATATCCCATATACAACTCAGAAAAAGCCTGTCCACTACACATCCCAAGGACATTGGCGTGGGGTTAAGCCCGTCCCCCATTGCAGCAAATTGGAAGTAGCATTAGCATTAGCATCTACAAGAGAAGACGGCGCCACAGTAGCTGCTGCACAAACTTGAAAAAAATGGCCGATCAAACTGGTTCATGTGCTCTGTGGAAACAAAGCCTTGTTTTTTTCCCCGTACGTTTTCAAAACAAGTGAAGGCACAAAACCTAGCTGGATGTTACTGTGGGAAGGTAAACATACACAGACTGAGAGGGGAGGGGGGAGTGTTCCTTCACACATTCTGAGCCAATCAGAGACGTCTCATCACCGCGTCATGGACATGTATGAGGAAGTAGCGGTCAACTCTGTTGTTTGACCTCAAGTCATTTTTCTACCCTCCAAAAACAGCTGGAAACAAAGCAATCCGAAGGTTTAAAAAAACAAAAAAAACCCAACTCACAATAGAAGAGACCTTAATCTGAGATCCTTAATTCTGGATCACTTTTAAAATTATTCTCCATTTACCACAATGTAAAATTTCAAAGCGATCCAGAATCCAGGATCTCTTCCAGATCACCACCAAAATGTAATCATTTGTTCCTTGTGACACTCCCAACACATCTTAAAAATGTCATGAAAATCTGTTCAGAACATTTTTCCATAATCCTGTTGACAGACAAACAAAAAAACAAACAAACAAACAAACAAAACGACTCATATTTAATACCTCCTTGGCGGACCGCTCTTCATTCAAAGGGGGAGTGTCTGCCTTGGTGGAGGTTTGCGCTCTCTGTTTTGTTTTTGCTGTGTTTCTTCCATTTCTATGTGAATATGTTCTGTCTGGTTCAATTCAAGAAGCTCTATAAAAGTTTCCTTCTGTATATATATGCAGAGGAACAAATAAATTACACTTTAGGAAACCATTACATTTCCCTTACTGACAAAATAAATTATAAAATAAACAAAATACATATAAAATGTGGTAGGAAGCTTTTCATTTGTTTTCTTTTCCTTTATTATAAAGTATAAAGTTCATAAATACAAATGTGCTGCAAAAATAGACCACCTGTAAAAATGCAGGAGGTTCAGTTTTAAAACATGGACATTGAAATGAGTGATGTAAATGAAATTCATGCAATTGTTAAATGTAATGTAAAAGTTCTCTGAACTTCAACCTACTTCTTTTGAGTGTTGACTCTGAAATCCTTATTTTGTCCTTTGTTTCTTTTATTTTGTATTTTATTTATTAATTTATTTATTTTTAAGATGAACTGCTCAAATAAAAATAACTGAACTGAACTGAACTCTCATTAATTTAATTTCCTTGTCCTTTTGAGTTTTCTTGTTTTGGTCCCCGCCCCCCCGAGTTGCAAAGTAAATTGGTAACGAATACAGAATGAATAGAAAGATAAATTAACCTCCTTCAAAGGTCACATATAACAAAGTTCTGTCCTGTTCCGCCAGTTACAGCTTTGCCTTGTCCCCTCCACCACAGTACAGTTAGTTTAATAAAATATGAGGCAAAAGCCGCCTGTTTGGATACGTAGGTAAAGTAGCATCTTACCATAACAGCTGGTGGTTTTTAGGTTTCAATCAACTTTTATTGCAGACTCAAGGTCCAGATTCACGCTTGCATCATAAGAAATGTGACTTTGACTCCAACAAGGATCAGCATTCAAACATTCTTTGAAATTTCTCTCATATTTTCTCTTATGATAAACAGTCACCAAATGTTCTTTTGAAGCTCATTAATAGGTACAGGTGTGGCTGATTACTTGTAATTAGTTAATACCATATAAGGGCATGCATTCTGCCGTGTGCAAACAGCTGACTTTAACAGCAGCAACATCCAAATATATAATAAAATATAAAATGTAAAAAAAATATATAAATTAAATAAACAAAAACGTAGAAAAATAAACAAAATAAGCAACAGCATCAAGAGAAACTAATAAATCATCACAAAATAACAAATAACATGAAAAAAAATGCAAAAAAATTTTTAAAAAAATGAATGAATGAAGAATAAATGACTAGTGTTGTAATTGTGTTCCAGTAGTTTTAGTTTGTGCTTTTTCTTTTTCTAAATCAGTTGCTTTTTGACACCTGTGCAACAAAATTCTCAGTAAAATAAGAGAAAAAAAAAACCCCGCTTGAAGAATTTGTCAGAATATTAAACTAAACCATCCATTCAGAACGTGTTAGCATCAGGGGTTAAAGGGTTAAATAAAAAAATAAAAAGATACAAAAGTAAAAGTAAAAAATAATGACAATTATAATTTAAATAAATAAATAAATGGGGAGGGGGTAGAAAATCCAGTCATATTTTCTTTTAATGATGATCCATTTTACAGTGAAAAAATGTAGACTATAGGCAAACAAACAGACCAACATGTCTTCAACAGACTGATTATTATGGTCAAAAACACACACACACACACACACACACACACAAATAAATAAATAAATAAATATTTTTTCAGTTTTTTTTTTTTAACTATTTTAAAATACAGTCACCTTTTGTTCCCCAAATGTCGTGTCATTTCCTCTTCAAAACATTTTAGAAACATTTAAATATTAGTATAGTCACGTCCATTGCGTCCATATGCAATTTTACACCCATGGTCTGCACAAAAACCTGCAGAGGGGGAGAGTATTTTTTTGTATTGTCTTTTCACAGGTGTAGCTTTAGCAGCCACTGAAGGAAAGCTGTTTTTTGGTTTTTTGAGTTTGCGAGGTAGAGATAAAACTTGTACGCCTGAAGGTAAATCTAAATGTACATTTATGTGTCTGGCTGCAACACCAGCGTGTGGCAGATGTCCATTGTATTTCACTTTAAGATACTTAAAGATGCATTGTCTTCCCTATTAAACCACGGCTGTTGCCCCCCTGGGACTTTCATACCGATAACAATAAAAAATGCCCCAAAAAAACCTGACAGCTTTATTATAAAGTTTAACTCAAAGCAACTTTCAATCAGTTTAAAAGTGTCAGTGTTTTAAAACATGAGTTATACCATAAATCACAGTCGAGTGACACCAGGCGCCACATTCTAGTTATTGATTATGCCTTTAAATGGCAATACATCTCCTGCGTACATTATTGCCCGTAATGTCCCATTATTGAGGTCCATGTCTGTCACTGGCACCAACTAATGGAGTTCTGTTCCAGGCCACAAATGTTTAATAGGTTACTTTTATGACCTAAAGATCAATAATGACCTTAAATTTTCTTGCAAGAATGGGAGCGGTAACGGCGAGTCTAGCTTGCTTGCTGGTGCATTACTGGGGATGTCTGTGAGTAATAAAAGAGAAAGCAGATAACACAGCACCGTGCCAATTACATTAGTGTATTCACAGTCCCATTATGTGCAGCCATACAACAGTACGCTGCAATTGTACCTTATGTTGTCTGTTATATTTGTAATTGTACCTTGATGAACATCTTTGCCAACAGGCTTCTCGTATGTTTCACTAAGTGGTTATTGCAGGGCTTGGCGTACACAGACATCTAACACATCACGTTAATGGTGGAGTCAACAGCTGTAAAACTAAATGTGCTACAGTGATACTTATGTTCCTGACCTTTGAAACTTGTGAAAAATCAAACTGAAACATTACAACGACCTATATGGCACTGTGTCACTTAGACTATAGAAATGATGATGATGATGATGATGATGATGATGAAGGATTTGACCTCCCATTTTCTCACACTGCTGTTAACCCTTAATAAACTTCCAAGGGTCCACATGTGGGCACGAGTAGTTGTTCATAACAGAACCACCCGAACTTGTGGGTTCGACATCTCGTATATTTTGAAAACAGAGATTCTCACGGATCGACTGATATAAACCACTTTCAGATGAATTAACCACAGCAGATTAAATGTCCAAACAAAAATCAAACAGGAAGTGCCATGACTTACCTTTTATCTCCCATAATTATCCACAGAGGAACAATATTCCAACAAACATGGTCATATTCCAACAAAAATATCCAAACCAAAAAATATATAGTTCAATTATTGTCCAAAACATTTAGAAATATCCACAAATGACTGTTGCATCATATTTTTTTTTACTCTTTTATGTGCAAAAAAACCCAACCCCCCCCCCCCAAAAAAAAAAAATAAAAAAAAATAAAATATATATATATATATATACAAATGCAAAAATGTGCTATTACAATTATTAATGTATTTATATAGCAGTAAGTATCATAGCGAAGCAAATGATGCCCCAGAGTGTAATCTTTCCATTGAGCCCACATCGATAATCGTACACTAAAGCATTCAAGAATAGTCGCCTTTTTATTCAAGTGTGTCCAGAAGTGTTCAGAGTGCGACATTTTTAGACAACGCTTGGACATATCCTCTCATAAACATGTGCCAAATACTCATTTGTTGTAGTATTGCTGTAATATGTTCATGTGAACTATAGGTAAAACCTACTGCTGTGGTCCTATAGTGTTTTTCAGAGATACAAATGTATTTTATTTCACTGTGTTCCAAGCTTAAATACTCAGTGACAGTAACAGTGAGAGTGATTCTAACTGTACTGGCAAAAAAAAAGAGATTTAAAAAGAGATGAGCCCCTTGGACGGTTCAAAAACAGCATTCAATTTACTATTATTAAGACATTTAGTAAGATTTAGACAAAAATGACTGGAAGTTTAAACAGCTAAAACACCAGTGCTAGCTCCCAAATGATTTTTCCTTCTATTTAACTTTTCTCTATCACTATTCATTATTCCAGCCAAGATTCAAGATTCAAAGCCTTTATTGTCATGTGCACAGTGAAGAAACTGCTTATCCTGTACAATGGAAATCTTACTTTGCTCACTGCACAGAATGATACAAGTGTTAAAAGTAAAAAAGAACATGAAAATGAAGAATATAAATACAACTACTATTACTCAGAAAATATAGTATAAAGTGCAGGATCTGGGTATTGTGCAAAAGGTAAATGTGTAGAAATGTTCTGCCCTACAAAGCAAAAAAAGTTACTGTATTTTTTGCAACATTCAAATCATTCTTTGTTATGTAATAAAATATTTCATCTCAAATATCTGTCGTTTTGGAGAAAATTGGTGGATGTTTGTACAGTAACTGCAAAAAGTACTAGTAAAACAAAGTAAAAAGGCAGTAAAGACCATTACTGTGTTCTTACCCATGTCCATTTAGGACCCTGCCCCAATAGTTTACAGTCAATCCCTGTATTAGACTGAAATAGATTATGTAATTACTGTATTTTCTGCACTATAAGGTGAACTGTCAGTGAACTACAGCGCCTCTGAACATCCAAATGTGCTCAGAAAAGTTTGACCATTGTCTATTTAAATAAATTATGGCAACAAAATGACAATTAAAATAATTGGATAGATGTTACATATTTGGACTTTGATTAAAAACTATTGATTTTATTAAGTACATTTAAACATAATAATGAAATCCAAAATAATGAAACTATTAGTTGAAATATTTTGGATTTAGCACATGTTGAGTAAATCCAATTCAATTTTAGGGGGAAAACTGACCAATATTTACTAGTTATCTGGAAAATACTAATTCAGATATACCAAATATCTGAAAAATAAATAATTTAGACTTACTGAGGTGGAATGAATTCATATTCCTAAATATCTAGATGACATTAATTAATACATTGTTGACTTTTACTGATAAAATGAAATATTAAATTCTACTCAGTGATTTTCATCTGATATTACACGAAACAATAATGAGTAAAATGCAATTATTAAATAATTCAAATATCATTAACTCAACATAACAACATACAGGGTTCCCGCAGGGTCTAAAAAAAAGTCTAAACTTCAGAAACTTAAATTTTAGGTCTTAAAATGTCTTAAAAACACACATATTTTCAATTGAATTAAAGGTACATTTGTTTGGACATATATAATGATAACAACAAAAATAGCTCATAAGTTTTGACGGAAGCACTCCGTTATGTCCCGCGTTGAACTGGTCCCGAGTTTAGCAATGCGCGCTCATACACACACACACAGCCGCGCGCGCTCATACACACACGCATAGCACAGCATTCATTCAACTTACCTGCTCCATTTACTGTCTGCCGTCTGTCCGCCCTCATTCCCTTCATTGTTTCTCAGACAGTCATCACTTGACCACTGTTTAAACATTTTTCATCCATAGTTTTGTCGTTCGTCAAACATCCCTTCAGTATCCACCTCACATTCACAATTCCCACCTGTCAAAACCGAGCGCTGGCGCAACTTCCGGGTTATACGCCTGTAGGCGCGGGAAACCGTCTGACGTTCTGGTGACGTCACCAAAAGGAACAGACTATTTTTTTTTTTTTATAAACGATTTTATAATTTTTCTGGACTGTTGTAGAGGTCCATCAGTGATTGTACTGGGTGTGTTTTAATTTTTGGCAATTTATAGTAATGTTGTTTAACTAAAACTTGAAATGCTTGGTCAGTAGGGAGCAATTTTGCCTCTTAATTACCTGGGGGGAGGAGCTTCAGGGTTTTAAAAGAGGGCCTCTCTCCATCATGGGGAGGTAAAAAAAAGCCAGTAGAGGGAAGAAGGAGAAGAAGGAGAAGAAGGAGAAGAAGGAGAAGAAGGAGAAGAAGGAGAAGAAGGAGAAGAAGGAGAAGAAGGAGGAGAAGGAGGAGGAGGAGAAGGAGGAGAAGGAGGAGAAGGAGGAGAAGGAGGAGAAGGAGGAGAAGGAGGAGGAGAAGGAGGAGAAGGAGGTACAAAGAAGTGAAAGGATTAACTAAAAGGGCTTGTTTCTTTAATTGTGTTTTTTTGTGTGTGTATTAAGAATGGACTTTATTTCGGAACGCTGTAAATACTTCTTTTTGGACACTAAAACCAAACTTTTTGCACTTAAAAGATGAGCACAATAAAGCACCTGAAAAATCATTTTTCGACTACGCAATCACTTATTTAGTTTTTTTTTTTACAAAGAAGAACCCCGTCACATAAGTGTTTAATTTCAGAGCTGATATCTAGCCATTTTTCATATTTTCCTTGATTAAAAAAAATCAATTAAATTCTTATATCAATACCAATGGCATTGAACTGATAAAAACAGTGCTTTTAGGCATTCCATGTTTTCTTTTCTGTCTGTTTCAGTCACATGATAAACACAGGAGTTAATATTTAATTGCATAACCATTGTTTTTGATGACTTTTGTTGGTTGAATTATTTTTTCTATGACTATATTTGAGTCTTTATGGGTTAAAAGCCAACATCTGATATGACCAACGTAGACATCATTTCTTGCATAAATTGAAAAAAACATTTTATAATTGTATTTTTTTTTCTCCAGGTGAAGGTTATTATGTCAGCATTTGTCGATTTGTAATAGTTAAGTAATGAGGATGGAAAATATTGAATCTGGATGATTAAATCAATCTCAAGCAAGTGAGGAGATAAAATGATGAGAAGGTAAAAAGGGTAAAGGGTGAGGGCGAGATAAGAGAGAGAGAGAGGGGGGGGGGTAAATCAATGGTCATGTGACTGATGGTGGACTGGTCAGGTACTGTAAATAGACAAATCTTCAGTTCAGTTATTTTTTTATTTGAGCAATTCATCATAAAAAATATAAATAAATAATAATAATAAAAATTACATTTAAATAAATAAATAAATAAAATACAGAACAGAGAGCAAAGGACAAAATAATACAAAAAAAGACAAAATATAGTCTATGTCCAGAGGATGAACGAGAGGAAAAAGGTTAAGTAGAAGTGAGATGAAATCCAAAACACAAAAGGAAATAGAAGAGTGGAACACTTTCAATGGATAGAAATGCACATTCATGAACCCTGTGGTTAATATACAGAGAAAAACACAGACAATGAAAAAAATAATTATGATAAGATCAGACTTTATTGATCTCACGCAGGAGAAATTCACTGTTACAGGAGCTCAGAGAAAAAGTAGAAAAAGGTGCAAAAAGGAAGTAAAGTAGTGCAAATAATTATACAGGTAAATAATAAAAATAAACTAGAAATGAAAAAAATTGAAATTCTGTGTCTTATGTACAAAAAAAAAGAAACAGCTTTAGAGAAAAAAAATAAAAAAAAATAAAAAAAATAAACAGATACTATATACAAATGTACAAATACTGGTGCAAGATGGTTCCTATACAGTAGAGTTGTACACAGTAAAGGTATAAACCTTGATCCAGAGTAAAGATGGAGGCAAAGAGTGGATATCTTCCCTTAGAGACTGTGAGGAGTCGATGGAGTCTCTATGACATCACCCACTGGGTGTGGAATTGCTGTTCTGAAGCCAGCAGTTTGAATTTTGGCATCACCACGTCAGTTCCTTTAAGCCAGAAGTAATCTTATTCAGACAAAGTTGAGAACTACAAGAGGATGAGGGGTCAAATCCATCTGAGAAGGGTCATCGATGAGCTAATGCGGGCTAAGCAATACAAGAAAATAGGGACGGGGGAAAAAAAACCCACTTTTCTTTTTACAGTTGTTAGTGTACCATATTAAGACCCAAAAAACTGCTGGTAATTTAGAGTATCTAGTCTGTCCTACAAAAGCAAAAAGACAGTAACTGCATTTTTGTTTTGTAGGACAGTACTGATATAAAATGTTTAATTACTTCTGAACCATTACAACCATTAGCATCATTACATTGAAAAAAAAAAACGTGTAAAATAGTTTGTCATCATTTCATTGTGATTAGACATCAACCCATCTGGATGTTCAGAGACTCCACTGTTACCATGGAAACACCATCACCTTCTGGATTAACGGTGACTCTTAATTTATCTTCAGTTATTGACATCTTTGCTTTTTTTTTCGGTTTTGTATAATAATAATAACCCTCAACTTTAATGGGAACTTTTAGAAACATCTACATGTCGAGTAAATTAATGCACGAAAATACACGACTTTCAGTGATAAACCTGGTCTTTTCAGTCAACAAACTATTATTGTCATATTGCATTTAAAAAGTAGAATTTTACCACTTTACCAATCCATAATGTGTATGTAGAAATGATAAGTTGAGGCATATTATTGTTAAAATTGCACTTTAATTGCATGTTATTCATGTCTTTTTTGTTTGGAGAAGCAAGTATTTTCATAATTTAATTATTATTCTTTTTTTTTTACATGGAAACAAAGGTTATTATACTACTATTTTTTATATTATTTTACTGGTCCAGCCCACTGGAGGTCAAATATGGCCCCTGAGAGTCTTACTTTCACAAACTCATTACTTTCAGGGGCCACATTCAGCCCAATTTGATCTCCAGTGGGCCGGTCCAGTAAAATAACAGCATAATAATAACCATGGAAAAAAAAGTAACACAGTAACACACCTTTGTGTTTGCTTTAGTGCAAACAAACCCTATTACCTTTTTCTACTTTTTTAAGATAAACTATCCAACAAAGACAGATGTGAATAACCTGAAAAAAACTGAAATGTCACATGGAATTCTAACAATACTATACAATTTATCATTTAAACACGTTCATTATGGATCAGATCTGCTACAAAGACACTAAATTGTTAAAATTGTGCTTAATTTTCATTATAAAATTCAGGTTGTTTATTTTTATTCAGGTTTTTTACATATAAATATTTTTCAAGTGTAAATATTTTTCTAATTTAATGTTATTTTTTGCACTATAACCAGGACAAAGATTTGAAGTTATCATTATTTATGGGCATAATTGAAATTATTTTCACATCAAAATGAGAAGAAAATACAGAGTCATTCTTTTGTTTTTGGAGGTTTTACTGCTATAATTTGGTCTGTATGTGGAACCTGAACTAAAATCAGTACCAAAGCCTTGACTGTGGTATTTTTCCACTGAGCAAATTCATCCCAGGGGCCGCATGGGAACGTTTGGCGGGCCGCATTTGGCCCCTGGGCCACATGTTTAAGACCCCTGTTTAAGTGCGATGAGATCATTTGAAGAGAAATAATAATACTACTACTACTACTACTACTACTACTATTACTATTACTACTACTATTACTATTACTACTACTACTACTACTACTACTACTACTATTACTATTACTATTACTACTACTACTACTACTGCTACTACTAGTATTACTACTACTACTACTACTATTACTACTACTACTACAATAATAATAATAATAATAATAATAATAATAATAATAATAATAATAATAATAATAATAATAATAATAATAATAATAATAATAATAATAATAATAATAATAATAATAATAATAATAATAAAAACACTTGGTAATATTTAGGTTTTTTTTAGTGTCAGTTTGAAGTTGCCTCACTGTTAAGCTGGTTGTTATAATATTTTGGATTCTTTACAAGACTATGGTGGCACAAAACAGACCATGGCAGACTGCCACACTCTGTATTATTAATGGGAAACGCTGCTCAGACTGGTACAAAGCTTGGAAACCACTCAACCATTAGAATGCACAAAAGAAGCTGAGGCATGATTGAAAACTGGCAGGGATCTAAGAAGCAAGTGACGCCCAAGGTGATGCAGCTTCAAACTGGAAAGATGGGCAACAGAAGGAACAAAAGAACAATCTGAAATTCATAACACAGTAACTGGTGGAGGAAGAAAAATGCAAGGAAATTAGGTAGGACAAATACTGTAGAAATCACTGCAACATTGTGGTCATGCAAAAAGAAAATGATGGTGCGTGTTCTGTTGGCAAAGACTGAGTGAGGAATTACAAATGAGTGGAGAACAAGTATTCTGAAAATCCATTCCTGAATTAAGAGACAATAATGTGATTTTGAACTTTCTGCTAAATGCAACCTTGACCTTTGACCTTTTGCAATATTGATAATTTAGTTATATGTATATATGCATCAGGACGTCTAATATTATGGTAATATATCCAGTATTGATTAAGTTATGGTTGACACATACAAAAAGTTAATTTTGCGACATATGACCTTTGACCTCCAGAGATCTCAAAAACTATTGACCGTAGGTGATAATACCAAATATGAGAATTGTAGAAATCTTTATTCTGCATCATTTAGCAACAATTCTGTGACCCTTTGTTCTTGAGTTATAACCAAAAATGTGATTTTGACCTTTGAACTTTACTCAAATGGATCATTGCATCTCATGTGCATTAGCCAAATAGCTACATAATATATGTTATCTGTATTTAGCTGTCCAGTAAATTAGCTTTACTTCTAAAATGTCATTCAGTCTCGCTCTTACAGAACAGCCCGAGTTCAGATCTATTTGGCTAATTTTACATTTCCTAATGATTTATGTCAGAAACAAAATAATTTTCCAGTGAAATTTACATCCTAATATCGCTAATATAGCTAACCAAGCTCTGGTTTTGTTTCCTGTACTCGTGTTCTAAGCCTCTAACAATGCACAATTCATACAGGAGCGGTACGCGCAGAGGGGGGAGGGACAAATACAGTTTAGTTTGATAGACATATCATATTCAATCATTTTGAGTGGGTGCTCAAAATGATTGGATGCAGTTTTTTTCAGTCCTGTCCACTCCACAGGTAGCTATATATTTTATTTTTTATCTTAAGAGCATTTAATTAAGTGGTTGAAATCAGTGTGTGAAGGGGATTTTAAGTAATATAGTTAAAAAAAAAATGCTGCAGGAAATCATTATGAATGCCACCTTTAATTAATGGAGTTGTGTTATAGCTAACATTTGCTATTACTGAATAAGAATTGGTGCTTTATATCTTTAATTATAAAATAACAGTTGACTTATTTCGAACAGATTTGTTTTAGCCAAATCCTGCCATGTTAATAGTCGGGTTATGAGTTATTCACAGTAAAATGCTCTAAAATTATTATTATTATTTTTTTTTTTACAAAGTATCTATTCCAGTCATTAAATGTGTTAAATCTTACATACTTTAATAAGATGAATTAAAAAAAAAAATATAGCAAAAATGTTTTTAATATACTGTATATGATGGTGTGTTATACCCGTAATGTGAATATATCATATTGTGCAGACAATGTTTTGAAGTAGATCTGAGACAAATATTCCTTTGGAGTAAAACTAAATTAATTCTAAGAATTTCACATTTTGACCCAAGATTTAAAATGGAAACTTGAGCACAACCAACATTTTAAGACTGTAGTTTTCTTGATCAGTAACACATATGTGGTAACATTTCATTAGTTTTATTGCAGAATCATATTATTTGTACACCAGTGTAATCACTAAGACATCACTGCTACTATTATTTGATTTTCCTTTTTCTTTCCTTGTCAAACACAAAGATTTATATCATATTTTAGAAAATCTCTGCCGATCCACTCTCTAAAATCCAACAACATTGCTGTAAGAACAATAATCATTGCTAGATTAGGTTCTGAAAACTATAATTCCAGACTTTATCACCCACCCACTGTTTAGTTTTGATCGCCGTATGCACAGAAAGAGAGAGAGAAAGAGAGAGACATTAACCCAAGAACCTGGCAAGATTTTTATTCTGATGCTTTTTGCTCCTTAGAGAGAATACAACTTTAGAATAAACAGCGCGCTGCTCATGTAGCCGCCATATGTTGAGCTGCTATTAATATGTCACACAGCTGAGAACTGGAGGATAATAGGGAGCACAGAGGCTTACTTTTCTTTTTCAGTCTTCATGGCATGATTCCATCTCACCATCCCTTTTTTTTTTTTGCACTGGCTCATTGGTCCATTACCTCTCTCTTTGGCCTGCCCTTCATATCGCTTCTCTGGACACTCAGGCGCCCATGACCCCTTCTGTATGGGAAGAGGTGGGGGGAGATCACAGAAGCACAAAAGGACTTGCTGCTATTAATTTTGCCCAGGCAACCTTCACAATAATCCAACGAGACAGCCGTTTAATTGCACTAACCCTGAGCCCACGGCGAGCCTGGATATCCCAGCATTCTCTGTTCTCAGTGAATATACCCAGAAAGCCATCTCACTTTGCCATCATTAGAGAGGGAGGAATAAAGTGTTGAGGAAAGCATGTGAGATTCTGTTTTTTTTTTTTTTTATTATTATTTTATTCCGCTGTTTCCTTGGCTTTTGCTCATTTCTATTTCTTTTAGCATTGTTATCTTTCGTCTTTTATTGAAAAAAAAAAAGTGTCAAAGAAGGTTATCGATGGCCATTGTGAAGTAGGTTTATTTTTGAAAAGAAACTCGGGAGTATTGTTCACATTCTACAGTGAGTTACAGCTTGCTGGAGGGAGACATTTTGTAACAAAGGCAAAAAATGAGTTGTTATGTGCCCCAAAGATAGAGCTGTTAGAACTCTAGAGGTCATGGACAAGCATAAGAACTACTGGGTTAAAATATCACCTCTTTCTGACCTCGAGCAGAGTACATTAACACATGGAAAAAAATGGGAAATTGAAAATATCCAGCCAACGCTTTCTCATCCAGTTAAAGAACTGGATAAAATATTTTGCATTCTGTGTATTTTAAAGCAGGGGTTCACTCACCTTTATCAGCTCAAGGCCCAATAATAGAAATTAGGTGACACCCTAGGACCCTAACTTACAAAGATGTGAAAGTGAATTGTCCTCATATCTACAGTTTTTACAGACATTTTCTTTGGCAAAATAGTAGTGAAAAGATGTATTCAGTTTAAAAGGTGAATGCCAGTCATGGCTAATGCCAATGATTACAGCTCAGTGAACACACATTATTAAGGTTAGTTATTTAGTAATAATATAACACTTGAAAAAGTAACTCTACAAAACTTACTTACTTACTACAAAAATTGCAGATCTTTACAGCAATGTTGAAGGAGTGATATTTAGTTTTTTTTTTATTGAATTATTCATTTTAAAATGTTTCCCTGTGGTTTACATTAACTGTAAATGCGACACTTGGATCTGAATTCTTCATTAATTCGGGTGACAGCGACTATTTAGAACCTAACTAAAACAGACAATGCACATGAAAATCCCAACAAATAGGGGAAAAAAATGACAATTGAGATAAAATCATCATTTTGAGATTTTAAATAAGAGGAATTGTGAGTTAAAAATTCAAAATTGTGAGATAAAAAGTGAAAATAATGAAGGAAAAAGTCAAAATTATGAGATAAAAAGTGATAAATATGAGATGAGAAAGTCATAATTGTGAGATAAAAAAGTGAAAATAATGAGATAAGTCTTAATTTTTCTCCTCCACCAATTTTCCC
Source organism: Siphamia tubifer (assembly GCA_020466265.1). Classification (NCBI taxonomy): domain Eukaryota; kingdom Metazoa; phylum Chordata; class Actinopteri; order Kurtiformes; family Apogonidae; genus Siphamia; species Siphamia tubifer. The sequence continues at coordinate 31,092,181 of CM035801.1, read as the reverse complement.
TGTGAAGTGACTTCTTTCATCCGTTCAGTTCAAAAAAGTGTCTGTTCCGAGAATGCAAGGAGTGTAAAGTACAGATAATATATGAACAAATGTAGGAAGTAAAAGTAAAAAGTTTCCAGAAAAATAAATACTCAAGTAATGTACAGATACCTAAAAAAAAAAATACTTAAATACAGTAATGAAGTACTTAGTTACGTCCCACTTCTGATGTAAAAACTAAAAGGATTTTGGTTGTTTAATAAGAAAACATGGAAAGTGGGCAGATATCAGCTCTGACACTAAAAACTCTATTAGCTTTTTTTGTTATCATCATTATATTTGTCCAAACAAATGTACTGTTAGTTGTACTACTCATTAAAATGATCAAGAAATTCAAGAACACAAGGGTGGTCTAATCATTTTTCTGACATCTGTAGCTAACGAATGGACACAAAACAGCTTTTATCAGAACATCATATCCCAGGGGTGTCAAACTTTTAACCATTAAAATAATAACATAATATAAAAATAATGTCAATTCCTCTATGTTTTGGAGCAAAAAAAGTTTAATTATTTGATGAAAATGTCCACATCTACAAACTATGTGAAAACTAACAATGTGAATAACATGAATAAACCAACACTTCTTCAGAAAACTAAATGCAATTTTAATAAGATTATGTCTCCGTTCGTCATTTACACGTCAATTACAATGTACAGGTTATTTATTAGTGGATCTACAAATACACAAAACATTTAATAATAGGCAGAACATTGTTAAGACATTTCAAAATGTTCATATTTGTTGAAGGTTATTTATGTCTTTTTTCATGAAATAATAGTTTGTTTTATTGTAAATACAGTAAAATGACATGAAAATATTGAAATTAAGAGCAAAATGTGGAGTTGTGAGTATTTATAGGTTATTATTATGATAGTATTTTACTGATCTGAGTCATTTTGATTTGGATGTGGAACATGAAATTAAACTATCAGTATATTTATTGTCATTTTTGTATTTCACAAAATTATCCCAGGGGCCAGATTTGGCACCTGGGCCGCATGTTTGACACCCCTTATTTCCTACACCAGAGGACTGAAAACATCCAGGCCAACAACAGTAAAGCTACTTTTCCAAAACTTCCCCATTTAGTGAAGCACCAACAGAGTTCAGAGGGGTTTAAATTAATTTATTTAACTCAGTTTCAGTTATTACAGCTATTTTTTTGTGGTCATTGTTTTACCTGATGTGGATTTTGATTATAAAGGGGGCATATTTTTGCTAACCCCACTTTTATTAGTCTTTGGTTCATTTATTTGTGTGTTTGGACCCTAATATATTTAAAAGATTGAATTTGAACCCTCTGGGGGCTGAAAAGCTATCATTATAGGCAGTGTTGTACCTGAACGAGTTCTTTGAACGATCGTTCATGATCTATATCATATTTTTGACGAACGTGAACGACTCGTTCACTTTTGCCAAATGAACGGGAAGTTGTGAACACGGTTATTCTGGCATTTATTGAACTGCGCTCTTATGTAGTTCACATTTCGTTCTTATCACGTTGTAATTATTGAGCCCTATAAGGCCACGGTTCTCAAAGTGGGGTCCGCGGACCCCTAGGGGGACGTGGCGCATGTCCAGGGGGTACGCGAAATTATTGAGGTTTTTTTTTTTTGCTGTTTTATTTTGAAATGCGGAAGTTTTATTTTGTAGCGAGCGGGCGGAAGTAACAGCGCTGTTTGAAGCCAGCTTGACTAAATTGAGATGGAGCGAGTCACAAGCTATTTTTAGCTTTTGTTCCGTTTATTATTTTAAAATTATTTAAAATTTTTGTTTCTGAAGTGCTCATTTATATTATAATACCTGAAAAATTCGCTGGTTTGCACGAAAGCACTATTAAAAAAGGTTATTATTGTTTCATAATAATCATTGTTGAAGTGGTTTTTTTTTTTAATCATTTTCAGTATTGCGAGGATGAGGGGGGACATGGAAAATTTCACCCCTCCAAGGGGTTTGAGAACCCCTGCTATAAGGTATAAAATGGGATCAAAACACAGCATTATCATAGATGTCATTTTTGTATTATTCAGAAATATTTTTGGCAACATAATGTTGTGGAATAACCAATGACAAGCGTTTTGGGCGGGGCAGAGAGAGGGAGAGAGAAAGAGAGAGAGAGAGAGAGAGAGAGAGAAAGAGAGAGAGGGGGGGGGGGTGCAGAGAGATTTTGGGAGCGGAGAAAAAGAGTTAAATGTACAGAGTGTGACCAGCGACCGGAGCAGGTGTTGTCCCGTTCTTGAAAATAAACATTGAAAACTGACTTCAGCCCCATGCAGGGGGCGACATTTTCCCCTGATTTGTCTGACTACAGGATAACGTCAGGAACAGTTAATAATAAGTTTACAATAATAACTCAAAAAAAGAACGAAAAAGTTCATTTTGGGATCCATGAACTTGGAAGAATGAACTAATTCATATTGAGTAACTTGAACTGAACTTTGAACTAGTTCCTAATTAAGGTGAACTTTCCCAACACTGGTTACTGGCTATTCATTTGGAAAAAGTCGAGTGTATCCCCAATCTTCAAGCTCACGTGCAGTGAAGTCTGGGGTGGGGGGGGGGGTAAAGCTTGCAGCCGGACTCACAAGCCACCTTCCCACTGATCATTCCTGGTCCAACCTGAGCAAATGTGCCTGCCACGTTCATAAGCCAGACCAGCGGGCAGGTCCAGGTTCGAACATGTCCCATCCCCAGACGGGTGTTATGGGGTCAGTTTGACCTGACGCCGGCCGGAGAGAACGGAACCCCCGGTCCCGCGTGCACAAATGTACTTGCCCTCGCAGCGAAAAAGGCCACATTAACTGCATCACCGGGGGAAACTGTTGATTTTAAATGTTTATTTAAATGTTATTCGTGTGGGAATGAGGGTCATAACATCCAACGCAAGCTTTTTTCTGTGAACAAAACACATCCCCCCTCTATTAAAAAGTATAAATCGCACCCTGCCTAAACTATTCAGTTGTTATATTGTATTAACAAACACAACTGGACAAAGCTGTAACTTGGAGGGGGCAGGGCCTGCATTTAAAGGGCCAGCACCCAAAATGACATTTCTGGTGCCAAATAGTTTTGAAGATGGGCCTGTGGAGTTGAGTCAGACCTAAGCATAGCATTTATAGTTCATGTAGACCACAGGGACATCTTTGAAAATGCATTATTTCATTTCAAAAAAGAAAAATATCACTCCTTTAAGTGTCTTAAATTCAGTTTAAGCTCCTTATCTGTTTACAACAGTGACTGGTGACATGAATGGTTACTTTATTTGCCTTCTGCCGAACTGGACATTAAGGATGAAAGCCCAATAATAAATGAAAGATGGCGAGAAGCCATCCTTTTATACTGTTTTGTATCAGGGTAATCCTTAAAGATCTGGTTAAGTGGATACAGGGGGAGGTGACATCAGTTTGTGTTTAAGAATGTGTTTGTGTTTTGTTTAAGAATTTCATCTGTTTTCTGTGGTCGTCATTGTCACATGTACACTGGTAGAATGATGACTGGATGGGAAAGCTGATTAAATACAGATTAATGAACATAAGTGGAAGTGACATCACAGTGTATTAAATGTAAAGACAGCACTAGAAAAAATACATATCTTACCAAGTACATTTTTTTTCTAATTTCTAGTCCAAATATCTTATCACACTTAAAATAAGACATTGTCATCATCAACAAAAGAGTAATATTTCAATATTATCCAAATATTATTTCAAGAAATCTTATCAAGATAATTCATTCCAATGTAAGATATTTTTTTATTTTTATTTTTTGCGTAATTCAAGCAATTATTTACTTATTTTCAGAGGGGCATTTTTTTTTCCAATGTGTCATCCATCTGTTGTTGTGTGTCAGTCTGTCTATTGGAAAGCCAATTAAAATGACTTTGTGACCCATTTTGGATCTGACCCTAGTTTTTTTCAGAATGGCAGCTTTTGAGACTTTAACTGAGATGATGATGATGTCAGTTAAAAAAAAAAAAAAGAAAAAAAAACAGGATCTATCTCCTGAAAAGTGCTGTGATAAAAAAAACAAACAAAAAAAAAACACTTTCATGAGTACAACACTAAATGGTAGTGTCAAAAAGACGATGTGATTTAAAGGGAGGAAAATAAATAAATAAATAATTTTCATCCAGTTAGTGGTTCTTGACATGTAGTGCTTTCCACTTTGTAAAATAAATAATCTGAAAGGTCGTAAACCCACGTTGGAGCAATCAGTCCATTTCGGTCTAGTCAACGCTGGAGAAAATCCTCCAGGCAGGTTAGAGTGGCCTGACAAGTGGTCTTCCATCCTGTCAGTCTTTACTCACTTCTTCTTCTCTATCCGCTCTTTTGCTGACCCCTCTTCTCAGTAGCTATCCCTTCACTGCAGGTAATTACAGAGCAGCAGCACCCTGGTCGGTAAAAGGCGAGGCCGACCACTTCAGGGGAAGGCACATGATCCATTAGCTGAGCACAGGGCTCGACGGCCCATTCCTCATTCCCATTTGTCTTTCCCTTAAACCCCCAGCTACCTCCATTTCATTCTACTCTAGACACCTCCCTCCTCCTCCTTGTTCTTTTTCTTCTTCCTCCCCTGCGTCATCACAGATACAAAATAGAGCACACACATATAGAGAGAAAGATCTCTTAAAAGAAAAAAAAAAAAAAAATTCAACTCAAGACTTCCACAAAGGTTTTTTTTTTTTTTTTTTTTTTTTTTTTTTTGCATACCTGAATAAAAACCTTTCCTTTATAGCCAGGCAGCAACAGAATTATTTCACCAGTGGGGAATTTTGACAAAACAGAACTCAGCCTGCCTTAAATTTAATAAAAGCAAATGTAATATTTTTCTCATTGGCTAATGCCACTCGAGTCCAAATACTATAAGTAGCCCACTGAGAGGTGCAGCCTGATGGTTTCAGGCAGTTTTCATTTCTGTGTCTCTTTTTATTCACTTCCAAAGTTATGATGATAAAAACACAAAAGAACAAAGAAAAAAAAAAAACAACAACTTACAGGACTGCTGCTGTTTTCACTGTGAAACGGTACAAATCTTGTTTGAACTCATCGAAATACTCTGAAATGCAAAATGGGTTATTGTAGGACATAAGAATTTACTACTTATGTGGAATTAAAACCCCAGAAGTGGGCTGAAAAAATTGTGTCAGTTTTTATCAATAATAAAATGTCTATATATATATATAAAATCAGTACATTTACATGTACTTAGACAAACTTGAATTATTGTCTTTTTGTGTTTTGAAAGCTATAAATACACGTTAATCGGAGTATTATTGAATCGAACTGAAGTTTGAGAAATCACATGCTAACTGCAGTCATTCTTCTGTGCACTGTGTTAAAGGTAAACTCTAGATGTCAATGAATTCAGAACCTCCTCTTTCAAAAGACTACAAACATGGCCGCATTATAGCTGGAATGATGACTATATGGATAACTTAATTGCTCATATCAGGGATTATAAATAGCTTCTATTTCACCCCAGAAACATTAAAAATCATGTTTGAGCATTACATTTATCAGTAAAATATGCTTTATATATTCTTATATTAACATTAAGGTCGAAACAACTGTCCAGATTTTATATATATATATATATATATATATATATATGAGGAGTATTTTTTCACATAAGTAGCTGTACTTCTACTTTACTACAGAATGTGAGTACTTTTCCGAGCTCAATAAGGCACGTTTGCACTTTTGCACTTTTGCACTTTGTTCACTTATTTTAATGATTTATTCCATAGCCTGGCTTTATCTATTAATTATTATTATTATTATTATTATTATTATTATTATTATTATTATTATTATTATTATTATTATTATTATTATTATTATTATTATTATTATTATTATTATTATTACTATTATTATTATTATTATTATTATGGGTTTTTATTGTTTTATTATGTTTGTCTTTTATTCATTTAATCTTAATGATTTTATTCTTTTATCAAACCATGCCATTTTATGGATGTGTAGTGGAGCTCTGAGCACTTTGTCCTATTTTTCAAATTTTTGTGTGTGGTGTGAAAGGAAAGCGTGATCATCTGGACTGCAAAACAAATCTACCCACGGGTACAAATAAAATAACCTTGAACTTTGAACCTTAAACTCCAAGGATCATACATTTATACAAAACATTAATTATCTTGTAATTTTCCCAACACATATTTTGTAATATATGTGGAAATGACCAAACATAATCACTTGGCTGATAAAGGGAAAAAGAGTGGAGCACCTATCAAAAAGGGATTAAAACCAAAATACATTGAATCTTCCAAATGACAATTGTGCCACAAGACAATTCCATTGTCCACTGTGTCTGCACCGCTGCCACTCAGCTGCCTTTTACACAGTGACTCAGGCTGCCTTTTGTCCTGACAGGACTCATAGAAGCGTAATTCATTTGGACCCTTTTTTTTTTTTTTTACCACCGGTTCAATTTAAGGAAGACACAGAATGAAGAAAAAGCTAATTCCTATAATGACCTTCCCCACAACTAATAGGTAAATCCATTACCTGAGAGTGTAAAAAAAAAAAGCAGAAACAAAGCTAGTAGAGCTGTGGTGTCCTGTCACGTCCCACAGTTAACTCCTCTTTGTCTTGTTTAATCAGGTGCGAGGTATGTACTAATCAATAACCCCTGCAGCAGGTAAATGACCAGCGTGTTCCGTCCCTTTCAGACCACTGTTCTTGATTAGCTGACTGTTCATCAGTCTACAAACTCATTGGTGGTCCAGGTAGAGCTTTTGTTCTTTATTTCACATCCATTATAGTTAGAGAGCTATAATATTATTGCAGATATTACCACAGGTTCTGTCCGTTTTGCCTCCGTAATTAATTCCCAGTATGAATATGAGACAGATAATAACACACAGGAATGTAAAATATTAAACCTGAGCTGATAATATACTCGTGGTACATTTAAAGGGCAAGTCTGTCATCAGTTTGTTCCTAAAAAGATCATACTGCAGTACATGCAGCACACTTTGTGGTACAATTAAATACACTCTAGAAGGTGTTTTAACTCAACGTATGAACCACGTAGGCTTTGTCTTGAAACTGAAACCAAAGTGGAAGTGCATCAAATGTAATTAATCACCCTATGGTTACGGAATGACATCAGTTTGCTTCTACAAGTGTGAGACATTATTAACTCTTTTATTTTTGGTAATTTTACTGGAGATTATTCCCTCTCTAAAAACAAGTAAAAGGAAATAAGTACAAGATATTTTGACTTGAATTACGCAATAAAATAAAATTGAACGTAATTAAAAAAAAAAAAAAATCTCAATGAAACATGTGGAAATGATCAATTAGCACAATTAGCAGGACAATAACATTCTACCTTAATTTATACAGTTATTTTTAACACATAAAGACCCAAATATCCACTGTTGAGCTAAATCATCTACTGCTAAATCATCTACTGTTCATCTACTGTTTAACAGATCAGATACAGGTCATATAGGTGCAAAAAAACCTCCCAATTTGGGCTATATTTACCTTTAGTCTGAAGTCAGTTCTATAATCAGAGTCATAAGTAATTCTAAGATGATTAATGCAAAAGAAAAGCAACAAGGAGGCACACTGGACTTGTCTCACCTCATTATCTGAACCCGCTTTATCCTCATTAGGGTCACGGGGGTCACTGGGGGCCTAATCCAGCTACAATGGGTGAAGGCGGGGTACACCCTGGATGAGTCAGTAGTTAAGGGGACGCCCACAGAATGAGAATATTAAGATACCATATTTTTTGGACTATAAGGCGCACTTTAATTTTCTCCAAAAACCACAGTGCACGTTTTATATGGATTAATTCTGGTTGTGCTTAGTGACTTGAAATTTTGACTTTGTATCCCATCATTTGGCCTTTTTATATAAAAATGTAGACTTTTTATCACATGAGTTGGACTTTAACTCATAATTTTGGCTTTTTAGTGTATAATTTTTTTTACTTTTTACAGCATAATTTTTTTACTTTTTGTCACATAAAAATTATATCTCAGAATTTGGACTCTTTTAAAGTTTGATTTAGAAGAATAAGAGTGTGTTTTTTTTTCCATGCTTCAACTCAACAAGGTCGAGAGTTAGGATACTATGTTTACAGATGATATTTTCTAATTCCACAAAAAGGAAAGAGGGGTGCTCGCCTATAGGGCACCAGATTGACCCTGCTTTAAATTAACCAATTAATCTATCAGTGTATGTCTTTGGATGGTGGGCAAAAAGGTCAGTACCTGAAGAAAACCCACATAGACACAAGGAGAACATGCAAACTCCACATAGAAAGGTCTGGTGCTGGAATCAAACCAGGGTTTTTCTGTCTGTGAGGCACCACTATGCCGCCGCCCAAAGAGGCATGATAACCTTTGCAAAAAAAACAAAAAAAAAAACCCAACACGGAACAAAAACAACACAAAAAACTCAAATAAGAGGCATTTATACTGGAGCTAAATGTTAGCTATCTCCTTTGCTTCATAATTAGCCAACATTAATAAGCCTAGAGTAAGTAGACGAGCACAAAAAGTGAGTCACTTTAGTTGCAAAAAGCTAAATGAAGCGTCATTTTTTTGTTTTTTTTTTAAATCAGCTCCTTAATTTATATTTGAGATAATAAGTTAACTTACATTAAATATTACAGATTATAAAATGTATGTATAACTGATATGGTGATGATAATAACAACTGTTTATATTTGCATAAGTTACCAGTGTGATATTACATCTTTGATCAAGAATTAAACTAGTTGTAATAATAACATTTGAATAAAAATATGAGTAGAAGTGTAGATTTTTACACAAAAAATTTGCAATACATTCACATGGAACCCCCCCCCCCAAAAAAAAAAAAAAAAACATTCTTCAACACTAACTTTACTAAATACACAACCTACAAATTAATATAGTATTTTACATTTTATGCAACATTGTTAATACACTCAAACTTTTGTTATGTGGCTTTGGAGAATATGTGATATAGGCTACTAATATATTTTGTGGTGTTTTTGCTTTATGTGGCGTTAGTTCAATAAAATAAACAATTGTGCTTGTTTAAATGGTGAAGGATGAGATTCAATAAAGCTTCACATACACATATAAAATTCCATGTTAGTCTTAAAGTAAAAAAAATAACATTCCTTTTATACTTCTGTTCTGTGTTTCTGAAAAGGATTGGTGGAGGGCATAAGTATTGTAGTTATATTATACCGTACATTCACTTTCTAAAGCTTTTAAACAGAACTATAAGGGTCATTTCATCCAAATCTGTAAGGCAGGAAATACAAAAGTGCTTAACAGAAATTGTATTGCACATTTTTTACATTTAGTAGCTATGCCCTTGGACTTTATAGATGCAGCTGTGGAAAAAAAAAAAAAAAAAAAGAAGAGAGACCACTGCAATATCCGGTGAAATCAGTATAGCAACTATTCCATTTCAAACCAAACACACTTTATTTTATTGATTCCAGCAAACTGTGAGGATGTCTGAACTTTTTCCAAGTTACAACCTTAGTATTGTGTTGTTTAAAAATGAATTTGAACTTATTTTCGTTGTATTATTTGGCATCTGCTTCTTTTTTTAAAAATTAATTTTGACCATGTTTCATGTTCTGAAAAAACATTTTTATTTGGAAATGTTGTTGGTAGTTTAGAGCCACGGTTCTCAAACTGGGGTCCGCGGACCCCTAGGGGGACGTGGCACATGTCCAGGGGGTACGCGAAGTTATTCACGGTTTTGTTTTTGTTTTTTTGCTGTTTTATTTTGAAATGCGGAAGTTTTATTTTGTTTTTCAGTCCGCAAAGTTCCTCAAGAAGTGGAAAAGGAAATGACAATGAAAATGAAAATGACAAAAACAAACGCCCTAACCCTAAAAAGAGAAAGTACATTGATAGTTATATTGAGTTTGGCTTCATTGAGAACAATGATGGGAGACCAAAATTCCACCAGAAGTCTTTGTCTGTCTGTCTGTCTGTCTGTCACACACACACACACACACACACACACACACACACACACGGTTTTGTGTGTCTTTTGTTCTGTTTATTATTTTAAAATGATTGAAGTGCTCATTTATATTATAATACCTGAAAATGTCGCTGGTTTGCACAAAAGCAATATTAAAAAAGGTTATGATTGTTTCATAATAATCATTGTTGAAGTGGGGTTTTTTTTTTATCATTTTCAGTATCGCGAGGATGAGGGGGGACATGGAAAAATTTCACCCCTCCAAGGGGGACCTGGGCCAAAAAAGTTTGAGAACCCCTGGTTTAGAGAATAAAACAAACATTTTCATTTTACACAGAAATGGTAAAATCAGAGAAGGTAAACTGGATTAGAGTTCTAACATACATTTCTATGACAGAACATTTTTTTCTATTTATCAGCCAGAGTGATGAATGAACAGACTGGAGCAGGAGGCGTCACAGTTGTGGCACATGAGCAAAATATTCTGAATCTATCATTGGAAAATTAACGCACAATTACCCATTAATGGTTACATTTTTAGATTAAAAAAGTAATATATGGCCGAAAAAAAATAACAAAAATGCATTTTTCCTCAATTAAACATTTATTCAATTCATAGGTCAAAATTCTGGGATAAAAAACTGATATAAATGTGGATTTAAAAATCTGACACTGATTTTACAGACACTGTACCTCTTTTTTTCTTACAAAAATGTTTTGTCCATATCAGGGGGAGACAATTTAAATTATGTTCCTCAGGGGGAACATCACTGAAAAACGTTTGACACCCACTAGCTTAGGTTATATGTCACAGAACAAGACATAGTTTAGTTAACTTAGTTTAACAACGGCAACATTTCTCATTACTTACTGGTCGATGACTGTTTGTTAACACAGTGAAAAAGAGCTGTTTACATTAACGGCCAACTGAGGTGCGCTTCATTTATATATGCTGTTGTGCCACCTGGGCGGGTAAACAGTTTAAACCATATATATTGTAACAACCCCGTAATGTTACTGATGTTTGTTTGGTGTGATTGCAGTTGACAACTCTCAGATCAACTCTTCATCTGTTTCCTGGATCCAGTGGAACACTACAATATATAAACTCAGAAAAAAGTGTGGGGTATGAAATCAACACCCCCATCCTCCACGGCTGCAACGCCTATAAACTGGAGACGACAAACACTGACATGGTCCCGCACTGGCAACTCCAAAACTCACTGCTTCAATAACTGGAGATCAGCAATGACTTGCAGCTGCACGGTGCGGGTCAGGTGAAGCTGGTGTGGATCTGGAGGAAAGTTCAACTTCATTTGCATATTCAAAAAGAAGTGGGAGGAAGTAAAACATACTCATACCTTCCCCTTCATCACAAAACAGTTTATTTTTCAACATAATAGTTGAATCAGTTAACCTCACTTATCATCTTCACACACTCATACCCATTCACACACACCTAATGTGACATAGAAAGACAAAGAAAGTAAAAAAAAAACAACAACAAATAAATACATATAAATAGACATCCTTGAAGGAAACACAAGATGAATACACAATAAAGTAAACAATGAGACAAAGTGACAAGAATGAACCAAAAAAACCTAGACAAAACCACACATAAACACCAAACAAACAATAAATAACAATAGATAATAACAGTAATAACAACAATAATAGTAATAATCATGATAATAGTAATAGTAGTTATGGTAGAACAGCATTTAGAGTAGATGTATTTGACTTAAAAACCTCTGAAAATTCCATTTGCTTGTGTTAAAGCAACACGACCGACTGTTTTGTGATTTCAAATGCTAGCCTTCAAGTATTTTCAATTCTTAACAATTACCTTCAACGCACCTGCTTTGAGAGGATATGGTGACAAAATCTAGCTCCAAGTGAAGTGTCTTTTTACTCTTTGCCAGGAGTCCTTGAAAGACACTTTTGAGTCAGAAAGTGTTTCTTCTGCTCAACTGGACATGTGAATGAACACCTGCAGCCGCTGCTTAATAGGAGGTGTCCACTGGAAGAAGTGCAGAACGACTGACGGATGTTGGCAGCAGCAAAACAACCTCCTGTTACTGTTATTTCTGCTCGCTGTTAAAAGCTGAGGTTTGTGCAGATTGTATTATTCACTGTTTATCTTGTACTTTTGCAATTTTATATCTTATTTATTGAAAATTTATAATGTATGTATAATCAGTTTATCTTGTACTTTTGTAATTTTATTTTTTATTTATCCAAATTTTATATAAAAATTTTTTTAATCAGTTTTATTGTCAATTCTTCACATGTGCTCAACATACAAAGGTATTGAAATTATGTTTCTCGCTCCCCTATACGTTCATGTATGTATAATCAGTTTATCTTGTACTTTTGTAATTTTATTTCTTATTTATTGAAATTTTATAATGTATGTATAATCAGTTTATCTTGGACTTTTGTAATTTTATTTCTTATTTATTGACATTTTATAATGTATGTATAATCAGTTTATCTTGTACTTTTGCAATTTTATTTCTTATTTATCCAAATTTTATAATGTATGTATAATCAGTTTATCTTGTACTTTTGTAATTTCATTTCTTATTTATTGAAATTTTATAATGTATGTATAATCAATTTATCTTGTACTTTTGCAATTTTATTTTTTATTTATCCAAATTTTATATAAAAAATTTTTTAATCAGTTTTATTGTCAATTCTTCACATGTGCTCAACATACAAAGGTATTAAAATTACGTTTCTCGCTCCCCTATACGTTCATGTATGTATAATCAGTTTATCTTGTACTTTTGCAATTTTATTTCTTATTTATCCAAATTTTATAATGTATGTATAATCAGTTTATCTTGTACTTTTGCAAATTTATTTTTTATTTATCCAAATTTTATATAAAAAAAAAATAATCAGCTTTATTGTCGATTCTTCACATGTGCATGAGCGTTTCTCGCTCCCCTATACGTTCATGTATGTATAATCAGTTTATCTTGTACTTTTGCAATTTTAGTCCTAGTCTTAAAATTGTATTTTAATTTTTAATCCATGTGAAGCACTTTGGGCTACAGTTGTTGTATGACAGGTGCTATACAAATAAAGAGTATTATTTGTTTGATAGGGTTACAGTATTCAGTTTTGTGGGTGTGAGCAGGAAATTGAGAAAAAATGGGAGAAAAAAATACAATAATGATAATAATAAATAATTGAAGTACTAAACATATACAGTATATACAAATAAACTTTCATATATCCCACTTTTCTACACAAATCAACCTTTTGTTCCTGATGTGTTGGTGAGGTCCACAGTGTTTTATTTCCTTTCTGTTTTCTTGACCCAATGATTAAAAAGACCCTTGTATGTTATTTCAGGTGGACTGCAGACTATTCATCTGGTTGACAGAAAGTTGTGCATATACTCCATAACAGGTGAGGTATTAATTCACGTCATGCATTCAGATTAGGGTCAGCAGAATTGATTCCTTCTGCATAGCTTAGCAGAGAAGGAAGAGACAGAGAAAGATGAAAGCACACAACAACTATAATTTCTCATAGTCACAGCAGAAAATTTATACACACACACACACACACACACACACACACCTTAACATGCATGCATTTATGCATATGCTGAAGAAATATATGCAAAGAGGTCACCACTCACCCCATGAGAAACAATTATTGGTTCTTTTGCTGTTTTGCTCTGCATAGTATGAATGTATTGATTTTTCTGAAAGTAGACAAATGCATTTCACCTACTCCAATGATGTCACAGGGTTAAGGTTAGTTTTCTATTCTGTTACCATCTTGTTTTTTGTACAGTCAGAACTCCTGTAATTGACAAAATTATCCCAATACCAGAATAATATCTGTAAAGAATTAGGAAAAATACAAAAAAATAAACAAACCCCGCCCCCCTTATACACATTTTACCTGATTTGTCCTATCCCTTATCATTGTGAAAACATAATTTTGGTGACTGTGACCTTTGACCTACATCCATCAAAATTTAAAGCTGTCATTCCATCGTTATTTCATTAATATTACTGTGTTCTCCATTGTTATCGAATACGTTGTGTGTTGGTTCTATTTTAAAAAAACCTACGGATTGCTGTTTTTCGGCTGTTTTTACACGGTAGAAAAATAACTCAAGGTCGAACAACAGACTTTACCGGTACTTCCTTTGATCCGCCATTTTTTTTCCAGTTTGTGCAGCAGCTACTGTTTTTATTTTTAAAATTCTGATTTTATGATTGATTATTATGTCCGATGGCGAGCTTCTGCATCGGAATTTTATGGAATGTACATTATGGTGGATATTTGTGATAATAAAGTGGGTATTGTATTGTATTGTATTGTATTTCATTGTATTGTATTGTATTGTATTGTATTCTATTCTATTCTAACTGAAATACATTTATGAAGCTTAAAATCAATGCATTTCGAGTTATTAAGGGAAGAACACATTTTTGGGCGGACATCTTGGATTTTGAGGGTGCCATCTTGGAATTTTGTGTGGCCAGCATTATTTTTGAAGAGAGGAGATTGAAGAGTATATGAACCAAATTTGATGGTTCTATGACCAAATGAAGGATTCTTTCATTATCTGCTCTATTAAAATGACCTGCCTGGCTAGACTAGTTACAACAGTGTCCAGTGTTGCATTAAACTAAAATGGGCGGGGCCAGACTACTAATCCAGACCACCTCACACCTTTCTTGAAAATGTCATGAAAATCAATCTAGTAGTTTTTGCATAAAGCTGCTGACAGACAAACAGACAAACAAACAAACAAGCAGACAGACAAACCAAACCAAAAACAATACCCCTCTCCCATTTGGGGTGGGGTAAATACATTTTCAGACAATTCTATGCATATGTTTATAGGGAAATATTCCAAATCAAGATGATATCACCTCGTTTCTACATAATATCGATTTACCACAACTCAATCAAGACAATATCTCGATCCTAGAAGCTCCAATAATACATGAAGAACTTTCCAATGCACTGTGTCTCAACCCCAAACATAAATCACCATGTCCCAATAGTTTCCCCATTGAATTCTATAAACATTTCTGGTCAATTCTGTCCCCATTATTCCTTAAAATAATAAGAGAATGAAGAGGAAAAATACGGTGATACAAAATACTGGACCAATGTCATGTTCCAAACTATATTTGGGTCATTTAACAGGAAAAAAAAACACACAAAAGTAATGATAAATATTTGAATAAAATCCTATTGGTAGCATCTAAAAAAGCCATCACATGAAAATGCTGTAACAATTGGAAGTAGTTTGAAGAATCTTGATTTTCTATATATCAATCCACATCCACTCACAGGGCAAAGGCCATTTTAGCAAACCCTCTTCCATCCTCTTCAATCAGAGTTTCAGCTTCTTCCATTGAAGACAAAAGTACCCTTTCCCCTACAGGGCCAAATCAACCCGATATGTCAAACAATTTGTCCCATCTGCCATTAAGTTTTTCAATAGCCTGCAGGCAAGTGTGTTTGGAACAATGCACCGTTACATATAGTGACTTATTTACTGTATTTATTGTATTATGTGAGATCGATTATGCGAGATATGCACACTTCGGTTGAAAATAAAATTACCTTTCAGGGGTATTAAAGATTTTTCATTCAATTCAATTCAATCTAATAATTGGAGAAACATTGTGGAAGAAATTTGAATTTGAATTGAATTTTTAGGTAAATGTCGATACTGACACGAGGAACAAATGCTTTAATTTTGGTGGTGATTAGCAGAGGTGGTAAAAATACTCACAATCTGTAGTTAAGTAGAAGTACAGCTACTTGTGTGAAAAAATACTGTGGTAAAAGTAGAAGTACTGATTTAACTCCTTTAAAGTTGAAAAAAGTAAAAGTAATGTAAAAAGTATATCTAACTTGTCCGTACAAGTAAAAACTGTGAGTAAAAATAAAAAATAATAATAAAATAATAAAATACAAAGTAAAACAGATTATTTTTTTTTTTGCCATGGATGAAATAATACTTATTTAACCCCCCCCCAAAAAAAAAAAATCTGAAAAGTTTCAAAATTAGCCAAAATACTGCTCTTAAAAGTGTGTAGACAATGTGTTTGATTAGATCACAGTAGTACTCAGTTTTGTGGGTATGAACAGGACATTATGGAAAAGTCATAACTGAGATAAAAAAAAATCATCACTATGAAATTATAAAAGTTGAAACTATGACATTAAAAATCACAATTGTAAAATAAAACTCAGATAAAGGTCACAATTATGAGATAAAAGCCATAATTAGAGAGAGAAAGAAGCCACAACTTCTCTCCTCCACTGATTTAAGTAAAAAAAAAAAAAAAAAAAGAAATCATTTGTATGATTTTCAAGCTCTATTACCTAAAAACAACTTCTTATCTTTCATTGAAAATGTATTCTTTAAAGTGATGATGAGATTTTTTTGAATAGAAATGTGGAAAAATAGGGTTAGGGTTTTAATCCAGTGCCCACGCCCCACACCCCATTCCCCAGTTTAAAAGTAATAGAAGTTGCATTTAATGTGTCATATGAACAAGCACAAAAAAAACAAAACAAAAAAAAAACAAACCAGATTTCAGCAAAAAAAAAAAAAAAATCCAATTAAGATCTGCTGTCTGAACGTAGTCAAAGTGAATCCTCACAAATCCAACCTTTAACTGCGTTCATTGTTTTTCTTGTTATTTCTTATTTGGTATTTGTTGAATTACTCCCAGATGAGTATGGACTCATTTCTTACCGACGTTTAGGATAATTGGAAGCAAGCGTTTCTCCCTCTCCACTGTTGAAGGAAATGTCAGTCAGCATTAGCATACTCATTTATAGAGTGCTACAGCTGTCCCTGGCTGCTACCTCGCCGACCCTCGCTCTCGTTGCACCCGGTCACCCCTTTCAAGGAGGGTTATCACAACGATTATGAAAAATGACTTCTAAAAAAACCTGATGTGACACATTATCTCAATATTAAGGGGGTTTGAGCGAATAATAACTTTGGCTTATTAATCAAGGTATGAAAGGGTAAGAAACTGCCAAGGAAAGTTAAATGCCACTGTCAATCTCAGCATGAGTCATGTTTGACTTCAAAGGACATTTCACCTGAGTTGTGAGACAGTATTTATAGAATCTGCTCTCCCACGGGGACTAATAACACCCCTGTACGACAGGTGGAGATTTTCCTCAGTGGGAATCTGGTAGATGCATGAAAACACGAAAACTTGCTGAATGTAATGAGCCCATTAATCCCTGCCATGAATTAGTTTCTCCACATATTAAATAGTATGTGTGCATATGTATGTATGCAAACGAATTGGAATATAATGGTATAACCTTTTTTTTTTCCCTTTACCTATATATATATATATATATATATATATACATATACATATAAAAGTGTGTGGGTAGACAGTGGTGCATGCTAATGAACTCAACGAATCATATGCATACTCTTATTTCTGGAAGTCACACTATAGATTTACCTTTTAGCCAATTAGGGAAGTTAGACAAGGGGCAGATAAACCATGAACGCCCAGCGAGAAATATATTATTCTCCATAAGACAGCTTTAAAGAAAGAAAGAAAGCTTTGAATTCCCTGCTCACTTTTCATGAATAAATGATGAGGTGTGTTTGAATGAATCCATGTCCTTTCTTGGTGTCCTTTCCAAAGTTCGCTAAATGGCAGACATGGCAGTACATTTCCTTCTACGAGCTTGGTGCTGCTAATCTGATGCCGTGGCGTTATCTAGGTTGAGCTATTCACTGTATCCCTGTGTTACAAAGCCTTCCTTGGTGTGGACTGTTGATAGCCTAAAGGTCCAGAACAAAAGAGAGCACCGAGGTATGGCGCTAACTATAGCATAATATACTAGCCATTTAATCCATGGGGTTTTTTTTTTTTCTTTTTTCTTTTGTCAGGTGATAAAAATTAAAGAATGATGTGACTCAAGAGCTGACTATTAACTATAAAAAAATTAAAAAATAAATAAAAGACGTGGGTAAAAAGCAATTATGTTCATGCCACTGGTACAATATAAGTCAAGTAATAGCTTAATTGTGCATATATACCTCATGAATACATGAATTAAATTTCTTTTCACCTTTTGCTAATGAACATTTAATATGACACTTGGCTCTACTAACTTAGCCACAGCCACCGTAGTTAACAATAAATGTTAACTTAGCTCGCTAGCTTCAATGACAACTTAATAGACCAGTTAGAGACAGTATTCAGTTACATTTCTAACTTCAACAGAAAACAATACATTGATTCCAAGCTGAACTTCTTTTGCTCTTTTCTCTCTCTGATATGAATAAAGGAAGTTAGTCTTCAAAATAAAAGTCAGTGAGGTCCAAACTCGAAGTTATCATTTACATACTCAAAATAAACCAATATGACAATTACAGAAGTGAAATTAACAATTGTACTCATGGTGATTTATAGTAGGTTTGGTGGTTCATTATTTGGCTACTGAAGAACATCTACTAAGCCACACTGGAAAGAATGACAAACAAGATGACGTTGAAAATGTCAAATTACAGGCACTTAAAAACAAATGTGTAATCCCTTTCATAGCTACTGAGAGAAGTAATCATACAGAAACAATGCATTAATCAGTGCGCAACTACCGACACTTCTGAAAGAATGATGCGGTCAGCTTTGGAAGATAAAGGTCACTCTAACATTTCTGTCAAAGTGCTTTACGTTATATTTACATTCATAATATCTGTTTATATATGACAGTCATGCACTTCACACATCTAATTGAATTAGTCACTGTCATTAAATACTCAGGCAACTCAGGGGGCAAATTAGCTCACAGTCATCTTTCTGAGAAGGAAATGAGGACATATGGGACATGTCTATGAGCACTGCGGAACAGACTCTTGGGAAAAGACGACTGAAGAATAGTACCAGCCGCAGTTTGCACCCGAACCCATTTGCACAAAGTCAGAGCCTTGAGCAAGAGTGAAACAGGGCGGAGGAGAAAAAGGCAACTTACTCAATGAGAGTCTGGGGCAAAGATAAGAGAAGAATTAGCAGTTAATTTGTGGAGAAATTAATCCGTTTTGAGCATGAATCAGAGCCTAACTCTATGGCATTGTTCAAGGCAGTGAGCATTCCTATCTCGTGTCCCCAGATATTTGCAGGTCACTACAGAGGAGAGGATTTCAATTTGGTCACTGATGTTGGATCAAGAGCAGAAAGACACAAAAGAAGTCTTTGTTCCAGCAAGAGTGTGGGGGTAGTAAGAGGGGGGTTGTTCATTGGAAATGGCACATATCATCTTGGGGAAAATCTCACTGTTGCCGATGAGCACCGCCACAATGTCTGAGTTGTCTTTTCATCAAGGAAACTGAAAGTGGCACAACAGCAAAACTGAGCAAACTGTAATTGGACCAGCCTCCATTTGATATTGAGCATTTAATCGCAGATCATTAATGCAGTGCCATTTAAAAAGGCCCAGCATCCCCAGAATATAGAGAAGGTGACATTTAAACCCCCTCCCCCCCAGTTCTCCGCTGACACCAAATATTTCGCCACTTACTCAAATTAATTCACTGATGACATGCCTTCGGATATGAGCTGCGCAACATAACAATACAACTCCGTGAAATTATTCCACACCAGGCAAGGTTATAGAAAAAAACACTTCTGGCTTGTGTTTTCCTAAAATGAAACTAAAAACTTCAAAATGATTCCGGATAATACTGGATGTGTGTGCGTATATAATACAGTTCGCCCTTGTGGATCAGGTTTGCAATATGATTGACATTCTCTATACAGTGGCACATCCCAGAGCTAGAGACCTCTCACCTACATTAAACAATATATTCAGTGATACCTCATACATCGCAAGTATACCTTACGTCTCTCAGAAAGCTAACCCTTTTCAACATGGTCTCACTTGAACCTTTGACCTGAGCTTCTCAAGGTCAAAGCTCCGAGCTGCTGCTCTTCTGAATCTAACTGACTGAATCAAGAAGACATCAGTCCTTTGAGCCAGAACCTACAAGCAAAAACTCCTCAGATGAGCTGTTGTTTGTGTGTATTTTGCATTGTGTGTTGCACCCATGGTTGGTTTATTCCTGAATGCTGCTCTAGAGACAGCTGGCATTACTGTGAGGAGCTGTGGTGGTGGTGGTGGTGGGGGGGGGGGGGGGGGTAGTGTACAGTGCCTCCATATTATATCAACCATAAACCATTGAATTGCTTGTAAAAAGTGTTTGTCACCCTTTGACATGTAGTTTACACAGACCATGTGAGTGCACGTAATGTAGAATAAGTGTAGTTGTCACATGACTCAACACTCTACCTTCTTAAAGGATTAAAGGGTTTAAAATCAAGAGGCTACTGCTCTCAATGAGGATAATACAGAGGACATTTCTACCATTCTATCATTTCTATCATTACTTTACTAACATTTATGCACCTCAACCAGTCAGTATTTGTTGCTACTTATCTACTTATATCTTTTTTTTTTTTTTTAAGAAGTGGCTCACAACTCACAAATGCTCATAATTCACCTTTTTGATTATGTTCCTCAAGACCTGAGCACTGACGGTCAATGTGAAGAAATATAGATACTCTTCTTCTTTCACATTCGTGGAGGATTTGTGACCCTCTGAAATGACTTTTACTAATTAACTAACTTTCCTACAGCAAAGGTGTAAATATATATTGAAGGCTTATCTACCATGTCCTTGAAAAAAAATTCTTAAGACTACATAGAAACAAATATACAGGCATTGCAATAGTGGATTTACCTACAGGTACCATTGGTGCCATGTGGCCCCATTTAGAAATGGACTGAAAACCCCCCAGCTGTAGCTGGTGGCCACACCATTGTCTACTGCATTGTAGTCTTTCGTATTACCTACTGCGTTGTACACCAGTGGTGTTTGGGGTTGACCTATTTTCTATCTGGTTGTCTTCATTCTTTTCAGGATGTGACATGTATTCCTGTGGTGCTTGTGGACACATTTTTGGGCCTTGAGACTCTCCTGTCTCATATTGGTGAAGGGTAAGGAGGCCTACTGCGTGCTCATCATTTATAACTAGGATTTATGTGGTAAAGGGAGTTAAATGTAATCTAAAGTCTAATAATGAGGAGCAGACATCCGTTTATTCATCATTTGGGTCTGCATGGTATTTGTCACAGAACACAGCTGGTGATTAAGTGAATCATACATGTTGTCAAACACAGGCCTATGACATACTGATGCGTAATTAAATTCTACTGGCTGTTGGACATGTGTCAGCGTCTTCTGAAGTGTTAGTGTTTTCTTGACAGATTGTGAAGTATTCTACACACACACTCACACACACACATATACACACACACATTTTCTGGTACAAACTACTAGTAGGCCCTCTACCAAGTAAGAAAAAACCCACATACAGTATGCTTCTATTACATCTAAGCCCCAGTGTTAGTTATTTCTTTTTCTTGTAAGTTGATAAACTGTTGGACTGTAAAAATAATCAGTTTGTTCTGTGTTTTTTTTTCAGGAAAATACACATATATGGGTGGCAGTGGACATTATTATTACTGCTACTTCTACGAGGAATGGCAATGGCTCAGTTGGTAGAGCGGGTTGGTAGAGGATTGAGTAGGGCGGGGCTATAACAAGGGTCCATCTAGTTAGATGACACAGGTGGGCGGGGTCATTCAAACAGGTGTTTGGGGGGGGGGGGGGTTATGCGCATTCATACACCAGTGTGAATAGTAGCACTGAAAGAAAAGAAGATGGAGTGTCTTCCCCAAGGACACAACAGCAAATGGCTATTTTTGTTTGAATAGATTCAAACCACCAACCCTTCAGTTATTGGATGACCTGCTCTAACATCTTTCTGTATTCTCCCCACATCTACATATAAATGTTACTAGGTTAATCTGTCCCTCTTAGGTGTGAATATGAGTGAATGGAAACTCATCTCAATGTGTCAGTCCTGTGACAAAGTAGTCGCATCTCCAGGGTATGTCAGTGCATCTCCTCTGTTCCCTTATAACAACAGCAGTTTGAAACACAAGCAACACCAATCATCATGAGCACACGTGCATGATACTGGGTCCACTTCAGTCATTTATAGTTATGTTTTTGAAATCCTACAAATTTTAGCCTGAAAATGATAATTTAGAAAACTAAAATAATCACTCATCATAAAAATAAAATCCAAATGAGGGGGAAGTTTACAAAAAGGTGGTGATATTGGTAGATAAACAGCTGTCTTATCAAACATATTAATGCTGTTGGATTATTATATGATCAGGAACCTTTAAAATAGATTAAGATCCTGCCGATTGAACAGTATCCAAGAAACTGTAAGTTCAGCAAAACATCAAATTTCACTACTTTATTTGCCAAGAGCTGCCTGTAGTAGTGGAACACAATACCAGAATGACCTGTCATTGTTTTTCTTTGTGCCAGGTGGTGATAACAGCCACTTGGCAAGGGATCCAGTGATGGTTTCTTGTTTAGTTTTGCCTTAACTGTCCCTTTAAGGCATTAACTGTCCTTCTACAGAACTAACAAAAGATTGGACTTCACCCCCTGAGCAGGAGCACTTGTTCTAATGCTGGACTGAAGCCAGACTGTACAGAAATATATGTTGTATTCAACAGTATGCTCTTACCGGATTCCAATAGTACATACCGACAAGTCATTGTGTAGCATATAATCTTCATGACCTCCTATAGGGAGCTTAAGTCTCCACCTCTTCTGGGAGGCTCATGAGGCCTGAGATCAGAAAATTAATGAATGGTATTCAATGGGAAATAAAATGCTAAAATCATATCTGGTTTGTCATGTGCCCTGAATCACACACATGTTGTACATCATAATAAATGATCATTATTGATGTGCGTTTCAACTGCATCAAAAATTTCCTATTAACTGTTATCGTATGTGTATTTCAGTGCACTTGTCAAACTGAATCAGAATTTAGCTCGACTTGCTCCATTCACTCCCATTCAATTTTTTTGCGAACTAAGCCCCCATGGACCGGAAGTAGAAGGGTATGACTTAGCCTCCCCATCAACTTTCACACGTTTAGCATCATGCTAAATATGGTGCTCTCATCTCTTCTCTTTTCCTCTTTGATAAAATATGACTTTAAGTAGACATTGTCCCTAAAATGACTTGGGGTTGCACTGTTTTTTTTGTCAGGGGAATAGGGGATTACAAGAAAATGTTGAAATATTTCCAAATATTGACAATTTTTGTTGCCTTTTGATGAAGAGAAAACTTAATTGAATTGATGTACGGTTTCACCTTTTTGTGAAAATAAAAGTGCACCCTCCAACTCCCCACGTGGTCTTCAGTTGTGACATCTGTCATGTTCCCTGTATATTAACCCCATGCACTTGCAACACATTTCATAGGGGGTGGGTGCACAAGAAAATTGATGACAAAAAGGAGCATTTGTTCAAAAAAGTTTGAGAAACAATGATTTAGACAATGTATGACTTGAGAAAAATGGCATCCCATGTTTGTTTGGGTTGGGGGATGGGCCAATAATATGTTCTACCTTTGGAATAAAATTGAAAAATAAATAAACATTCTTTAACTATGTTCATGGGGTAGAGGGCAATGCAGAAACCTATGGGACTCTAAAACAGGACCTCACTCTAAAGTGGACTACTATATTCTTTAGTAATATGATCAACCACAATTGAAATGGGGTAAATGGTTAGCATGATGACTTCTGTAAATATCGCAACACAAGATTGTTACCCATGATATGATACCAGAGCTTTTATTTCTTAACACTTTGTTGAAAATATGAGTTAACAAGGCAGTCAGAGACAGCAGACCTTTGCCAAGGCTTGATATGGCATCATATGACGCCAAAATGTGACGTGATTGACCCACATGATGTCCGAAGGTGAGACGATGTGAATGCAAAAAAACGCCAGATTCTATCTTGTCTGAATTCTGAGATATTACCACTGACAGGTTTTGGCTGTTGACCTGTAGTGAGACCTTGACCTTTGACCTTCATTGCTCAAAATCTAATGGGTTCTTCCTTGACCCATTATGTATCATTCCTACAAGTTTCATCAAAATTTTTCGCGTAATCCTGCTGACAGACAACCAGACAAACAAACAGACAGACAAACTGACCTGAATTTAATACCTCCTTGGGTAATCAAATGTTACAAATTGCCCTCTTAAGAAGATCATAGATGCTGTTCTACAGATGACAAGGCAAATAATAATAATATAGAATTAATTTGTGTGTTTGGAAAACAATTAAAGAACAAATAAAGTATTATATGCTTTGACATTTCTATCTTGTTGAGAAAAATTAACAAATAAAAAGAAAAAAAAAACATTTTGTTAGCCTCATGGTAAGCAATGATACAGCAGTTAAAAGGTTAGAAAAAAAAAAAAAGGTCAAGAAACCTGTGCGATAAAAGAGAAAGTACAAATGCATTACACTCTATTATCAGAGAAGTTTTCCAATCATCAATTCTATTTGTCTGCTGATGGTGGATGCGAATGAGCTGTGTTCTCCCTATTAGCTTCTCCTCATTATGATCCAGAAAGAAAACAAAACACACAAAAGCCAGAGCAAGTGAAAGCATATTAAATTAATTCACAACACCTGCTTTGCAACACATTGAGCCTCCACTGGCCTGCTGCTGAGAATTAAGTAGAATTGATGACAACACTTGGAAAAAAAAAAAAACCAAAAAAACCAAAACAATGACACAGTATACATTGATAGTCTACATACATATGCACAGTCCATTTGTTTGATTTACTGGCCTCACATAGAAAACCGTTCGACAAGGTTTAATTAGTGTGCATTTTACACCGTTTTTCATGTTTAAAAGGTGATGAATTGTATAATTAAAAGGCTCACAATGTAAATCAATGGGCCAGAAAGAAAGAAGGTAATTAAACAGGGCTCTAGCTGGCATCATAATGTTCCGACTTTCATGGGAGATGAGACGCCCCCCACTTGTCTATGCACTTGTTGACTATATTAATGAAAGAATGTTGACTTACAAAGAGGCCTCATGAAAGAGAAAAGTAAATGAGCAGCATTTCATTAGGTCAGTACAAAGAACTACTGCCATATGATGTACATGTTCATCACACCGCCTTGTTTTCTTTGATCATGAAGATTTCATGGATTCACTCACAGGCTAGAAATGATCTAAATTATTACCACCACTGAGGGGGTTGTTTTTCCTTGGAGTTTGTTTGTCTGTCAGCAACATTACTGAAAAAGTTATGGATGGATTTTGATTAAATTTATTCTCCATTTACTGCAATGGAAAATTTCAAAATGATCCAGAATGCAGGATCTCTTCTGGATCACCATCAATATTTAATCATTTGTTCCTTGTGACACTCCCAACCAGTGCTGGGCTATATTTTGAGTAATGGAGTAATTACTTTATCCATAATTGTATCGCCGTTACCGTTACTCTGGAAATAATGTGACGCTTTACAGGCTTTTCCAAGATTGGAACTTCCCGGACTTTTTTGGGGGGGAAATACTTTTGACAGTTTAACCCGGTCCTCTAAGGCGTGTGTCTCCATACAGAAATGGAACCTTTCAATGATGTTATCAGTTGCTATGGTAACGTCACTAACAAAAAGCGCCAAAACAAAGCCCCAGCAGAGGAGGAAATCACAAGACTAGACATGGACTAGGGATGACGAAATGCATTTAAAAATCTTGACCGACCACTGAGCCTCATTAACTGGTTGAAGTCAGTCACTGAGGAAACAAAGCAGTTGCTTTGTCAGCTCACACACACACACAGCCATACACGCTGTTGCGCTTCAGTCACTTTTTACTCACACTGCGAGGTTGAGTGACACACATAGAGAAAATATTCGATTTTCTAGTAAATTCTGCTACTAAATATGGTGTAAAAAACCTTACCAATTAACACCAGTCTGTAGAACTGCATAAACCTCCTTTTGCCGTAGCCCACCCATCATGTATTTTTAAGTAGACCTGTCAGATGGAAAACACAACTCATCCACCACGCTTTTGGGTTTCATGGTGGCAATTTACTGCACCAGTCTGTAGCTGCTATAGAAGTTCTAGCTTTTTGTTTTGTTTACGTTTTGAGCTCACGTTCTAAACTGGCACGAGGCGTACCACATAGATTAATTGAGGAAGCATCATAAATCACATCCAAAGCAACATCACAGAACAAGGATCAATACCTTGTTTAACTGTATTTTTTATTTCTTTGACATTTTTAAGCAAAAGAAATAAAAGTAACGCAAAAATACTTTTAATGGTAACTAATAACGTTGCATTTATGTAACGCAGTAGTAACGGCATTTGTTTTTTGGGGAACTAACTAGTGCTTGTAGTTAATTACTTTTTCAAAGTAACTTACCCAGCACTGCTCCCAACACATCCTGAAAATGATATTTAAATCCATCCATAACTTTTTGAGTAATGTTGCTGAAAGACAAACAAACTCTAACAAAAACATAACCCCCTTGGCGGACCTCATGCATTCATTCAAAAGGGGGAGGTCTGCCTTGGTGGAGGTTTGCGTAGATGTGGCAACATCCACTTGCCTCTAAATTGCTCCATGATTTTCCGCTGCCTGTAGGTCTGGAACAGTTAAATGGTAAAAAAAAAAAAAAAAAAGGCACAAAACTCCTTGCATTGCTGCTCTTACATGAGGAGGAAATGTCAGGATTGTGCAGGGCTTATGTTTCCATTCTCAAACTGCATTTCCCATCCAAACCAAGCTTGCATATTCTTTTTTCTCCAAGGATTCATGACATTTTGAAGCTATGAAAAGCTGCAAACGCTGATGTGACAGACCTCATTTGCAGCTTTACCTAAGGCTCAAGAGACCCAAAGCCTTCGGTGTTCTGCTACTTGAGTGGCCAAAGATAAAGCTTTTTTTTTTTTTTTTTACATTTTTTATTACATTTTTTTTTTTTTTTTGGACAACCATCCATGAGTTTCCTAGGATTGCCGAGGCTGGCAGTGGGAGTGCATATATGTGTGGTAATTGAGTTTGGAATGGGCTGTTTGAGGTGGAGTTTCCGCTATGCTGCTCAGTCATAGCTACCCACCCAATTTTCTCTCTCTAAGGAGTTCAGACTGTAGGGAATGGGCAAGTGAGAGGACTTTGGTAGACTGTAACTACGGCATGAAGTTGCAGATGATACAACCTGTCCTTTTATGAGACACTCTTACCCGCATCCTATTCTCACAAACTGTCTTGTAGCCTTGTAATGCTAACAAGATTAACCACTGGCTTGGATTCAGACCTCATTATAGGTCTTGTGGCTCATGCTTTGGCATGTTTAAGCATTGTGTTAATATTTTATGTTTTTGACTTGAAATGAAACACCTGTTGAATTTCTCTAGTGTTTAATTTTCAGTACTACGTAAGTTCGTGGCTGAAACACAGGGTCAGATTTCATAAGTACGGAAACTTAGCATACGGCTAGAATCCAAGAAAAGTCCCTTTTGTGAAAGACCTAGTTACAATGCAGGACATTATAAACATAGACACAGCCAGTTCATTTAAATAATCACAAAAACAATGGACTGACAGCAACCACCAGTCACAAACAGACTCACTGAGGGTCAAAACATGTATTATCTGGCAAAAATATTCAGTCTGGGTTTTACATGTGTGATAATGCAAAGTAAAGACAAACAGTAGAAGGAAAGGTTTTTGACTGTTACTGCAATTGTAAGATTTCACAACAACATCAACAAAATGTAAGAAAAAATTATATTAGAAAAAGAAATATACAATTTAAGTAGTTGAATTTACAGTATTTCAACTACAAAAGGGGATACCACAAGGGTATACTCTGGGATTACTGCTCTTTTGTGTGTGTGTGTGTGTGTGTGTGTTTGTTCCTTACTACAACTAATAGAAATAAATTGAAAAGGTGAGTCAATAGATATTTAAAGCACATATTAGGAAACTGTGGAAAACCATAAAGACCAATCTTGATTTAATTTAGGCACCTTCATACAGCTGAAATATGAAGGTGCCTAAATGACATATGTATGCTCGGTCGCTGCTTGCAATTGTGGGCCTATGAATGCTAAACAATGTGGGCCTTTTTTAAAATTTAGTATCTTATTGATTTGTCAGAGCAGCGGTTACAGTTGGTAGGGCAGGGGTGTCAGACTAATTTTAGTTCAGGGGTAACATTCAGCCCAATATGATATCAAAAGGGCCAGATCAGGAACTTAATAACAATGAAAAGAGTAAAATTATATTATAATGTTTATATCTATAATGTTTTTCTCAAAAATGCCAATAACATCAAGAACTTAACATATCTTAAAAAAAACGAACGCAATTTTAACAATTTTCTGCCTCAGTCTATCAGTTTGTCACTTGCACAACTTACATTTCAATGACACAAAACATTTAGTAACAGGCAAAATATTTCTAAAACTACACTTACTTCTCTTCAAATATTTCAAGTGGTTCATATTTGTTGAGGTATTCAAGTTTTTGTAAAAGGATGGTTTGTTAATATAAAGATCTTCATGTCATTTGACTTTTTTTTTTACATCATTATCTGCAATTTTCATTATTTAAAGTTAATTATGATGATATTTTACCAGTCTGACCCAATTGAGATCTAATATTTCTGTATGTAGAATTTTTTCACCATTAATATCTTCATTGTTAATCACCCAACAGGCCAGTTTGGACCCTTTGGCAGCCCGGATTTGGCCCCGGGGTCTTATGTCCAACTACAGGAGACACCTGTAGGGACAGCAGTTATATATATATGTAGGGTTGCAGTCTATAACTAATGTAACTAATGCTGACAAGTAGTAAAAGTAAGAACATTTAATTAGTTGGTTGTAATCAGGGTATTTTAAGCATTATAGTAAAAATGCTCCAGGAAAACATCTTGCACCCCACCTTTAAGGAGCACATTTAATCTATTTCAGATAGTTATTCTGGTGTTGAGCACCACATGAATCCTCGTGACACTTGTATGAAAGTAAGAGTTTATTAATCTCCTTTTTGACTTTTCGGAGAGCCTCTTGATCATTTGGAAATATTATATGCTTCTGCACTTCATCTCATTAGTGACCTCAAGGCCAGGGGCAACACAGGTGAAAACGCAGCCTATGAAATTCAGGGGGAAATATGAGTGATTCCTAGAAGTTTTGATGCAATGGATATCAATTCATCCCCTCTGGCTGCAGATTCCATGTAGTATTTGATTCCCTCCAGCAAATTAATAAGCTTTGGCAATTGATATCTTGTGATAATGTCTTCCTCTGATATTCCAAATAAATTAAGGAAATTCTCCACCTTACAAAACATACTTTCCATTCTCAGTGGCACCTAGTGTATTTCCTACTGCTATCAGAGCACTGTCAAACACAAATTGTATTAAAACTTGTGGCTGGTTCCTATATTGGTGTAATTGCTTTGCACAAACTTCATAGCAAATGTTTGATTCATTAAAATGCAATGCAAAATGTTACTGTCTGAAACGTAAATTCCCTCAAGTACATATACCGTAACAACAGTCACAACAACTATGTCCCATTGATTCCATTACAGTGTAAAAGTGATCACGTTGGTCCAGAGCCAATTGGAACACTATAAGCTGTTGATAGGTAAAAACCGAATTTACAGGTATTTCAGGGGTTTTTTTTCATCTAAATGCCATTTATCTTGTTTTTCAATGACAAAAATGAAATGAAAAGGATGCTTCAGCATTTAGTGAATTTTCTTACAGTACTATATCATGCCAGTTTAATTACAGTGTACTGCGTAGTGGTGTGCAGACATAACTCAAATGGTAACTTATTCTGTACGTCGGCTCTGGTGTGCCGCTACTGCATTTTTTAACATGTCTGAAAATAACGTTTGAACCAAACTGTTTAATAGAACAACAACATAGAAGATAAAGGCATCAAGAAAATTAAAGCTACTTCTGTTTTGTGTTGCGGCTCTCCACATGAAGAAAATTACTTCCTTTTTCCAGCTATGATTCATGAGGTTAGTTGCTGCCCGGTGTCAACTCGTTACGTTAGCTAGCTAGTTAGGCATAAGCAGATGTCCAGAATGGAATCATGGGAGTAAAAAATAAAATAGCTATACGTAATTTTAAAATAATTTTTGGATATTTACATTCATAAAATGGTCCAAAATTAACACTAAAAGTGGATTTCTTCATTTCTATGAACAAATTATTACAGTATTTGTATAGAAATGATTCTGTCCCAAGACCCATGTCCCATGTCCCATGTCCCATGACCACTATAAGCAGTTTCCACTGTACTAACTTTCTGCTAGCCTTAGACTTGTAATGCCATAAGAGAGTCTGTGCAGAACAAACTTTAATTCAGCCTGTGCCTGGAATTTATTGTTTCATTTTCACCGTGTATTAGCGGTTACATCTGTGGCATTGTTCAAAGAAGAGAGCATTCAGACTAGTACCACTTCTGTGACTGTGAATATCCTTGAGTTCCCCTGTATTTGTACTAAAGCTCTGTCTGTATAAAACTGACACCAAGAGCTGGTGATAAATGCTTTAAGGATGGAAGAATGGTACTGACTACAAAAATGTGCCTCTACAGATTGTCAAGACTGATGATACAACATTGCATATTTTTTTTATAGCAGGCACAAAAAGCGTTAGAGACTATACACTACACATCCTTTAACTTTCTGATTATATTCATCTCACCCACCCCTTACTTTGGTTTCAGATTCTGGTTTAACTGTACTTATCTTAACCCTTTCATGCATGAATTATGAGAACCTTAGTCAAGATTGTTTTTCCTAAGTGGTTTTACTGGCCTGAAAAAAGCAATGTGATTGAAATATTTTGAATGAACCTATTATTTTAAGTGTTAAACCAAAGAAATGTGTATTTAAAATGCAATATCAGAACATATGAAATAAAACATTAAACAAAAAACACAATCACACAATCAACCACAGAAATAGATAAAAGTCCAAGGCATCCCCTGTCCTTAGACCCTCCTTCTCTGCAAGAAAAAACTCCAAAACCTAGGGGGAAAAAAGAAGAAATCTTAGGGAGAACCACACTGAAGGACAGATTCACTCCCATGGACGGACAGGCTATAGATGAATGTCCATTTGTGGATGAAAGGGGGGGGGCAGGTCCATCCATCAGACAGGTGAGGGGCATATATATATATATATATATATATATATATATATATATATATATATATATATGTTTTTAATCAATATGATGATGTGTTATTCTACATATATGCTGGTTTATGTACATGTTTATAATGGATTTGTAAATATTCCACTAGAAAGAACCTGTAAAGTGAATGTATAATAATGTACAGACAGTGTTATGAAATAGATCTGAGACCAATATTCCTTTTGGACTAAAACCTATTCTCTTGTTAATTGTAAGAATTCCACATTTTGAGCCAAACAACATTTAATACTTGAGTTTTTTTCATCAGTAACACACATGTGGTCAAATTCCAGAAGCATTTTACATGTAGATCAGTGTAATATTTAATACCTACTGATCCACTAACCCTATCAACACATGTAAACAATTGGTGTAAAATACTGTAGTGTCATGGTCATCAGATATAACCCATTTGGATGTTCAGACGCTCTGCTGTGAACACGAAAAACACCGTCATCTTCTACAACAGGGGTCACCAATACTGGTCCTCGATATCTACTATATGTTTCTCTCTTCCAGTCCACCTGGCAGTCGTTATCAGGTTTCTGCAGAGGTTGATGGTAGAGTTATCTTTTCAATCAGGTGTGTTGGAAGAAGGATACCTCGAAAACATACAGGATAGCATATCTCCAGGTCCAGGGTTGCTAACCCCTGTTTTACAGCATTGATTCACCAATAAAAACCCATTGAGTTTGATAAATGACTGGAGAGACATTAGGTTTGTGTTCAGTGTGTCCTCTGTTTGTAATATAATATCCCCAACTTTAATCTGAGTTTGTATGAACATCTACATGAGCAGTGAATTAAATACAGTGATCCTTCGCTTTAATGTGGGTCACCCTTAATGGGCTAGCTTTTTACAAACATTTTTTTTGTAGTACAATTGTGTTCTGCATCCTGTGAAGTTTAGAATCCAATACAAAATAGCATTGGCAGTTTTTAAAGCATTATATGGACGTGTTCCAACATAGTGGACATTTTAAGTCCTTATGTCCCTTTACGATCATCCCAGGGACAGCTGATGGTCCCAGGTGCCACGGCATCTCTGGAATAGTCTATCACAGCATCTGAGTTGTCAGTGTTTAAAACCTGTTTAGACTTGTCTTAAATGGCCTTTGAAATTGTGGAGACCTTATTACTGTATGTGTTCTTGTATTGCTGTGCTGTTGTTTGCTCTGTCTCATCTGTCAGCACTGGTATCTGTATATTTGTATTTAATTATTTTATTTTAATTTATTACTATTTACTGTGAAGTACTTTGGTTTTAAATGTGCTATAAAAATAAATTACTTACTTACTGATTGGCTATTTCGATTCGATTAGATTTGCTATGGAACTGTGTACCATTGTCAATAAATCTCCTTTATTCTTTGTCTCCTGTACAGTAAAGAATCCCATCATCCTTGACAAATTTACATAAATGTTCACAGTGTGACTCCTTCACAAAATGTTAGGCACCAACAAAAGCATCTGCAGCCACAACCGAAAGGCAGAGGAAGATGCTAACTAGTGCAGAAAAAGTTGGATTTATGGACATGATGAAGGAAGGTAGAAGTTATGCAGCTGTTAATGCCATTACACCATGAATGAATCCACAGTTCATTATATAAAGGAGGAGGAAAATAACATAAGTACGACAGCAGTAATAGGTCCTTGTTAAAACCTATTACTGCAGTCGTCCTTATGTTATTTTCTGTCTGTCGTCCATACCAAAGTCTGTCCACAACAAGTCTATGGTAAAGATAGAATCTGCTTTAGTCTGGTACTTGTTGTTTTATTCTACTGAGGGTTATTATGTACTATATATATATATATATATATATATATATATATATATATATATATATATATATATATATATATATATATGTATATATATATATGTATATATATATATATATATATATATATATATATATATATATATATATATATATATATATATATATATATATATATATTCCACTCCATCCCCCATAGCCAGTTTGCCCATTGCCAGTTGCCCTAGTTGCCAGTGGCCAAGGGTGGCACTGGTCAGTTGAGGGGGTGCTGGTTCTGTGTAGGGTGCTGGTTATTTTGCTATGGGTGTATTTCTTTTCCTTTTTTTCATCATGAGTGTGGACAATGGAGGGAGGTCTCTCTTTTTTTTTTAGGGGCATCAGGAGCCACTCCTTTGGGGGATGGTAAGGTCATGACCTTTCTCCCAGTTCTCACCTGCTTCACCTGGCCCACACCATGCAGCTGCAAGTCGTTGCTGATTGGCAGCTACTCAAGCAGTGAAGCTTACAGAACAGTGTGGGTCCATTCAGTTGTCTTTCTCTATAACCCAGACATTCTGTCAGAACTCTGCTCACTGTAGCCTGGATATTTTATTCATCACCATGGACTCTTGGTTGATCTACCCCCAGGTTTTGTTTGGTTTTGTTCCTGTTTATTCTCTGTCTTTATTTTGTTCAGTTTCCGATTAAATCTGTTCTCCCTTCAACACAGAGCATCTGAGTCCACATTCTAAATAGTGATTCAATAATTCATTGATTATGTAGATGCTCATAAAAGCTCTGATTAAAGTTAACCAACATAATAACAAAAACAGAAAAGGGAAGAAAATGTGACTTTTATCAACAAAATTGATCATTAACTGAACATAAATCAAGTGTCTCCATTGTCATTGATCCAACTTCTTTGGTTTTATTGGTTAATCAGTATTGGAGAAGATGATCCACTGTTTCCACTTTCCCTACAGAGCCTCTGAATGCCCAAATGGGTCAAATCTGAAGGCCACGAAATGATGGCAGACTATTTTACATTATTGATTTACATGTTTTGTAGGATCAGTGGATCAACATGTATTAAACATTATATCAGCAGATGGTTTTAGTCGACCATTGATGTTTCAGACAGTTATTAACATGGATTGATAGGTTTAATGATTCTGACCGTATAAAAAAATAATTTAGTTCAGCCCAATATGATCTAAAGTGGGCCAGACCAGTCAAATAATATAAATAATAGAATAAGAACTTATAAATATGTCAACTCCAAAGTTTTCTCAGTTTTTGAGTAAAAAAAAAAAGAGGCAAATTCCATAATGAGAATGTTTTCATCTGTACTTGAACATAAAATGAATAAATATTAACAACTTGAAAATTTCTTTTGTTTTTCTACATTCACGCACATGTGAAAATGCACATTTTTACATGTGCAGGACAACTTACAGATCACAGTAGATTTACACACATTAAATGACAACCAGAATATTGATCACATTTCAGGTTGCTCATATTTTTTCAGGTTTTTCCAAAATGTTTTGTTGTAAATACACTTTTTATATTATTTATAGGTTATTATGGCAGTATGATCCTTGTTTGATCCTCTAAAATGATTTGAACACCTTTGTTAATATTTTTAGTGTGATTTTTGCATTTCACCATTCCATCCCAGGAACCGGTTTTGGCCCCCGGGCCACACGTTTGACACCTGTGGTATAAAACATTCTATATTGGTCGATGATTTTCATCCAAAGCAGTTGTTTGGGTATTTATGCGTCAAACTGACATATCATATGTGAATGATGGCAGAATTACTTCAGAATCCCAATATTATGTGTCTGTATTCTTTAATTAAATAGTAGAAGTTTGTCTCGCTATTACTGGAGAGTATAAAACTTAATTGGACATTAGACACAAACACAAAGTGAAGATACTGCAGAGAATAAAGCTCAAAGGAGTGTCGCATGTGTTTCTTTTTCAGAGATCCGGTTGCACAAAGAAGCTTGTAGTAATTACGAAGAAGTTTTGTTCAAAGCTGAGCATCGTAGGTTATCTGTAAAGTATTTCAGAAAAGCTGAAACTGCTGCGCGTGTCTCACCACCAGCACTGTTTGGTATACAAAACCTCAACTTTGTTTTGACTAAACCTTGTTATCTCATTATATTCATGGAGTCTGCCCTGTGACACCAACTACACACACACACACAAATATAAATGGTACAATGCAGACGAAACAGAGATGGTGTAAAAAAAAAAAAAAAAAACAAACAAAAAAAAACATTAAAAAAGTTAGTTTTTTTACAAGTGAAAAAAAAAAAACACACTTAAACATTAACCATGTCCCTTTGCAATCACACCAAAGCACGGAAAAGTAATTGGGTTCAGATTATCCCCAAAAAAAGCAGACATAATTTCTCCTGCACTAAAAATCAGCAGGGGCAAAGCTCAGAACTGTGCTGAATTTGATTTCATGTGCTTCAGGGGAATTGAATAAGGCTGTTGATGGAAGTGGTGCAGAAAGGAGTGGGTGTGGGGTGTAAGTGAGAGCGACCAGCCACCGTTTTCTTGGAGGGGTTACAATTTAGACGGCAGAGCAGATGGACGGCCAACAATCAAACAGCTGCTGTAATCAATTCAGTATGAGAGTTCATCATGAATCTGTCGGAGAGGGAGAGCAGAACAGAAAGATGGCAGCAAAAAAAGAAATAGACTGATGGGTGGTGGCACAAAGATCAGCTGTTACGTAAGTTCTTCATATATGTCAGTGTTTTTCAACCTTGGGGTCGGGGCCCCACATGGGGTCACCTGGAATTAAAATCCGGTCGCCTGGATTTTCTATTAATTGATAAAAAAAAATAAAAATAAAACTTAATAATAAAAAACAAGCTATTCAGAGACTGCAAATTTTCACCAAAGCTAATAGGGTCACAGTGAGTGAGTGAGTGAGTGGATCTAGCCTTTATAGCTTTTAGATTGTATGATTATCTGAACCATTGACCCTGAAAACCTTGTAGATACCTTTTAATAGTTTTGAAGATATTCAGCAAATCCCATTTTTCGATAATGGTGCTTTTATTCAGGATCTAACCTCTATAGCCCTTAGATTTTATGATTATCTGAACCATTGACCCTAAAAACATAGCTCTACTACTTGAAGTCTTCTGGATACCTTCAATAGCTTTGAAGGTATTGAGGAAATTCCATTTTTCACTAATGGCAGCTTTCTTCAGGAGCTCAGCCCGAAGAACGCTTCATTGGTGGTTTTATATATATATATATATATATATATATATATCAACCCTCTATGGCTGTGGCCTTTTTGTGAGTGAAATGTAAAACATGACATGTACAGAACATGAATTTTGGAAAATGAGTAAATGGGAAAAACCCAGATTTTTTAAAATAATTTTTGGTATCCAGATCATTCTCAAAATTTCATGTGAACAAATGTCTATCTCCAGAAATTATTTTAAGAAGATCCACCCAGAACCTTTCGTGCAATCCTGCTGAAAGACAGACAAACCAAACCAAAATTAATACCTCCTTTGAGTTGACGGGGACAATCTATAAAAGACATGACAAACTGAAGCACTGTGGTACTTTTTTTATCTGTCAAATGTTCATTATGGTCAGTTTCAGATGCTGTAGCTCTTTCATAATCCATAGATTGAGTTATTATTTTTTTTTAATTTAGCATTAATTGTCAGGCTTGTAAATACAAGTGTACAAATCATGACCAAGGAAAATGAAATTATCACGTTGTGCAGTAATCTGACTTTTCATCCATAATAATAATAGTAAATATTCTCTTAAATTAACATTTATTTGCAACATAGAATAGCAAACTATTACATGATCAAAAAATGATCCATTTTAGCAAAAACATATCTCTGTTTGGAATGTCTGAGGTCACCAGAAATTTGTGTTGTCACAAAACACATAAAGTTGGGAATCACTGAAATAAATATTTGAGGAGAAAGTGCTTTTAGACATTCCATGTTTTCTTTTCTGTCTGTTTTAGTCACATGATATACATGAAGAAACAGTGCTTGATTACCCAACCACACTTTTTTTTAGCATTGGCAATCTTCCGGTCGGTGCCATAGATGAAAAACAATAAGTAAAACATGACAGATTTAAAGCAGACGTACTAGCGAGAATATCTACGATAACTAATAATGTTTTCAAAATCTCCAGTTTGCTTCGACTACAGTTCCACTAAGGCAGGGGTGTCAAACTCATTTTATCTCAGGGGCCACATTTAGCTAAATTTGATCTTAAGTGGGCCGAACCAGTGAAATAACTCAACATATTTCTCCACATTTTAGAGTGAAAAAATAATTAAATAATGAAAATGTTTACATTGACAAACTTTCCTTTCAAACAATGTGAATATTATGAAACAAATTAAATAATAAGCCTAATTTTAACAAAATTATGCTTTTCTTTATCATTTCCACATGTTCAATATAACTTGCAGATCATAGTGGATCAAATAAAAATACACAAAATATTTAATCAGGCAGATTATTCTTAAAATTGCTTCAAGACTTCTCTTGAAAAGACACTTCTTCAAGTATTTGTTCAAAATTATTCAAATATTTTGTGAAATTGTACTTTGTTTTAGTGTAAATATGTGAAAATAGTTACATTTACAGAGAAAAAATTGGAGTTGTGTTTATTTATACATTATTATGATAGTATTTTACTGGTCTGACTTGCTTCAGATTGAATTGATCTGAATGTGGAACCTGAACTAAAATGATTAATGTCTTAATGTCTATTTATCAATTTCACAAATTCATCCAAAGGGCCAGATTCGACCCTTAGACGTGCCAGATTTGGACCCCGGGCCTTGTGTTTGACACCTGTGGACTAAGGCCAATCATTCGAATTTCTTTAAGTGCATGGAAACATACTGAATGCTTGTGAACTGGCTTGAGCAGCCAAGGTTTGTAAAAGAGGAGTGTGACCCAGGTGTCATACAGCAGAGAGCTTCGTTTTAATCTCAGGGGACTGTTAAGAAAAAAAAAAAAAAAAAAAGAAAGGCCATTGCCATAGAGTCAGATTGACTGCTCACGTACAGATAGCTACAGTATAAAATAAAAGGAATGTACCATTTGTTACAGGTTACATAAGATACATAGATATTAATTATCCAGTTAATATTTACTCAGAATCATAGAAACGTACACAATATCTATAAATACTCACCCAACCTGAACAATAATAAGTACACACTGACAAATAATACACACAATATATACATTTACATTTAAATCCTGACACTAGCACCCCTCTTCTCCCTTTACGTGTGCTCTAACCCTTTCAAAAACTATATATCAAGTGCCTGAGCATCATGGTCATATTTGAGTTTCTGTACTTACTACATTAGCATATAATGGAGTACAATACACAATATAAAATAGTCAAAAGATGAATATATAAGGTTAAAGCAGCTATGTGTTGAATTTCTACTTTCAAATATTAAGAAATCCTCAAAAGTGATCATTGGTATGTCAGTGCAGTGTATTGGGTTTCCTTTATTCTTATTATACACTGAGAGCCCTCTGGATCTATATGATATGATACTAGAGGGAGTACTGTAGTGTGTCATTCTGCTGGTCTCCCGTGGTGAGGAAAACTAACTCCACAGGGCCTTTGACCAAAGCATCAGAAAGTGACCAGTTGAGAAGAAAACCACTAAAAAGCAATTTTTAGAGTCAAAGTAGTGACCAAATGACACTATAGCTGCTTTCACTGCTGGACACAATTCTAAATGAAAAGAATGGAGTTTGATGCTGAAATCACACATTTTTTTCCCCAGCCAGCATGTCCATATGGGCCCCACAAGGGTTACATTTGGGCTGAAAGTACGGTTCCAAGTGAGTTTGTCCGCAGTTGCTATGGTGACCCCACATGTGTTTGCCCATATCAGAATAAGAATCTTTTTATTGTCATTATACCAAGTACAACGAAACTGAGGTCGAGCTCTCAGATTCAGGGGAACAATTTTCAGACAGGGAACAAAACAAATATAAGTAAAAGACACATAAAAAAATGTAGTTAAAAAAAGGATTGCAATCTAAGATACCTGTAGAAAAGAAAAAAAAATCAGTAGTCAATAGGGCATTAACAGAAACGTCATCTAGTCGACTCATCGACTCCCGTAGCACGAGTCGACTTAAATTTGGAGGAGTTGACAAGTCGCATGTTTTACTTTCTCTCCCTCGTCGCGTAAACATAGACCAGTCAGACAGGAGCTGCAGGTAAAACAGGGTGGTGGGTCTGACAAAACAAAACGGCACAGTGTTTAAAATACAACAAAAACACAAGCGTCACGCATGGCCATCTGAAGAATCACCCGCTAGCTAACCTGAGTGACATGAGTTCTTTTTTTTTCCCAAACATGATATGGACAGTGTGGTGTGCGTCTTGGCGACCACTGACTTAATCTATTTGCACTTTATGTTGGATGTCCATATGTCTGGATTTTGTTTGGACCAACGGCTCTAAAACCGGACCTGGACTACCTGCATGTCTGTCACGCGTCAGTCCGGGTCCAGTTTTAGAGCCGTCGGTCCAGAGGTGGGTAAATCCAGGTTCATCAAGTCAAAGTCTAACCACGTATTGATTCAAACCTGTTCACTGAACACAGGTGATTCCACTAATGATCCCATTTATCTGGATGAGGCTTGTGTTCATCACAATGGACTGGTTCAATGAACAGGTTTGAACCAATACATGGTCGGATTTTGACTTGATGGACCTGGAATTACCCACCTCTGCGTCGGTCTAGATAAAATCCAGACATATGGTCACCCTTAATTTAAAAGCTTTAATTACCCATAAGCTAGTCTTCAGAGGCAGTGCTATATGTTACTTTATTACTTTTTATGTCCTGTCTGGAGCACTTATCTGTCTGCATGTCAGTTGTTGTTAGTTGCCTGCGTCTTGACCTGTGTCACTGTTAAGTATTTTGTTGTTTTGTGTATGCTTTTATGTCACTTTTTTACCTGCTACCACATCTACCTTCAGGTACAAATAAAGTTACCTTACCTTACCCTACTGATGTGGTTCAGTTAAATTTAACAGAAAACTCTTTGCTAACGTTAGCCTTTGTTTTGTTGGGTTAAACTGCTGATGTTTGTGTCTTGTCAGTGGACATTGTTACTTTGCAGTGAACTTTAATACAAGTTGCTCATTGCTGGACAAACGTGTGTCTGTGTTGTTCCAATGCTGATGTCATCATGACCCGTTGACTCGACTTTGACTTTATTGACGGATAAGTCGACTTGAAAAAAACTGATCTCGTTAATGCCCTAGTAGTCAAACTAAGGTTGGGTGATGTTTACATGTATGGAGAAATTAAATTTGAATCACATTATATGACTTCGAAAACTCCAGTTTGAATCGATTATAGTCTGACTAAGGTCTATACATAGTAGGGATGGAACATGATTTTCGAATATTTGTGACACGCTTCAATATAGAATACTAATAAAATAAAATGCATAAAACAAATGCAAGAGAAAAATGTTGCAATAACAGAAACAAAGCAGAGTGCGTATGTAACTCTCTGTTCCCGCAACATATGTGCCGTCGGAGCGCGTGTGCTCGACCACCCGGATTAAATGTGAATACATGTATACGCCTCCATCCGGACCATGTGGACATGTTTGTTTTTTTTTTTTTTTTATAAAAACCTTGCGTAGATTCAAGTGACTATTGTTGTTCGACATTGTAGCTGAAATCATCTGTTTTGGCCGGTTCCGCCTTGACAGTTAAATAAAATATAGCGTTGGCTGTGGTTATTGTCATTTCAAAATTAAAAGCCTTAACTTGTTTCATGCAGAAGATGAGATGAATAACTGAGGGAAGATCAACATGTTGTTGTGTGATTTATAATATTCTTGTTTATTCAGTAAATATTTGGTATACTCTTTCTGTCACTGTGTGTGTGTGTGTGTGTGAGGGTCATGGAAACATGTTCCATTTTCGAATAATAATCGAATAGTTTCCAGCGAATTTCGAATAGTGTTTTGGACCAAAAGTCACATCCCTAATACATTTAATATTAGTCAGGCTAAGGCAGTAATTCATATTTCTCTAAGGGC
The DNA here is from genome assembly GCA_020466265.1 of Siphamia tubifer. Lineage (NCBI taxonomy): Eukaryota > Metazoa > Chordata > Actinopteri > Kurtiformes > Apogonidae > Siphamia > Siphamia tubifer. Next base: position 31,051,079 of record CM035801.1, on the reverse strand, counting down.
AGGGGAATGTATTAGTGTATGACAATGATCACATGTCTCTGTAGTGGCTGAAAATGTCCTACAAAGTAATTTCGGGAAAAAGTGGGAGCCCTGAACCCTAACCCAAAAAAAGTAGTCTGTGTAGTTAGCTAAATCTAAGTAATGTTGTGTCATAGCTCCTTTATCATTGCTGCAGGCTTTAGGCCAAACAGGCAATCTGCTGTGCCAAATTCAAGGCCAAAGTTGCATAGTTTGTCATACTGTGCAGACAGTAAACCTAATGCCGTCTCTCTTTCATCCACCATGACCTCCCTAGTCACAGCTGGCCTGCTTATACGGCCTCTGCAGTACTCTGTCAATTTCCACCGCCGCTATCCCTCCCTCATCTCTAATTGTTTCTGTTTTGATTGGCAAGCTGCATATTTTATGAGGGAAACATCCAATTGCTATTCTGCATACAGGCTGTGGATGCTCAGCTAATGCTTTGATCTTTTAACCTTTTCGCGGAGCAGTTTTGATTTTCCGAGACAGAAAAAAAATAATAATCTTACAAGTCTTCGGCCTTGACAGACATCCTTGTTTGGATAGCTTAAATTGCAATAAAAAGAGTACACAGAAGTCCCGAATGAGTGTACTGTACCTAAGAAGATCATTTGATTAAATAGAATCATCTTCACAGAGGCTGTGTAATTTAAATGGCTCTGGTACCACATTGTTATCTGCTTTACATCCTGCTGCAACTTAAACTATTATCCCACTGAGGAATAAAATGATGGCTGCTGAAAGTGTTTGAATAATCTTTTACTCAGTCTTACACTGTACTTTTCAACTGCTGCTTTTTTCTATATATTCTCTGACGCTTGCAGACATTTATTCACTTATAAAAACCCACATCGCTGCTGAGGGCGACTGTACCAGTAATACACAGCCATCTGAACAGATTTTTATGGACTGTTATGTCCTTTATAGCTGATTGAAAAAAGAAGATAAAGCAATGTAGGCAATACATTTTTTCATCATAACAGTGTTGACATCAATTGGCTGTACAGCTTTGACCATGTAACACATTGTCCAGAGTTTCTGAGGCAGCGTTGACCTTTTAGATGGCGAGAGTTAAAAAGACCAAAAAAACAATTCCATTACTCTGATTAATTGATTTTGAATGCTTTCAGGGAATTGGCCCGAGGAGTAAATGGGGTTTTATGCTGACCAAAACCACTCACATGATTAGAGTTAAACCAAAGCGTCTAAGGATTCTGGTTCATTGACGAAAGAAAGGGATGTATTAACACATGTTGATATTTATGAGAAGCAATTAAAGGTCCAATATGTACCATTCTGACATACCACTGTGCTTATTTGAATCCATTTTGTTCAGGGAGTCAATTATTTCAGAATCAGATTTACTGGTCAAGTTTGTGAAGACATACAAGGGAATATTTTTTTTCCCCCATTTACTTATAATGGGCAAAGTTTTAAATATCTGGAGCTGCAAAAGATTTGCCTGAATTCACACTAAATTTGGTTTATATATTGACATGAATCCAGAATAGATGTGATTACATTTTGGGAAAAGTAGGTCAAAGTTCAAGTTTTGACAGCGGAAAAAAACCCAAAACCAGCAGCACAAACAGCGTTGGTATGTTCGCCGTTTGAACATCTGCAGAGACCTGTTTCTCTGGGGCGCCCAATGCCAGATGAGGAGGCATATTTATTACTATGCAATTGCGACGTACTGTCATAGAAATGACGATATTTTCTTTTCTTCTTGTCCAGCCATTTTTGGAATACTTCTTCTATGAATAGAACTCAAACTCGTACTCGTCGTCTCCTGCTTTATCCGGGTCGCGGGGGGCAGCAGCCTCAGCAAAGCAGCCCAGACTTCCCTCACCCCAGTTACCACAGCCAGCTTCTCCAGGGGAATCCCGAGGCATTCCCACGCCAGCTGAGAGATCCCTTCAGCGTGTCCTGGGTCGACCTCGAGGACATACCTGGAACACCTCCCTAGGGAGGCGTCCAGGGGGCATCCTCACGAGATGCCCGAGCCACCTCAACTGGGAATTCATGTACGTGTATGATTTGGAACACATACATGAAAAAAATTTACAATATTTGCAGTATTGCCCCCACCGACAATGTAAGGTATTGTGCAGATCGGTGTGTCGTGTATCAAAAGTTGAGAGGACGTGTTTTCCTACGCATCGCTGCATAATGGCGGCCGATGCATAGCTACGTCTAGCCTTGCAGCCACATATGCATAACAATGCATCGACTATGTTCAAGCCCTTAGCCGTGTAAAGTTAACTCTAGGTTCAGTGTAAATTTTACACTCATAAATAAGGACCATATGTTCACTGGTGCTAAAATAAAGTACAATATATGTGAGGGGCGGGGTTTATTGTGCCTGGAACCAGTTGGTTTGTCTTTTTTGACCCCAAATGTTTGTTATTTCCTCTACAAACAAAGCATGAAACCATAATTTCTTCAACTATTCACTTTGGTTGTATTTTCTCATGTGTTTTTGTCTTTCATCCACACTAAAAAGTCCAAGTTTCTTCCCGATACCTCTCTCCGTGTATATTAGTGTCACTGTTATCTTGGACTTGACTCTTACTCAGCTGTAGCCTCTTGCCCTTCCCTATCTTCAGTTCTGGCTTCAAAAATGCAAGATATTTATGATCAAATCCTCATGGTTGACTACGCATGATGATGCCTACTCTTCTTTGAAATCGCCTACTCTTCTTTGAAATCGCTTACATGGAAACATTGTATTATTTTAACCATCATACATCTTTCTAAGTCACATGCACATCAGTAAATCTGAGTAAAAATGTCAAATGTCACATGACTTGATGAGGTCTGACTGACTGTAAAACATATACAGGAATAAGGTACTTTTTTTTATCATGTAAAGAGATGCTCCTCAGTGTGCATTAATTTATTCCTCACCTTTTCACAGCATTGACACTGGTGCTCATTAGGATGGAGTCAAGCCTGCCACCTGTGGAGCCTGGACAACTCGAAAGGAAAACTGTAAGAAAAATACATACCGGCGCAAATATAACAAGCGGATTAGACATGATGACAGAAAACTAAGTCCAGAAGCTACAAGAGAAACGGAGAGAGAGGGAGACTATGTGCGTAGGCAATGGAATGAACAAACAACAAGACGGATGTCTTCAGTTACCATGCTTTATAGATGATATTCAAAGCATGGCCCTGCATTTATCACACCGCTGCTGCTGCTTGCTGTCAGCGCTACACACTTCAGGTAATGGCAGATAGGGTTGCTGTTGTAGAAGGGGTGACAATTGGGAATTGATTAAAGGAAGAGGGACTGGACAAATGAGCAACTGTGCGTTCAAATGAAAAGCAATGAATTGTTAAGAAAGAAGAATGTCAACAGTAAAAGAAAAGAGGAGAGATGAGTCTCGGTCTTTCATTCTTCCTCCACCACCTCCTCCTTTTTTTCTCCCTTTCCAATCGCTGTGATAAAATGTTACTACTGTAGGTTTCATATGATCAACATTTGTGGCCAAAAATACGTTTCTGAATACATATACATCAATGTCACAGTGGCTCTGATATTAAATTTATAAGAATATTAATGGGGTTTAAAGGCCTCAGTTTGAGTCGCAAAGACGTTCAGTATCATGTTGTGGCTTAATACACAAAAGGAAGCAAAGTTACTTAAAATCTATTGAATATTACATAACAACCCAGTGTCACCAAAATTATGCTCACAACTTAATTGCAAATCCAGCTAAGTTTTGAAATAACCAAAATGCCACCTATGTTGTTTATTACAAACATAACTCGTCTATTGATTTTGCTCCGAGGGGAAAATAGATTGACACTAAAATATTTGCAGATTCTCCTGCCGTATCTCAGTGGAAGAAGGTTCCTATTAGTATGTAGATGTAGGCACTAAAAGTACTTAATGTTGGGGTGAGGAGAAACGCAGTGTTTGGTTTTAATATTAATACTTGTACATCATAAAATATGTAACAGCCTTATCAAAACCAGCATTGGTGATTTTTTTGGAGATATGAGAAATGTCTGAACATTTGCATGATCATTATTTTGTTCCTTATATTCATTAATTCATTCATTTTTCGGAACCATCTTTATCCTCACTAGGGTCATGAGAGTTGCTGGAGCCAATCCCTGCTACCTATGGGCCAAGACGGGGCACACTCTGAATGAGTCATCAGAGTATCGCATATAGAGAAATGAACAATCACACTCACATTCACACCTATGGGCAATTTAGGTTAACCAATTAACCTAGTGCATGTCTTTGGATGGGAGGAGGAGCTGGAGTACCCAATAACAATGATTCAATTTTGTTGAAAATAAGATTAATGCAGAGATTTTAATAAGACATGTGGTTAAACAAACATGATTTCAGACACTCATTTTTTTCAATCTAGTTGTGTTTTTAATCCTTTATCCTTTAAATTATGAAATATGTGGTAAAAGTAAAATAAATTTTGGATTTTAGATTTAATTTATTGGTCTCAGTCGGAAAATGTGTCTTCTACACACACACACACACACACACACACACACACACACACACACACAAGGCAATTACAATAATCTCCCCCAACCAAAATTGGACAAGATTAAAAATTTTAAGTTGTCATCATTTATAGGCGAAGAAAAAACTGAGAAGAAAATATGGAGTAATTTAATCGGTTATTATGCTCTTCATCCCACGGGCCACATTGGAACCATGGAGAGGCTAAGCCACACCCTTCTACTTCCATTCCATGGGTGCTTACCTCGCAAAAAAATGTAATGGGAGTGATCTGGGAGTACTGGGAATGAGTGATTTACCAAGTGATCTGAAATTCACATACAATAGCGGTTAGTAAGAAATATTTGATGTGGCATAGACAGACCACCCATTTTTAATGGGAAGCAAACATGACGTTAGGTTGTATGTCGGCTTAGTAAGAGACTACAAAGCCTCGCGTATGTGACGTCATACTCCGCTCAGCTGTGGAGTCTGGACTATACGCCTGACATGCTTGTAACATCACCACAAATTGTTAACGGGTTTTACTCGCAAATTAATCAGCCGTTGGTTAACAGAAGCAGTTGAAACGCACAGCAATAATGATAATTTATTATGAGGTACAACATGTGTGTGATTCAGGGCACATGACAAACCAGATACCATTGTAGAATTTTATTTTCCATTGTTTATCATTCATTAATTTTCCGATCTAAGGCTCCATGAGCCCCATTGGCAGGCCGCATTTGGCCCACGGACCGCATGTTTGAGACCCTTGTTCTAAATCATGTATATTTATGTTATTATGAGGCATATTTTCGGTGCACAAATGTTGAGGCTGTGCATATCTGTCTATTTGCAGTCATACAGACGAGCCTGGAAACTGGCTTAGCCCTTTATATTTGCTTCTTTCTTCCATCTTCTTTTGCGCAGCAGACAATTTTGAGGTCTGCTGACTCACAGATATATAAGAGATTCCATTAATTAACACTTTGCACTGTTGCAGCGCAGTCTGTGTGCTTTATGTGGGGCTTCACAGAGACGACCAGGAGCCCAGGGATAAGGTGTCAGAAGTGGAAATGAGCCCAGCACCTCAGTCCACCGGGGTGGGATAACACAGGTGTGGCAGCTCTGGAAGACTTCCTATACATAGAAGTCACGCTGCCTGCATCAGAGACAACACCCTGGTTTCAGAGAGTGTTGCATACGCGCTTCTTATTATGGCAATGCAATGAGTCACACTGTTGAAATGGGCTGTCACTTCCACTGAAGCTCAGGGACTGGGAGACAATGAACAAACACTGGTGATTAGCATTAGAGATTTGGCTCCTTCGCAACTGTCTAGACTTGCAGTGGAGAGCTAATAGTCTCACGCTGAGCTCACACACTCTACTGTCATATGAGCTGAAATTTTTGTTAGGCGAGTAAAAAAACCCACCACGTTCCTCTTTTTTGAGAATGTAAAAAGTAAATGACAGCAAGAAGATATAGATCTATTTGAGATGTGTTACCGTGTTATGAATGAATTCAGCTGTAAAATCTTGGTTTTTATTGCAGCCAGCTTGCCATTGAGCACTCATTAAACAGTCACTTGATTTTATGAGGAGTTTTATCCATGCCTTGGAGGTATAGCTGTTGATGTGGCATATATTGCCGTCCCATAAGATGTTAATATGCCTCCCAGCTTTAGTTTCCCTCTTTGAAATACTGTATGTTTGCTTAATTGATCCAATCAACAAGCTGAGCTTCAGTCAGAGAAGTTCTGCAGGGGCTCCTCTTGACAGTTTAGATTTGATTGATTGACTCTCATTCTTCTATTGATCATAATGGAAGCAGTGCAGTTCACATGGAGAGTCTGATTGGATTTACAGCCGCAGTCCGATATGTTCTGCAAACATAAGATCATCATATGCATGTCAGTCAGCAGAGCCGTAATGCCTTTATGCCATGCTCATATCAAACAGCAGGGGGGTCCACACACAAGAAATATCTACTGTGCTGCTCTGCTTCCATCATTAAGCAGGTTGAAAACCCCATTTGCTGTGTGTGTGTGTGTGTGTGTGTGTGTACTTGCCTCCCTATCTTTATAGGGACAGTGATGTGATTACACCAGAGTTGCCCAATAGGCGGCTCATGGGCCACTACCGGTCCACGAGTTGGCCCACACCAACTTGTGAGCAAAGAGGATTTTTTAAAAAACTTTTTTTATTGGAAAAAAATGTGTTATTGTAAATATATAGTTTGTTTTTATGTTTTTATTAGATGTATTTGGAAGTCCTCACAAAGCATGAGGGAAAGAGATGCAAAGTGAAAGATATATTTACTTTATTTTTATTTTTTTAATGTTCATTATTTTTTTTTTATGTTCATCAAATCATTATTTTTTTCTATTTTTCAATAAAAATAAAACGTTGGGTTTTTTTGGGAAAAAGATAGATGGCTAGTTGTTTTATTATTTATTTTATTTTTATAAAGTTTATTTTTTCTTATCTTTTTTTTACATTTAATTTATTTCTTTTTTATATTTTAATAAAAAATCAATTTCCATCCATCCATCCACCTATCCATCCATCCATCCATCCATCCATCCATCCATCCATCCATCCATCCATCCATCCATCCATCCATCCATCCATCCATCCATCCATCCATCCATCCATCCATCCATCCATCCAAACTTGGTCCTCATAAGACATGGAAACGAGTATGGATGTGTTTGTGTGATCTCCTTCATACATGATCTACCACAATTATTAATTGACTAAAGCTTTTGAACATTAGTGTTGAAGCCCCATTAATGCAATGTATCATTTTAACTCTGAAACAGCACATATGTGGAATACTTGTGTTTTGCAGCAGCATCTGTTCAATGGTTATTTCAGCTCTGAGTGTTTACATAACCACATACTTCAATTTGAATAAGATGATTATATTTATTCTCCCCTCCCTGTTAAATTGCATACATTAGAAACTGTTAAAGCTGGTGTGTTTTGACTTCTGACAAAGCTAGGTCAACAGTAAAATGTATGTTTCAGAATTGATGAAGAGATAGTCAAGGATCAGAAACAACAACAAAGGCACCCCCCTCTACCCAGGAAACAATTGGAAGAATTATCTTGGAAAACAAAAGCCACTTTGAGCACATTATTCATGCTTTCATGCAGTCAAACTTGAGTTTTGTTTACATCGAACACTGTGGACTAAATGCAGTTTAGAAAGGACTAGAAAACTGATAGTGTAGACCTCGATACTGTACTGGAGGGACAGGGGGTCTTTTGTGGATCTGGTGATGCAGGTAGTGCAGGGAACGGGGTAGGGTGACCAGATGTCCTGGAAAACTTGGGACAGTCCAGGAATTCTAAGCTGCTGTCCCGAATCTGGCTGTATGTGTCAGGAAAATTAAACTTAGTAAGGGATTGCCCACGCGTGACTATTGAAAAATATTTCCCGACAGGGCCGAACAGGTATTGTTCCACCCCGAAGGGAAATATTTTTTGATAGTCACGCATGGGCAATACATTATCCTGCTTATTCTACGGGTTATTACTGCTTATTTTGAGACAATTGTTTACCGAAATGATCAAGAATTTACTCATATAGACGATGGCTTCTGTTGAGAAAAAGTAGTCCAGTTGGAAAGTTATTGTTGTTCCTAAGCAACACTCCACTGGCACTGTATAGGCTACTTTGTTGCGCTGCTGCCTCTGATCTGCTAAAAACTCCATAGACGTCGGCCCTCCTACTCTAACAGACAAATATCCGTTACAACGTACCGAATATTTACTTTCAAAGTGGCCGAACTACCTGCGGAGTGATATGGTACCGTGAATCTGAAGTGACAAAAGTTGTTGCTATTGGCAGCAGGCGTTAACGGCGCAGCGGGCAGTTATCGAAATAAGTCAGCTGGGAACGTCCATTCGAAGTGAATGGGAGCTGTCGCAACATTCTCGAGAATAATACCAAATAATAAAATAAACCTTTTAAACGATTTCCCTATTGCCACTGAGGCTGTTTGCTCAGCCGTGCCTATAATGGATCTATTTTGTATCTTTGTCACATTCTAGTTCTTATCGATTGCTATAGTAAGAGTGAACAGTGACCGGTGTGAATATTCATTGAAAATAGCGATTGGTTATTATCCAATTGTGTTATTGTTCAACTTCCCACGTCTCCACATTCAACACTGTTACTGTAGGTGTATTTTAAGGTAACATTTGTATGCGTCTTGCACGCTTGTATTAATGATATTTGATTAATATTGATTAATAGACTATCAAATACTGGAATAACATTCATTTGACAAGTTTGGAAATTCCTGTTTTTTTATTGATTATACCCCCACCTCACCCCCCACTCTCCATTCCCTCCGTCCCAAATTTCAGCCAACCACATCTGGTCACCCTAGTGGAGAACTGGATCAGGTAGACGGGAGAGAACTTGGATGAAGGATGGAGGGGGGAGGGAAGACAGCTCACCAGATTCCATTTCCTTCCACTCCAAAGTCAAAGTCTTAATGAAAGCTGGAATTAAAAACTCTCTTTTCCATTTCTTTGAAGTTTCACATCGTCAGCCTTGAAGTTGTTGGTTTTCAATGAGAGAATACGTATTGAAATTAAGTGTGAATATTTCAGTTTAAAACTTCCACTCAATTTCACCTACATTTCCGAATAAAGTCAATTGAATGCTGTTCTTGAACCATTTTAATAACATCCAATTGGTGTTTGATTATATTATAAGTTAAATTATTAACATGAAAACTAGGATATTGAAGGTGGGTTCTGTTAAATGATGCAATAGATCAAACATTTGTGGATATTTAGTGATGTTTTTATGTGTTTTGGACTACACTTGGACATTTTTGTTGTTTATTTTCAATGTTTTTGTTGGACTATGACTGTATTTGTTGGAATATGGTTCCTCTGTGGATAATTATGAGACATAAATATTCAGATCAGCTGTTTGCCATTTGTATTTTTGAACAAATGAGTGATTGTACCTACTGTGGTTATTTTATCTGAAAGTGGCTTATTATATATCTTCCCATGTGTGGTTATGTGACATTTGGGACAAGTTTGGGTAGTTTGCTTAACATTTTTGAGCAACTACTTCCAGGCTACATGTGGACCCTAGTAAGTTTAAAGCAGTGGTCCCCAAACTACGGCCCGCCTCCACATTTGGTCCGGCCCCCTGAACAATACCAGAGAGCATTTTTATTTATTTTTTTCATATATGTAGATTTGTATTTGATAATAAAGATGGACTTTTGCAATAAAATGTTCCTTAGTTATGAACTATTTTCATTATTAACTATTAGTTAGTGACTAGTTTAACACAAGAACTTTGAGAGACTGCTCATATGAGTCATATAAGTCAGAGATTCTGCTCTGAACTTGGACCTGTTAAGACAAAGAAGTTTATGTTCAATGGACTTTTTTTCTGTGAAGAACCCAGAGAGGGTTATTTGATTGTGGCTTTCTGGAAAACAATACATTTTTACATTTAGGTACTCCTGCAATCGTCACACATTTTCTGTTACAAACTGACCCCGTCCCCTCATCAGAGGAGGTAAAAAATATGTGGCCCTCACAGGAAAAAGTTTGGGGACCCCTGGTTTAAATGGTTAAGTCAATGCCAAAAGAAAGCCACTGCACTCTGAGTTAAATATGCAGCAGTCGGATTGAATTTTAGTTTTTGTTTACATCACAGCCTTCCTGGTAAACAAAACCTTATCTTGATATAAAGGGAAATATATAATATATATTCTGAATGCATACAACAGTTATGGACCTGTTGGCTGAAATCTGAATGTGGAATGAGACTGAATTTAGCCTGTTCCCTTCACACTGCTTATATTGTGCATAATATACATTTCTAATGAACGTGTACCAAGATCCACTTCTGGCTGCGATCGGAGGAAAAAAAAAAAAAAAAAAAAAGGAACCCTGAGGGAACAAATGCTGACAATGAAAGAATGAAAACGATGTTTGTATTTGGAGTCGCATTCTGGGTGGAGTTGCGTATAAGATCACAGTTGAAGGAAGAACAGTTAATGTGCACACTCATACATACACATTTCTACTCTCTCTATTCTAGTTAATCTCCTCCGTTGTTTGTAGAAGCCTCTCTGCTTTAGATGCGCACACGCTGGCTGCCATCCATCTCAATCTCGCTGCTGTGTATCTTAAACTGTGACCAAAGGAACAGGAAGAGTGATGACTGTCTCTCCCCCCTCCTCCCCCTTGTACCACCTGGATGTCTTGCCAACATGCAAACGGCAGTAACTGCACAGACACCAAACTGAGAAAAATAACCTTAAAGTTCTCTTGTTGTTCAGCCCCAGTAGTTTTAAGTAGATTATTGGACATGAGGCAGTTATTGGTACTGCATAGTTCTGCAAAAAAACACAGTGCTTTAATTCTGGCAGCGCTTAGTGATTGGGAGTTTAGACTTTATCTCAGAATTTTGGCTTTTTATCTCTTAATTTTACATTTTTATTTCATAATTTTGACCCTTTATCCCATAATTTTTACATTTTATGTCATAATTTAGACTTTTTATCTCAGAATTTTGGCTTTTTATCTCTTAATTTAGAATTTTTATTTTAGAATTTTGACTTTTTAATCCCATATTTTGATGTTTTATGTCATCATTTTGATGTTTTATGACATAATTTTGGCTTTTTATAGAATAATTTTCACTTTTTTATCTCAGAATTTTGATGTTTTATTGAATAATTTTGGCTTTTTATCTCATGGTTTTGGCTTCACTTAATGTGCCTTATATGTGGAAAATACATCATCTGTTTCACAAACTATTGGTGCAGGGTCCTAAATGGACATTGGTAAGAACACAGTAATGGTCTTTACTGCCTTTTTTACTTTGTTTTACTTGTACTTTTTGCAGTTACTGTACAAACACCCACCAATATTCTCCAAAACGACAGACATTTGAGATGAGATTTTTTATTACATGACAAAGAATGATTTGAATGTTACAGTTCCTGCCTTTATGCTTCGTAGGGCAGTACTGTACGCTTTAGGCCCATGATGGTGAGTGTTATTGTGGGTTATGTGGATTTACTCTCTACTACTATTCTCCACTTCCTGCCTCCTCTGTCTTTACGCTCAGAGCTGCAAAAAGAACCATTTTTGTATCAGGGTTGTTTTGATCAAACTAAATAGAGGCAGCAGGAGTCACTTTGCTCAAGTATTGCTGCCAAAAAAACAAGAAAAAAAAAACCAAGAAGGCATCATTTGTGTTTACAAAGCTGATATATTAAGATTACACAGAGCTGTAAATGGCAGTTTAGCTTTCCCATTATACTTTGTATTTTGTTTTGGAACATTTAATGGTTGAATAGAGTAACAGATGGTTCACAGAACTACAGGGCACTATGCAATAAATACCTTTTACAGATTTAACAATAAAACTATTTTGATGCCTCTTTTTTAAAAAAAAATCTGTATTTATTTATTTATTTTAATTGGTTGTTTATTTCAGACATGCAAAGAAACATACAACGAAACAAGGCAAAATAAGATTAGAAAACAAAACATCATTTAAATGGCCAAAAAAGGAGTAGTCGGAAGTACGGACATATCCATTTCTAGTCCTCAAGTGCTCCTACACATTTATAAATAGATAGATAGATAGATAGATAGATAGATAGATAGATAGATAGATAGATAGATAGATAGATAGATAGATAGATAGATAGATAGATAGATAGATAGATAGATAGACAGACAGACAGACAGACAGACAGACAGACAGACAGACAGACAGACAGACAGACAGACAGACAGACAGACAGACAGACAGAGAGGGGACGAAAAGGGGCGGAACTTCCGGTATGGAAATGTTTTATACTTAAGTACGGCAAGCGAAAGGGATCCTGATTTTCAATACCGCGATCCGTACTCCGACTGTACAAGCGTCCCTGTTCCCTTTTTACAACATAATTTTGTCTCTTTGTCTTGCACAAAGTTCCCATTTCAAAGGTCACACAACAAACTATATCTTTTAAAATACTTTTAATAGCATATTCACGTCGCCTATAGAATCAAATATACTGGATTCCTTACATTTACTACATGTAATGATATAAATTAATTTAACACACATTTAAAATGTTAAAAATATTCTAAATCACGATTTCTATGAAGACATTGAAATAATATATATATATATATATAGATAGATAGATAGATAGATAGATAGATAGATAGATAGATAGATAGATAGATAGATAGATAGATAGATAAGCCAAAATAAATGGAAAATGTAGTAATATTGTCCCTGTTATTTAAAATTTTGGGTATTTGTTGATCCACCGTGAGCTATAAATTGTGATTTAAAAAAAAAAAGATATAATATTGTTAACACCACACTTATTTTTCTTTAGAATTTACAGGTTGTTCATATTTGTTCATTTTATGTTCAAGTATAATTTGGAGATTTGGAAGTTTTACCTTTTCACTCAAAATTTCTCAGGTTATTATTCATATTGTTTTACCGGTTTGGTCCACTTTATATCATATTAGGCTGAATGTGTCCTTGAACTAAAACAAGTTTGACACCCCTTCATTTAAGTTAAAGACTTATTCCATGTAAATTCAAGCATTAAGATTAAAAATATTTAATTTTCATAACTGACGTCTTTTTTTCCATTCCACTCACATTGCACAGCTATTAGTTAACATCAGCATCTTCAGTTTCTAAGTGACCCCCTATTATGGTTGTCTACATCTATGATAACATCCCACACACTCATTTCTAGAGACTGATCTCGTGAAATTATATTGCATATTTCGCCAGTTCCTATGGCATTTGGCATGCTATACGTACACAATTTTATCCTTTACCGTGCAAGTCAACACCATTTGATCATGGGTTGAGATCACTCTGAGATCTCGGGTTTACATATAACCACTAATTGTATGTATCTGACATGACATCAACAGAAATGTGGGAAAACTTATAATGTGTGCAGATAACATGCCAATTAAAAGTGACGTGTATGGAATAGGAGTACTTTATTGATTCCACAACTGGGAAATAGTTGTGGAATAGCAGCAGCATTCACATAATAAGAAAAAAAAACAAGTGTGGTGCAAAAAAATAAAAAGTAATTTATGCAGTTCATCATGATATCATGTTGAATTTCTATGTAAATGACTCAAATGCCTTTATATTTACAAAACACGCTTTCCAAGACTTAAATTCTGCTTTTCTACATTGTGTGTCACAACCTGCCTAAACCTTTTCCCCTAGACCAGGGGTGTCAAACTGCGGTCCTCAAGGGCTGGGGTCCTGCATATTTTAGATGTTTCCCTCTTTCATTCCACCTGGAGGCCATTGCATCATTATCAGTCTGATGAGGAACTGATTATTAACTCTTTAAGTGTCAGCGCTGATGCATTCTGAATAGATGATTTAGTTTAAATATTCAGAAAAATTCTACCAATTTCCTTTTAGTTTTGTGGATGAAAAAAGTGTCAAAAAGCAACTTTTTTTAATTAAAAAAAAAATTAAGGCAAAATTAAAACTGCTGGGACTAAATTTTATTACTAGTTTTCTTTTTAAGTTTTTTTTTTAAAAATTTCCATATTATTTTTTCATGTTGTAAATATGTATTAGTTTTTTGTTCATTTTATTGCTGATTTTGTTTATTTTTTGACATTTAGTTTTTTTTTTAAATGTCATTATTTTTCTTTGATTTTCTGACATTTGTGTCTTACTTTGCTCATGTTACCAATTATTATATTAGCGTATTATTAATTTTTGTTTGTGATGTTGCTCATTTTATTTTTTAATTTTTTTATTTTTTACTGATTGCTAAAATCTCAGGAGTTAAAGGGTTAAACTGAATCACATGGAAAAGGGAAATCTCTAAAACATGCAGGACACCGGGCCTCGAGGACTGGAGTTTGACACCTGTGCCCTAGACCCTCACCTCTCCTGTCACCTTTCACCCAGATCCACTCCAGTCACACCTGGCCCACACCCCGCAACTGCAAGTCATTTCTGATCTGCAACTATTTAAGCAGTTGCTGGTGCGGGACAATTCAATTTGTCACATCCATAACCCGAATACTGTGCCATTTCCCTTGTCTCTGTAACCTGGACTTTCCATTCACCACCATGGACTCTGGCTGATCATTCCCCAGGCTTTTGTTTTCCATCTGTCCCAGTTCAGTTCACAGTATTTATTTGCAAAGAGTGCAAAAAGGGCGACCTCAGATTCAGATTCAGATTCAACTTTATTGTCATTGCACATGTCACAAGTACAGAGCAACGAAATGCACCTGTGGAAACTATTGGAAACTTATTAGGAGGGAGCCCAGGACAAAACATTTAAACTACAAAATATATGGATAGATATACATACATACATACATACATACATACTTACATACATACATACATACATACATACATGCATACATACAATAGGGCATTAACGACTTTAGTTTTTTTCAAGTCGACTTATCTTTCAATAAAGTCGGAGTTGAGTCGACTTGTGATGACATCATGATATTGTCAGCTGATTAGCAACACAGACACACGGCTAAAAAAAACAACAACACACAGACATACGTCTGTCCAGCAATGGGCAACTTGTATTAAAGTTCACTGCAACGTAACAATGTCCACTGACAAGACACAATCATCAGCATTTTAACACCAACAAAACAAAGGCTAACGTTAGCAAAGAGTTTCCTGTTACATTTAACTGAACATCAATAGGTGAATATATGTCTACATTTGGTCTGGACCCATGGCTCTAAAACCGGACTGTCCACACGTCTATCACACGTCCTCAGTTTTCATATAAAGTGTCCACATCGCGTTTGGAAAAAATGAGTGCGCCTGCGCTGCTGCTCACTCAGGTTAGCTAGCGGATGCTGCTTATATCACACAGATGAGCAACCGAATTCCTCTTCAGATGACCGCGCCATTTTTTTTCATTTAAGGTGAAGTAAAAGATAGTGTCAGACACACATACAATGTGTGTCTGACCACCACAACTGTCTTAATCTTAAAAATCAAAATAAAAAAATCTTAATTAAGCAAGATTTAACACATTTAATGTCTGAATGCTTTGTAAAATAATAATAATAATAATTTAAAACAAAACTATTGCATCTTCTCTCCATCTAATTCAAAAGACTAAACATAAATATTGATGAGCTGTTGTTGTTTCATGCTGTTTTGGAAAAATGAAGCCACTTTTCCAAGCACCGGTGTCCTGTCAAAGATCTTTTATATCTGACAGAATCTGCTCAGTGACTGGTAATTACCACCGTTAGTCATATACTGTTCATAACCTGCCAGACAATGATCAGGATTTACTGAAATCAGAGCGTGAATATTCAACAACCTGGAAACAGCTAAGGAAAAGATACTGAACAATCATCCTCTTAAACAAACCGCTCGAGCCTTGCAGCTTTAAATCTGTATACATTTGCTTCAGAATCTAAAAAAAACCCATCATTTATTTCCACAAATCTCTGCATTACACACACATACAATGTAACCTACCTGTCCATAACATCACACAATAGAATTAATTACTTTCACAATAATTTACATTATTTATTTATTTATTTTTTGTATTGTTTTTTGTCTTTTTCAGCCATTTCAAGCAGTGTAAAAACAATACAGGTAATAAGAAGCAGCTTTTCTGGACCCACTTTTATTTGAAGTAAAGCGCCTGTAAGACAATGAAATGCACTTCAGACAATATACAACAACAAAATGTTCTATCATTGAACTGTGAAGTCATATATATATATATATTTTTTATTTTCATCTTTATTTACTGCTTTTTTACTTTGACTTAATGCTGTGGAAAATAAAAAGGTCAAGGAAAAAATGTAGTATTCAACTTTTTTTTTTTTGCCATCAAACTGCTTTTGAGTTTCCATATATTTAAAACAACAGGTATTCAGTTGGGTGAATATTACAATACTACTACTTACCAAGTGTGTTTTACTCAATTCTAGTCCAAATATCTCATCACACTTAAAAGAAGACATAATCACCTCAAAGTTTTCAATTAGATATAAAGAATAGGATAAGATCGACTTGTGAATATGACAAACAAAGTATTTCATTAACTGTATGTTGGTCAGTTGTCATAGAAACAGCCATGGGAGACATGCAGAATTCTATTCTATTCTATTCTATTCTATTCTATTCTATTCTATTCTGTTCTGTTCTGTTCTATTCTTATTCTATTCTATTCGACTCTATTCTACTCTATTCATATTGTATTGTATTCATATTCTACTGTACATACTATTATATCGTTTGGTGTTTTTTTAAAGAAATAAAAATATATTTGGTAATATTTAGATTATTTTTCCAGTGTATTTTTAAACAATAGATTTTGAACATCTTATTTCAACAAATTTGACCAACATAAATTTCGCTTGCCCCATTGGCAAGTCTTGGCAGTCTTTTATTTTGAATTAAGTATTTCAAATGTTTGACAGTGATCAATGCTACAGGATATTTTACAAATCAACTATTTCTTATTTTCTTAACACCCCCAACTCTCAGGAGACTGTTACTCACGACAAAAAAAACTAAACAAAAAACATCCCTACTCATCTGTTCCATACTCTCATTATTCTTTCAGGAGCCTTTTCTGTTGTTGGAAAGTCATCCAGCTGCATATATTTTAGTACTTTAATGGCTGAGAGTGGAGTTCGAGGGTGGATGTAGCAGCCACGAGTTTGATTTCACAACAGGAACATGTATATACATCTAGGACAGGGGTCTCAAACTTATTACTTTCAGGGGCCACAATCAGCGCAATTTGATCTCCAGTGGGCCAAACCAGTAAAATAAAATGACAATAACGCATTTTTGTGTGTATTTTAGTGCAAAAAAAAAAAAAAAACATTACCTTTTTATACTTTTTTAAGATAAAACTATCCAACAAGACAGATGTGAATAAGCTGAAAAAACTGAAATCTCACATGGAATTCTAAAAAATACTATGCCTCAATTTAATTTAATTGTTAAAATTGTGCTTAATTTTCTAAACTTCAGGTTGTTCATATTTATTCAGGTTTTTCACATATGAATATTTATCAAGTGTAAATATTTTCCTCATTTAATGTTATTTTTTGCTCTATAACAAGGACAGAGATTTGAAGTTATCATTATTTATGGGCATAACTGAAATTATTTTCACATTAAAATGAGAAGAAAATATGGAGTCATTACATAATATAATAATTTGACTCAAGATAATATATGTGGAACCTGAACTAAAATCACTTCCAAAGCCTTGACTGTGGTATTTTTGCACTTAGCAAATTCATCCCAGGGGCCGCATTGGGAACCTTCGGCGGGCCGCATTTGGCCCCCAGGCCGCATGTTTGAGACCCCTGATCTAGGATCTCATCTAGCATGAGCAATGAGGCTTTGGATGAAGAATAGAAAGGGAGGCAGGTACTTGTGTGTATGTGTGTGTGTTCAGTTCAAGCTGCAGTGTGTGTGGGTGTATTTGTATGCGAGCCAGTGTTAAGGTTCAGGTGTTGTGTAGATTTGTGTGAGAGCGTCAGTGTCTGTGAGATACAGGAGGTAAATTGTAACATGTATTTTTTATTTTTTTTGGGGTAGAATGGCAGCATAATCGGGTCACAGTGGATATGCAGGACGGACAGGGGGTTCTATTTCAGAGGCTCAGAGATGGAATGTGCTAGTGTGGAGGTGCAGGCTCTGAATAATGAATCCCCCCCCTCCTCACCTTACCTCACTCATCCCCTACTCACAAACCTCCAGTTGGATATTTAAAAGTGTCATAGCCCTGTACTGTCACTGTACAGCCACTGATAATGATACCAGGGACAGTATAGCGGAGATGTGCAGACGTGCAGAGGACAAGCTGATAAAGAGTGACAGCGTGATATGATAAGCAGAGTGTTTCAGGGATCGCTTGGAAAAGTCAGGGAGTTCTGATTTGTGCAATTATGGTAGTTTTTTGCAGACAGGAAATGACAGGATGAGGCTTGTTTGTAGAGGACAACGAACAGGTGGGAAGGTTTGGGACGGAGGCAGACAAGACTGCTATGGCCTCACCGTGACAAAAAGTCTGTGTCCTTTCATTCAGGTGACAGCAGAGGAGTGGTGCGAAGGAGATTCAACATGGAAACGCTGTTCACCAAGTTTTCGTTTTACCTGAGGGGAATCTGTAACAGTTCTCCCTGAGTAAGCACAAATGTGACACTGCTGAGACGGACGATATAGTTTATTACTGTAGAAACGTGAGCGCTGGGTTGGTGTTAGGAAGTCATGCTACTATGAACAGGCTTGTTGAGTCACATTTTGTAATAATAATAATAATAATAATAATAATAATAATAATCTTTATTTGTATAGCACCTTTCATACAAAACTGTAGCCCAAAGTGCTTCACATTGATTAAAAAGTAAAATACAATTTTAAGACAGGGTGAATACAAAGAATACATTAAAATTCAAAATATTTAAAAATTACATAAGTACAAGATTATAAAATTCAATAAATAAAATTACCGGAGTGCAGATAAACTGTTTATAAATACATTATACAATTTCAATGGAGAGTAATGGAGAGTGTACTAGGTTGCAGCTGCAGAGTAAGAAACTAGAAAAGCACTCAGACCTCCGCCAAGGTAGACCCCCCCCACACACACACCCCAGAACACCACCAAAATAATAAATGCATGAATGACAAAAATCTTTTTCTAAACATATAAAAATCACAAAAGTGCATTGATCTCACACAAACAAGTTTTATGAGAATCAGTCCAGTACTGATCAGTTAGTGAAATCATATCAATGCTTTTTCATGTTTTCCTCATGAATTTCTTCTTACATTCTTTTGAGCATTCTTTAAAATTCAACGATGAGAAAAGCTTAAAAAAAAAAAAAAAATAATAATAATAATAATAAAAGAAAAACTTCATTAAGACATTCACTCAAAACAAACAGCATTTTAAAATCCCAGACTTTTTAAGACTTTCAAGGCCTACACGAGCATTCTGGTCTTAAATTTGTGCATTCTATTGCAAAAAAAAACCCAAAAAAAGTTTCACCTGCATAAAGTTTTTTAACTTTAAACAAATGCAGAAAATAGTTATTCTTTTGTTAAATAACCATCATTTTAGAGAGTATAAAGATTGAACTATGTTACAATGGGAAAAGGTCAAGAGTCCAGACTGACCGAGTTCCAGAGATGAAGTAATTACCCATCATGCCTAGTGCCTATGTGGGTAGTATTATGATCTGGGGTTACATCCATATATCTGGTTTTTCAGTAAAAAGCTGATAGATATTGTAGTTGCTCATATTCTGTTAATTTGCATCCCCTTGCTGTTGAAGTCATGACCTGGCTTCGAATCCATGACAAAAAAGATAACACACAGGTTGAAGGCCAGAAAATAATTTTAATGCAATGAAAATAAACCAAACTAATACAAGCAACAAAGTCTATGGAGTATGAGTCAGTTTGATCAGCAGTGAAGTTATGAAAATGACAAGCGATACAGATTAAATGTGATTACATTCTGGGAAAATTAGGTCAAAGTTCAAACTCTTTGTGAATTTTTAAAATGATTTTTCTTCTGCCAGTTACTTATAATGTGAATTGTTTATATTTACTTCAAACTTTGCACATACATACAGGTAATTAATATGCTGACGTGAACACATGCATAGACATCAGTTGGATCAATGCCAAAATAACTGACAATATATGTAAGAGGCAGGGTTTTTTTTTGCCTGGCAACACTTGTTACAACCCCACCCCCCATATTGTTTTTTGGTTTATTTGGGTTTTTACCTCATCTGGACGAAGTTGCGATAAGCTATTGCCATCGCGTCTGTCGTCATCGTCCACAGTTCACTAAAATCGATTCTCCCTGAAATCTCCACGGATTTAAATTCTGATTGATTTATTAGATGGATCTAAGCATTAGGCACAAAATGTATCACTTTGTTTGTCGAAATGTACCTTTGTAAACAATTTGTTTACAACTTTTTTCAGTCTGTCACTAAAATCGTTTCTCTTCAGTCAATTCTCAATGGATTTCAGTTCTGATTTTGAAATTTAACTTTAAGAAAAAAAGGATAATTTGAAGAATATTAAACCTCAATTTCGCCTTTCTCCATGTGCATTATGGATCAGATTTACAAAGACACTAAACACTTATTAATTGAAGGAGAAAATGTTGAAAATCCTGATTCATTTTCTTTAGACATTTCAGGTTGTTGATATTTGTTCATGTTTTTCACATTTTATGGTTACAAGATACATTGTAAATGTAAATTTACAATTTTACATCATACATTGGAACCATTCATGGGCTGCATTTGGGCCCCAGGCCACATATTTGACACTTCTGTTCTAGATTAATCTGTAACCTATTATAAGTAATCTTCCAAAAATTGACAATGGAACATGTATTAGGTGAGTGGGTATAAATTAATAACTGTACACAAGAGCACAAAACAAATTGTGTCTTGCAAACATACGCACAGAGCCATTATATTTTAATTAAAACATTTGCCTAATGATGATAGGAACATCGGAGTGGGCTGTAGCCTGCAGGTTACAAGGACTCCTTCTGAGGACAAGTTAGCTCATTCCTGTTTTGCTGTTTCATTATTGTGCTTCATTAAAAAAGTTAGATAACTGCTGAATAACTGCCGATGTGTGTCGTATGCATTTGTGTGTAGGTTTGTGCTGTGAGTGATAAAGAGGAGGAAGGTGGATGGGGACGTACGGGAAAGTGACTTTAAGGCTGTGCCACATCATTAGTCTAGTAGCCAGGCTCACTAGGTGCATGGCTGGCATCCTACATCATTTGTTGACACACTGAGACACTGGTGGATGTACTGGTGTGTGCGACGCTTTCTATCTCTGTGCTACAAGGTGAACAGAGGCATGGTCTGATTGTCTATTCAGAGTGTTGCCATCATGCAACTGATACAGACACGGAGACTTGTAAGTACCAGGTATGTGCATCTCTGATTCATATCTTGAAGCGTTTCCAACACGTATTACATTAAAGAGACATATAAAACATGTATCGATGCAAAATTCAATGCATTGTGATTCACCACCATCGCATTCAATATGATACAGAGTGAGGATAAAATATATGATTGCTGTGCAGTGCAGACAAATTCAATTTATGAAGATTTGGCAGCTACAAATCATACCTTACAACTATGTACGTTACCTCTGATGGTTATTTCTCTTTTAGTCCTTTAATGTTAAATATCTCAGACTGTTTCATCTCTACCGCTGTAGTACCCTGAAGCTTTTTTGTGTCTTATGCAAGTCTTTGTCACAGTATTTAGTGGCACTGGCCTCTGGGAGCACAACAATAATAAAGCCTCAGAGCCTCTATCAATTATCATATTGTCGTTGTCAGGGGTAAATTTCGTAAGTCCATTTTTGGTAATTTTTTTCCTCTTCTATTAGTTGCTTTTGATGTTGGCCTGATGGTTTTAGAGATATTCAAAAGGTATTGATAAGAGCTTGTGACTACAGGTGTTAACTGCATTTATGTATTAACAGGGGTCAAGGGGGTATTGTTTGTGCTTCAGTTTGTTTGTTTATTTTTTCTTAACCCTTTAGCAGCAAAACTATTGGTGGAATACACACCGCATTTGGTTTATTGATCACCAGTGATTTTTGGAATTATTAGGACTACTAGCAAAAATAAATAATAATAATAGTAGTACAATAATACCTCAATTTATGAAAGATCCAACTAACAAATAATCCAAGTTTACATAAAATTTTTGTCTCTGAATATGAAAGAAAGTTCAAGTTACGAAACGAAACCTACAAAACATAAATACGTACGTACTGTACACTTGTACATAGTGTGCCCTTTTTTTTAAACCAGTGGCTCCAATCCTCTTCTGTACATAAAAGATTTCATTACGTTAAGGGAAAAGTAGATCGGGGATCTAATCTAATCTAATCTAATCTAATCTAATCTAATCTAATCTAATATAAATATTCCCATTTATTTATAGTGGTTGGAATATTTGGAAGGAGCAGGGTTTGTTGTCCCTGCCCCCAATTATTGAACATAATTTTTCCTGAAAAAGAACCACTTCCACCCAATAATGACAATATTCATTGTACAGTAACTATGCCATAAGTGTATCTGTTGTTCAGTTTTCCAATCGGATAAAAGTCACATCCTCCATATTTTTCTGGTGTACCATTATGACATTCCCCCAGTTAAGTTGTCTGTCTTGTTCCTTATAAATGGACCATTTCTGTAGATGCTGCGTGGTCATAGAGTTACTGTTCATCTTCTCTGACAGGAAGAATTAAACTGAAATGACAGACACAAGGCCAAATGGGTGCCGAATGACACAACGGAAAGCGCTGTTAATGAAACTCCCTTGTTGTGAAATTGAGGTTTTGCTGGAACCTCTGTGGCCACGGAACCTGCCATGAATATGCAATGTCTCTGTCAGTCGAGCTTATTTAGCATAGTAAGGTGAGGAATGTAGAAATGTGCCACCGGCTTTTAAGTTGGGAATGTGAATAGTAACATGGATGTGTTGCTTTATCCACAAACTAAAGTATTTTTTATGGACTATATTAACCAGCCACTTAAAAAGAGAACAGCAATTAAAAGAGTGACAGCTTTATTAACACATGCTGAGGAGAGGAGTACTTGATTAACAAAGCACCTGATTTACATTCCTGTATGCACGTGTGTAACCCTTGCTGCTCGATTAAATGTGATCTGCTGGCATTTCAGATCATTCTTCTCCGAAAAAAAAAAAAACGTCATCAGTGGCTGTCAACACCTGTTATTGATTTCTTTTTTCTACCCTAAAAAAAAACATTGTTTATAGAGCTGACAGTTACTTGCAGTGTGTAGGTGGCTTGCAATATGTCATTATTGCACTGGTGATTGAAAAAAAGTGTTATGGATAGAGATAGGCCATTTTAGGAGCCTTGTTTACACTTTCCTAGACATTTTCCTATATGGAGTTATCCGCATACAGAGAAAATAATAAAATCAGCCTCTCATAACAAGGCTGTCGGCATCTGGCACAAAGCGGAATTCAAAACCTAGTTTTCTCTTTAACGATGGCTGGCTTAATCCATGTAATTCACTGTGAAATCTGATTTGTGGTGACAATACCAAACTGAGATAAGATAGAGCTGTAATTGTCTGGGGCTGCCAGTCAGGCCTGATTGTGTCTGACACTCACATACAGCCACACTGGGGGAATTAATTATAATTCCTGTGGTTTTGCATGCATGGGAATAAATCTGCTCTTAAGGTATGGCTATGCAGATACATGCAGACATGTTATCTGTCAGAAAATGGTCTACTACTTGGATTTATATACAGTAAGACTATGTGCTAGGTGCAAAACTGACTGTTTTTAGTGAGTTGAGTTTATATATCGCTCACCAAAGAGTTTTGTGAGTTATATCTGAGTCATAGTCAGTCACTCAGTATGTTGAAGTCTATATGTGTATAAGCTCCACCCACTTCCAGTCCCCACTGATTCGTAAAAACATCGATCACCTTTGTATGAAAAATTTAAGATGTACAGTGTATAATATATTTTTACAATGTCACTACTGAAACAGAGATGTGATGTCTCCAGGGCAAAGAAAAAATGTCATATGTTGTATACATTACTTACCATAAGTTACAATATGTTAAATTTATGTTATGTCAAAATCAGTTTAAATGTAGTTGGTTTAAGAATTTGTAAGTGTGAGATGTCCTCTCCTTAATGATCTTTGTGATCATGGCTGCACTAGATGATCCATGTGAGGGAATGACCCTCCCAGTGATCAAAGGGTATGAGTTACGGATGTTAACCGATGACCGTTTGACGGATGGTTGACCGCATCAACGTTGTCTGGTCATAATTTTCTGTCGCCGGTTAAAAAAAAAAAAAAAGAAGCCATCCTGCATCTGTCATTCCACTGCACAAACTCTTTAGCATTGTAGCGTAGACTATAAAGAGGAACCTTTGTGATCTCCCCATAGCATATCTTTAAAAATTAAGAATTTGAACAATAGCAATAGAAGACAGAATTTATTAACAGCAAACGCAGAGTTCAATTAATCTACGTGGTACGACCATTTCGCTCCAGTTTAGAACGTTTACTCAAAACCTAAACAGAACATAAAGCTGACGTGAGGTAATAGAACTTCTCGAGCTAGCAGCTAGAGACTGGGACAGCAAGTTGTCACCATGCCAACCAAACAGTGTGGTGGATGACTTGTGTTATCCATGTGACAGACCTACTTAAAATGACATGGCGGGTGGACTACGGCAAAATGAGTTTGTGCAGAAACTGGCTGGTGGACATCTCAAAGGGTTTTTTTTGCACAATATGTAGCAACATAATTCACTGTAACATCGAATGTTTTCTCTATGTGTGATGCTTTAAAATCAGCTTTTAACATAACATCGCTTGACCTTGCAGTGTGACAGTGTAAATGGCTGTGTGTGTGTGTGTGTGTGTGTGTGAGCCGACAAAGCAAGTTTCTTTTCTCGATGATCGACTTCAACCATTCAATGAGACTCGATGATCAGCCAAGATTTTTATTTTTTTTTTAGTAATGTCACCAACCCTAGTATGAATGCACTGTTACTGGGCTGCAAAAAAGTGTACGTTTCTTATTGTTAGTCAAATCACACTTAAAATAAGGCAATCACCTATAAAGCAAATGTTCACTGAGACAGAACCTTATTTTTAGACATGCAGGTGAAGTCTGCACTTGATTGTGAGTGCTGATGCACCCCTCTGCTGTCTGAGCTCACTTCTCTCTTCCCACTGTTCCTCTCTCCTCTTCTCTCAAGACTGAATGCATGCCCTGACGGCCAGCTTCCATCTGCTTCAGTCTGCAGCTACAGCTTCCCACCCTGTTGGGTTGATGTTGTCTGCCTTCATGTTACGTTTGCAAACATCTTCATAGCGAAGGACAGGTCTTCCTATAGGTCTGGTTCCAGTGGTCAGTTCACCAAACAGCATATCAATGGGAATACTACTGTCATCTATATATATATGAAAAACCCTCATAAAACCATTCATTGACAGTGCAGTACATTACATAATCTGTTTCAGTCTAACACAGGAATTCACAAGGGTCCTAAATGGACACTGGTAAGAACACAGTAATGGCCTTTACTTTGTTTTACTAGTGCTTTTTGCAGTTACTGTACAAACACTCACCAATTTTCTCCAAAACAACAGACATTTGATATGAGATATTTTATTACATGACAAAGAATGATTTGAATGTTGGAAAAACACAAGAACTCATTTTTTGCCAAAAAATGCAGTCACTGCCTTTTTGCTTTGTAGGACAGTATATTCGACATGACATTTTCACAAGTTCTAACCAATATCCATTGGACCCCCTCCACTGCTCTACACACACACCCCAGAAATGCTGGGCCCCATGAGTTTGTCACATTTACCCCACCTTCATGGCACCCCAGGGTTACACTAATGACTGTAAATTGACTTTGTTATGCCATGTTTTATTGTTTTACAAAGTCAGCATTTAGCATTCTCTCACCCCTCACCCCTTGGGCTACTGTAATTCAACCCTTATGCCCATGCATGATCACTTCTGGTTCCAAAAAGCTGACATGATGGAGGCCAAAAAAGCAAAGTACTGGCTTCAAAACCATTCCGCAATCAATGTGTGAACATGAAACAGAAAAGAAAAAAGAAAAATTGATTTGGGGCTGTTATGGAAACATGACAAGGGTCCCCAGTCCCTCTGTGGCACATTATAAGGTAATGGAAGCTTAATTCTTATATTCAGTTGATTATCCACTAATAGAAATATAATTATTTTCAATTTCTGCAATTAGATCCTCCTACATTTCTAAAAATCTGACGCACTGAACCTTTAAAGTGTAAAAGAACTGATCTTTGTGTTAACACACGAAGGAATAATAAAACTGAGTAATACGCTCATTATGTCCTGTCATGAGTTAGTAAAAAGAGCAATCAAAAGTTCCAACACATTAACTGGGGTCGTAAATACTTTACTACAAGGATCAATAGATAGTAACAAACATCAATTCAGCTTACTTTTTTTTTAGGGTGGTGTTTTATTTTTGCTTGCCAAACTTCATCAGAACATCTTTCTGAGAGTGTGAGGCGTAAACCGAACACACAAAGGAGTCTGACAGCTACTTCGAGATCCCACCTCTCATTAATGTCTAAATTGTATAGCTGATGGGCTGGGGTGTGTGGAGCTTGGCAGGGGCTTGCACCCTGGGACTCAAAAGCATTACTTGGACAGATGGCGGAGAAAGCAGCTGTGACTAAGGGATAGACAGAGGAGCCAGACAGCTAGCCTCAGCCACGACGATGTTGCAATGACACAACCCCAAGACGGAGGGCTGAAAGCAAAAGCAGTAAGAGACTCATAAACAATAGAGAATGAGCCAGACACTATTGGGCAGCAAAACTCCATTCCTCATGTGAATCAAAACTCCCTGCGCGACTTCTTTTCTTATAAATGGCGTCAAGCTTCAATCAGTCATTTCCCTTTTTCTTTCTGTTTCATTCAATTGTTCACAGGCCTCAAACCATCCTCCCTAAAACTACCTTAACTTGCTTCCTCTGATATCTCCGAGCACCAAAAAAAAATGTAGCTCAGGAAAACTTCAGGCTCTTTCCTCATCGCAGTTGATGTGGTGTTTGGCAGGAGGGATGCATAAGAATGAGCAGTTAGCAGCATTTGGAGTCCAACTGGGGGCCTAGCTTGAGAAATGAGCTGGCATTTGCAGATAGGCAGGCACAGACTGATGGAGTCACTCTAAGGGGTTCTGAGGGAAATTTTCATTGCTTTTCTTGAGGGGTAAATCATGCTGTATGGTAAAGGGGCAAGAGGATTGAGGCACTGTGGGCTGTGGCACAAGGCAGTCGTCTGCTGAGCACGATATTAACATGCGCCAACATGTCTGCACTGGCATGTCGTTCTTATCTGCTGTCCTCACTTCACATGTCACCTGAGTTTGGATTGAACTTAAAGTGTATTTTTTTACATTTATTTTTACCTGTAAATTTTTTTGAATTCTCAGCAGCTCCTCAAATGAAAAAAAAAACATACCACATACTGTACGATGAGGAAGTCTGTTTGATTCTGTGATTAAGTTAATGTTCCCGGTGTGTGGCTTTGTCTGTCTGTTTGTGTGTAAGCAGCTTTACACAACAACTACTAGACCAGGGGTGTTAAAGTCACTTTAATTCAGGGGCCACATTCACCCCAATATCATCTGAAGTAGGAGAATAATATGTGACAGAAGTCAAATTATATTATTACATTACATATTACAATGTATATTACAATAACAAATACACAAAACATTTAGTAACAGGCAGGATATTGTTAAAATTATATTTATTTATCTCAAGACATGAGAGGTTGTTCATATTTATTGTAAAATAATAGTTTGTAATTGTTGGTATTTTCATGGAATTTTTCTTTTTAAGACTAAAACAAAGAACACTTCCCATTTTAATTATTTATTGGCTATATCATGACAATAGTTTACTGGTCTAATCCACTGTATGTGGAACCTGAACTAAAGTGATTTTGACACTATCTTCAGTGTCATTTTTGCATTTCACAAATTGATCCCAAGGGCCCTTTGGTGGGCCAGATTTGGCCCCTTGGTGCCTTGTGTTTGACACCTGTGTACTAGACTGATTTTCGTAAAATTTTCAGGAAAGGTGCAAGGTGGTTCAGAATAGATCCCATTACATTTTGAATGCAGGTCAAAGGTCACAGTCACCAAATATGTGTTTTCACAATGATAAGAGATAAAGAAGATCAGGTAAGGGGGTAAAGGGTTGTACCTGGCACCACTTGTTTTTTTTGTTTGTAAGCAGCTTTATGCAAAAACTACTTCTATGAAATTTTCAGGAAAGGTGCAAGGTGGTCCAGAATAGACACCATAACATTTTTGGTGAATGTCACAGTCACCAACAAGTGGTCCTGGCATGACAAACCTGCCCCCCTTGCACACAATTTACCTGACTTGCCCTATCTCTTATCATTGCGAAAACACATTTTTGGCAACTATGACCTTAGATCCATATTCACCAAAAGGTAATGGGGTCTATTCTGGACCACCTTGAAAATTTCATAGAAATCGGTCTAGTAGTTTTTGCGTAAAGCTGCTTAAAAATAAAACAGACCAACACACAAACATACTGACTCACAAACAATACCCCTCTCCCCTTTGGGGGGGGTGGGGTAAAAATGTGTTTTCACAATGATAAGAGATAGGGCAGATCAGGTAAAATGTGTTCAAGTGGGGCGGGGTTTGTTGTGCTGGGAACCACTTGTTTTATGCTTTGAATATTCACTAGTATGAAAACATACAGACTAGGCTTGAAAAGAGTCACTACATACAGCATTAATGTCAAACGTTGGTTCAGTTTACTCACACATCACTGCACCTTTGGACTTTACATGCTGAAATATGTGCAATATATTTATACCAGTTTCACCTCTGTTTTTATTTGCACTGATATGCTTTTACTCTATATTTATATTTATTTATTTAAATATATCTTAGGTATGTCTCTATCTTCCTGAGACCCAGTGATGCATTTTTGTCTTCTATATTAGATAAGAGTTTCACAGTTTTATTTAAAAATAGATAAAAATGTCCACAGAAAGGGACATTATATTTTTGAAGAATTATAATTTAATTATTTTAATTATATATATTTAAAAAAAAAGTTTCATCATTCTGTTTCCAATTAAGGCAATTATTTAATGTAAAATGGTGAAAATGTTTACTTACTGGGTCTCAGGAGGGCATCATTGATTGATGTGCATTGAAAGTATCCAACTCTCCTTCTGTCTGATCGTATTCTTACAAAGTATATTTTTATCCAAATAAGACTTCATAAGTCTTGGCAGTTTTTGCAGTGTGTCCAACGCTACTATCCCTCAGCTCTCATCATAAGGTACCATTTCATTTATTTCATTCCATTCTTCATTTCAGCAGAAACAAAGGTTCTTTACTAAAATATCTTAGGTTCTTCAGGGAGCTTTTAGGGGTCAGGGTTAGCATGAGTTGTTGTGCAAGAAAAACAGCCATCTCTAATTAAGCATGGATTCCAAATGGAGGGGTAAACAGAAAACACTCTGAAAATAGTTGTCATTAGGGGTTCATTGTCAGAACACATAGACTTGGTCCCCACTCTCATTAAGTAGGATCTGTTCTCAACAAACAGGCAAGAAACAGTCCAAAGCCGAGTGTTTACGTGCACATTTGTGTATATATTGCCATTTATATTATGCATGTATTTGTGTCTTTTGTGTTTAAGTATTCCTGTTTGGATGCAGCTTCCTGCAAAAGGAAGGCTGAATCTCATTTACAGTCCAAGGGGTCACTTATTGACTGAATCAAACCCCCTGACAGGGCCCAGACAGAATGGAAGCTTAACAAGATTACTGTTATATATAGCAGCGGTAATGGGAGTCTCTCTGGAGATTCTGCGGCGGCTGATTTGTGCCCTCTTGCCCAGATTTGAGCGGAAATGCCTAACATTCTCCACACAGGCACTCTCCACCGGGAAACTCCTGATGCATTACAGCTGCAACGGATCAATCAATCTACCTACTCCCAGCTCTCCCATCTCTCCACCTGCTGCCTGCCAGGACACTGATTCCTCAGAGGGCCGAACCTGCGGCTGCACACTCAGAGCCTGCAGCCCCCCCACTCACGCATGGCTGTCCATCTGCCTCACCGGTTAGTGAAATATTTGAGCACCTCTCCACCACATTCTCCTGTCCCCTCTGTACACTTACTCAAGGTAAAAATCCAATTGTGCAACAGATTGTCCCTCACCAGTGTGCCGCCAGTCACGTCAGTTTAAGGTGGAGGAGTTAAGGATCGAAGGCGGTGGGAGAAAGGAGGTTTGTATTAGAAAATGCGGCGGCGCCACACTTGTTTTGATTAATGGACCTCTCTCTGCCTGTGAGTGACGAATTATCAGAAGGCTCGATGGCTCGTTCATCACTGTCAGCTGAGGCCCGTGAGTGTGGCGTCTCCCGTCCACCAAGCAGTCGCACTACGAGCTTGGCCTTATCACTCCCACCTGGTGCTGAAGATTTGCTGTGCTGCAATAGTACAAAGAAGAGAAGAGACACGAGGATAAACCCCAAAGGAGAGGAGCTGACTTGTTGAGGTAATGGTGATGCTTCAGTAATGGAGTGGTGATTTGAAACTAGAATAGCTACAAGGCAGCTAAGGAATGCACACAAAAGATATACACTTACTGTATTAGTGAAAAAAGAAGTCAGTGTATAGACCGTGATCTCACCATCGGTTCAGTTAATGGACTGTCCTTGAGAAAGCTCACAAATCTGGTCATCAACAGCATGGTTTCACTGAAGCAGCTGGGAGGTCGAATATATCCCACCGCAAAGCCTTCCATACAATCAATATTGAACATAAACAACAAATATGGAGGACTGCGGAGCTAAATTCCTATTTGTTTTCTTACTGAAGAGGTGTCAAGAACAGTGCTCTCATGTACGGAAATGAGATGGAAGAAGTGAAATAGTGGATGAGTTAATTATACATTACAAAGCTTTTTTTTGTGTGTTTTTTATTTCATTGCAAACTTTCACACTGCACCACCATTGTTGCACTGATGTCACATATTTCGAGGTGAGGTTGGGTTAGTTAAATCTGGCCCCACTGAAAACTAGAACCTCCAGCTTCAACAGGCATTCCTATGCATTTTTCCTAATTGGATGTCAGAAATATCTCACCTTCCAGCACTTTGGAACGACCATTATAAAGAAGTGAGAAAGTGGAAGTGTGAGATCCTAATTCACAGTAGTTCTTTTTAACAAGCAAGACAAATGATATTCAGTATTTTTCAAAAGTACTATAATGGCATCCTGGTAAACTGAAGCAAATTCTTGACTTGTATAGTTATATATTTTAGTTTATTTCATTTTAAGAAAATTATCTTCTGGAATTTCTGCTCTATACAAGTTTATTAATCAAATATTACTTTAATATTATTTTTTTTAATATATAATCACTTTAATCTCAGATTGCTAACTTTATTCTCATAATAATAATACATATTATTTTATAAATATAATAATATTTTTTTACTATATATTTTACTAATATTAAAGATGTTATTCTGCTGAAAACCACTTTTCCACGCTCCTTTTGGAATCTGATGGGTCACCCTGAGTTACCAACACATGCTGCGTTTGAAAGTGGTTTGTCACCACTGGCTGTAATTCCCATTCATAGAAAACACAGAGAAACGAGTGACTCAGAAAAAGCCTGTCCACATTACATAATGTGGACAAGGGTGTCACCTGCTTGGGGTTAAGCCCACCCATGGAATGCAGGTAACACTCCTCTTAGCCCGTCCACCATTGCAGCAAGTAGCATTAGCATCTACAAGAGAAGATCATGCAACAGTAGCTGCTGCACAAACTTGAAAAAATATGGAGCAAACTGGTTTATGTGCTCTCTGTGGAAATACTGAGCAAGAACCTTTCCCTGCAAGTTTTCAAAATAAGCGATGGTACGAAACCACGGTACTTTTGAGAGCGAGAGAGGAGGGGGGAGTGTTCCATCATGTGTTTATTCTCTGGGCCAATCAGAGACACCTCTTTACCGTGTCATGGATATGCATGAGGACAGTAAAACTGTTTGACCTCAAGTAATTTTTTTATTAGCTCATCCGGGGATGAGCTATTGCCATCGCTCTTCGTCCATCGTTCATAATTCAGTAAAATCACTTCTCCTCCCTCATTTCTTAACATATTTCATTTCTGATTGATTCATTAGATAAATCTAAGCATTAAGCACAAAACCTATCACTTTGTTTGTCAAACTTTGCCTTTATAAATAATTTGTTTACAACTTTGTTTATTTTTCCATTATCTCACTAAAATCGCTTCTTCCCTCAGTTCTCAACAGATTACAGTTTCAATCAAGGTCAAAAAAAGTAATCGCCCCAAATATTAGTTTCCACCAAAAACCTCCTGCATAGCATCTAACATCTTTAACCACAGTAATATGTCATTACCCAGTTACCTATTTTTGTTCAGTCAGAAGGAGAGCTTTGGGGGCTTCCTATACCATTCACACTGTTTTTGGCATTTGTTAATAAAAACACACAGCGGGATTTATTTTATGATCTATTGAATGACTCCCTTTTGTTGATAGCAAGACATCACAGCTCTGACGCTCTATTTTTCTACTCTCCAAAAACAGCTTGAAACAAACCAATCTAGATGTTTTTTTAAAAAATAGAACCAAACCACAATGCGTTCAATAACAATCGTGAACACAGCAAAATTAATGAAATAATGATGGAATGACACCTTTAATATTTTTTTTCCACTGGCCCGAATCCTCTTCTGTTGTGATGCATTTAGGGGAGATACTCCATTTTTTAAATTTAATTAGATTTTTTTGTTCTTATTATTTTGAATCATTGTACACCTTCACACCATCAAGAGTGCTTTCTGTCACAACCTGCATCAACCTTTGCCCCAGATCTTCTCCTCTCCAGTCTCAACCTTTCCCCCAGATCCATTCCAGATCACCTGGCCTGTACTGCTGCAGCTGCAAGCCATTACTGATCTGCAAATGTATGAGCCAGGGGTCTCAAACTCATTTTCTTCAGGGGCCACGTTCAGCCTTATTTGATCTCCAGTGGGCCGAACCAGTAAAATAATAGCATAGTAACCTTTAAATAAATAATTAGAATTCCACATTTTTTGTCTTTGTTTTAGTGCAAACCCCCCAAAATTGTGACAATATTTAGTTTTATAAAGTATCCAAATACGAAATTTGTGAATAACCTGAAAAAAGTGACATTTCATAATGGAAATAATTGCAATTTTAACAACATTCTGCCTGAACTTATCATTTGTCCATGTGTATTATGGATCAGTTGCACAAAGACACTAAACTCTTCGTAACGAAAACAGAAAATGCTTGAAATTGTACTTAATTTTCTTTAGACATTTCAAGTCGTTCATATTTGTTCGAATTATTCACATTTTATTGTTACAGGATACTTTGTAAATGTAAATATTCTATAACGTAATGTTAATTTTTCCCACCATATCAAAGGTAAACATTTTGAAATTATCATCCTTTATCGACAAACAAAAAACTGAGAAGAATGTTTTTAGGTTATTATGCTCTTCCTCCAAGGGGCCACATTCTAATGTTTGGTGGGCCACATTTGGCCCCTGGGCCGCATGTTTGAGACCCCTCATATAAGCAGTGAGGCGGCAGTTGCCAGGGTGGGGCAATTCTGTCATGAGGGGGGTGGGGTGAAGAGAGGACTCAGATACTTAGTGTTGAAGGGAGAACAGATTTAATAACAAAACCAAAATAAAGACAAGACACAGACTGAACACAAACACCTGGGGGTAGATCACCCAGAGTGCATGGTGATGAGGAAAGGTCCAGTTTATGGTGACAGGGGAAAAAGGCAGAGTGTCCAGGTTATGGAGGTGACAAACTCAATGGTCCCGCACCGGCAACTGCAAGCCTCACTGCTTATATAGTTGCAGATCAGCAATGGCTTGTAGCTGTGTAGTGCGGGTCAGGTGATCTAGAATGGGTCTGGGGCAAATGTTAAGACTGGAGAGGAGAAGATCTGGGGGAAAGATCATGCCAGGTTGTGACAATTTCAGCTTCCATCAATGAGACAGTAGCACATAGTACAGACAAATTTTTGGTGTATACATGACTGAATGAGGCTTGACCATAGAAATCCTGAAGAATAAATACCGACACAGTTCTATCAGTGTTGTCTTGAAAAAGCTGAAATACTTTTGAGTACATCTCAGAGCCTGTACTGTTGTACTTGTAATCAATATTTTGTCTCTTGCCAGTGCATCCATACTTGAGTGAAAAATGTCAATATGGTTCACAACTACATTGATTTACAGGCAAAAATATATTGAATTCAATTAACAGAAGCTGAAACACTTCGACTTTGAAAGTTAAATAAGTTATCAAAACTTCCACGGTAGAAAAAACAGTCACCATCTGCCATTCGAAACCACTCTTACAGTTATGACTCTTGAGTCTTAATACTAGTGATGCAGTCACACAATGCTACTGTTTTCCATATGTTACTTATTGATATGAGGGGGTGATAGAATAAGCAAAATGTGTTGTTTTAAAGATTCTTTTCACCCATGGAAATTATACAGAATAAATCCAAAACAAAGCTTTGAGTTTTCTTTGATACAGCGGCAAAGCAGAATAAAAATGTGTGACAAATGCACCTTCAAAACATAATCCTGAGATCATGTTGTGTACTGCAACGCTTCTTCCTATTAAAACAAGGGAATTGTAGAAAAAGTCGCCCCTGTAATATTACCACTGAAAGGAAATGAAGCTACAGTGACCGAAAATGAGTTCAAAAACATGTTTTTAAGAGGTGTCATCTGAACCCGCGTTATCCTCACTAGGGTTGCAGGGGTCACTGGGGGCCAGCTACAATGGGCGAAGGCGGGGTACACCCTGTATGAGTCTCCAGTTCATCTCAGGGCTGAACATATATAGACAATCACTCTCACATTCACACCAAATAGCAATTTAGATTAACCTATTAACCTATCAGTGCATATGTTTGGATGGTGGGAGAAAACCCATGCAGACATGGGGAGAACATGCAAACTCCACACAGGTGTGGGATTCAAACCATGGTCCTTCTTGCTGTGCGGCCCGAGTGCTAACCATATTATGGGAAAAATGGATAATAAATTATTCATGAAAGATTAAATCTCGGGGAATATTCATTTGGGAACTGGCATAAAAGTAGCATTGCCAATTCCCAAATGGCAACTGGCAGTGTCATTTGGGAATGGGTTAAAATTAATTTAACCCATTACTTTTAAGTAAAACAGACTCACTATAAACTACACTAAACTTGGTGAATTTATTTGTTTATTTATTTTGGACTCAGCCTCAAGTGGCCATATGAGGAATTGCAGATGTTGTCACTTCTACACTGGCTTCAGCCTCAGGGGTTGCCACTTGAGATTAGGCCAGGCGGTGGGGGTGGGGGGGTTACTCTGGTCCTGGAAGGCCGATTTCCTGTATGTTTTAGATATTTCAAAAGATATTTAACCCAAAAGCGCCCATGTTACTCCTCTCTTTATTCAGTTACAATGGTTGCCCAGATCAAGCACAAGACCTTGACCTTTGCCTTCAAAACCATCTGAGGATCTGCCCCTCCTTTTCTGAAAGATATACTAAAGCCGTATGCTCCTGCCCGAGATCTACGCTCTGCCAACACAAACCAACTTGTGGTGCCCTCTGCTCGCTCTAAGTGATCCCAGGCAAAACTGTTCTCTGCACTTATTGTTCTGTGTATTTCCTGTCTACCTTGTAACTGCTAGTGCTATATTACGACTATTTTCTATATTCTATTTTAAGTCGCTTTGGATAACAGGGAAACATTTAAAACACGCAGGATACTGCGCCCTTTGAGGACCAAGATTGCACACCCCTGGTTTAGGTGCTAAAACTCCTTGTTAAGGTGAGGGAAATATATTTTTTTCTGTTAAAATAGACATTTTCTCAAGGTTAATTGGTTGTAAGAAACCTTTCCTACTAGGTTTTGTTGCATTCAAATGCAAATATCATCCAATTGTGTAAAACACCCATGTGAACATAGCATGGTTAGCTCTTGGGTGTAAATAACCTTTGCTATTCAGGAAGTAATGGCAGCCATTTTGAAAATGGAGCCCACAGTTCCTCTGCGAGTGTTTAGACCAGTAACCTCACTGATAAATGCCTACAGGAAAGCAAGGCTATCCTCTCAGCTATTATCACATTATTGAAGTTAATTTGAAGGAAACAAGGAAGGGGGGGGGGGGGGGAGGGGGTGATAAGAGAACAACTGAAAGGGGGAGAGTGGAATTTTGTTTTGTATCTACGCCCAAGGCTCTGCTGTGTCTCTAATTAAGCAGGTAGAGTGAAGCTCTAGCAACGGGAATCTTATCTTTGCTTTGGCAAAGCGACAGAGATAGTGTTCAGAGGTATAAACATTAATTAATTACCAAGAGTGTATTTTACTGTGAGAAGGCTTCTCTGCTGTTGCCTTAATGGTGCCTGTTGTGACGGGCATTACAGATACAGATGGAGACTGAAGTGTATACACACACACACACACACACACACACACACACACACACACACACTCATACATGTTTACCTGGTGAACACGTGTCTGTGCCAGAACACCTGCAAAATGAGAACTGGTGTTTCTGGTAATTTTAAAAATACCAAATTAAAATGGTACATTTAGTTTTAAGGTCTTTTATTATAAAATTACTTGAAATGTGATTTTATTTTTAAGCCTTGGTACTAGGGGTGTGATGAGACACTCAGTCCCTGCCTGTGTGGCCTATATGTAGAACCCACCTAGGTACCCATGAAGCCTTTATAACCCTCTAGAAGCCTTCACAAGACTTTAAAAATCTTGTGAAGCATTTACAAGCCTTCAGAAGCTTTTAAAAACCTTTATTAGCCTCTCTTTAGGCCCACGCCTTTATGGCCTATACTTAAAGCCCACTGAGGTCCCCCAGAAGTCTTCAGAAGTCTTCAGAAGCCTTTAGAAGCCTTTAGAAGCCTTGAATAGCATTCAGAATCGTTTAAAACCCTATATTAGTCTCTCTCTAGGCCCACGCCTATGTGGCCTATACTTAAAGCCCACTGAGGTCCCCCAGAAGTCTTCAGAAGTCTTCAGAAGCCTTTAGAAGCCTTGAATAGCATTCAGAATCGTTTAAAAACCCTATATTAGTCTCTCTCTAGGCCCACGCCTATGTGGCCTATATTTAGAGCCCTCCAATGTACCCCTGAAGCCTCTCTCTTTTTCTCTCTGTCTCTCGCTTCCACCCCCATCTGGACACAGGAGGGAAGGTAAAGCTAGAAATGCTATTATTACACAAAACCTATTCACCATTTATCTATAAAAACACATTTTTCTCTTGATAAATGTAAACATTTCCATATAATTTACTGTATTTACATTAAAACATTTCATCACTTAACAAAAAAAAGAATAACTTCAATAAACATGAACATTTTGACATGTCCGACCGATGTTCATACCATTATTAAATGTTTTGTACATTTGTTGATTCACCGTGACCTGTGAGTTGTAATTAACGTGGAAATGATAAACTGATACTATTGTTAAAATGACACTTATTTTCTTTCCATGACATTCACATTGTTTTACAAGACAGTTGGTAGATGGAAAAATTCAACTTTTTTTTTTTTTTTTTTTTGCGCTCTGAGACATACTGAAAAGTTTGGAGTTGCCATTATTTAAGCCAGGGGTTTGAAATATGCGGCTCGTGGGACAAATGCAGGCCACCAAAGGTTCCAATCTGACCCATGGGATGAATCAATCTCTCTCTCTCTCCTCTCTCTCTCTCTCTCTCTCTCTCTCTCTCTCTCTCTCTCTCTCTCTCTCTCTTTCTGGCTTATGCTTCCACTTCCACCTGGACTCAGGAGGGGAAGGTAAAGCTAGAGATGCTATTATTTGTAGCAATGCTGCTACACTTACATTTTTCAAAAGACATTTACTCTCACTCTCTCTCTCTCTCTCTCTCTCTCTCTCTCTCTCGCTCATGCTTCCACTCCCACCTGGACACAGGAGGGGAAGGTAAAGCAGTTGTTTTTCAAGTGTGGTACTATCCTTTGACACAGACAGCAGACCAAGCTGAGCCGGTGATGGATGGGGAGTGGACAGCTGTCGACAGGCAGGAGGACGACGGGGCCACAAGCACCCAACGGAGACACACCTAATTCCCAGGTCTTATTTTGTCAATAAACAGCAGCCAGTGGCACTCAATTAGAGGGGCTTTATTGACTATGCTGCCTGGGCTGTGTCAGATGTCAGCTGGTGACATAGCGTGATGTCCAACACTGACACTTTCTCTGAGATTACAGAAAATAGAAAAATCAAAAGAAGATTGCAGAAGCAGTGAAAATAAATAAAGGACCAAAAGCAGGCGGGGGTTTGGTGAAGAGTACAGGAAAGAGCGGGTGAGATTAGGAGATGAAAAGTGGGCGAGCGGGGGCTACAGTAGACCTCAAAGCATTTTTCTTAAGTGCTCAGGTTATTATGTTTTGTCGCTTGTACTGAATGTGAGCTTAAGCAAAATGTAAAAATGTAAAAATCTGATATGACAAGTCATGCCAGTAATTGGCAGGTTTCACATTGTTGTCTTTCATGTTTATTTTTGCCACTAGACAAGTTTATGATAAGAAAAAAAAAAAAGATCCTCCTGTCTACCTCTTTCTTGAGTGTGAACAAATCCTCTAACTATTGTTTGTTTCCAGTCTTCTCTCCTGCAGTATGTTGTCTTTTGTTTTACTTCAAACACCACTGCATCATCTGTTTCTCTCCTGGAGAGGTGGAAACAAACACAACCACCAGCTTATACAGCTTTCACAAGTAATTGGTTTGGAGTCATTTCTTAAAGTGGTTGCATTTTTGACATGCAATGTTGTCAGGGTTTTTTTTTTTTTTTTTTTTTTTTTTTTTTCAGAGCTCCATTTATTATCGTTAAAAGAAAACCCAAACACTTTATACTACCTGCAAATAAATTGATTGGCTCAAACGTGGCACCTTTGATTTACAAAAACAAACTATAACACAGCAACTCTGTTAGAAACCCTAATGTGGAGAAATGAAATGTGTTTTTGACATTACTGTTATTTAACCCCTTAACTTTTTTCCACAGTAAAAAAAAAAAGAAGATAAAATAAGCAATAAAATGAACAAAAACTGTCAAAATGATCAGTAAAATGAACAAAAATTTATATTAAACTAACAAAAATAATATGTAACATGAACAAAGTGAGATGCTAATGAGACACAATTTAAGAAAAATAATGAAATAAATAAACAAAACTAGAAAAGCATTCTGAGAGTGCAGACCTCTGCAAGATAGACCCCCCCAACCCCCTATCACCACCAAAAACTAATCTCCTCTACTTAAGGAAAAGTAAAAAAGTACAATTTCTCAATTGTAATAAAGTACAAAAGTAAAAAGTTTTTTTTTGCCACAACTGGAATAATAATTATTATTATTAGTAGTATAATTATAATTATAATAAAAAATAATAACCAGGAAAAATCTGAAAAGTTTCAAAAGCATCAAAATTAAACCCTTTACAAGTGAGTTACTGTGTTGAAATTGTGTTTGATGACGTCACACTCACTCAGTTTTGTGGGTATGAGCAGGACATTTAACAAAAAGTCACAACTGAGATAAAAACATCATCATGAGATTTTTAAAACAGAGACATGACAACATGAAATAAAAAAAATGCAGAATTTTAAGATAAAATGTTAAAATTGTGAAATTAAAAGTCAAAATTGTCAGATAAAAAGTCATATAACTATAATCTATAAAGTCACAGTTTCTCTTCTCCACTGATTTTGTGTTTGATCAGGTCACAGTTACTCAGTTTTGTGGTTATGGGCAGGAAATTTAGGAAAAATG
This sequence comes from Siphamia tubifer, assembly GCA_020466265.1. Classification (NCBI taxonomy): domain Eukaryota; kingdom Metazoa; phylum Chordata; class Actinopteri; order Kurtiformes; family Apogonidae; genus Siphamia; species Siphamia tubifer. Next base: position 31,010,988 of record CM035801.1, on the reverse strand, counting down.
AAAAAAGTCACAACTAAGATTTAAATGAAAAAAGTGATATAATATTAATATAATGACATTAGAAAAAGTAAAATGCCTGATTTTAAGAGAAAAGGTCAAAATTGTGAGATAAAATGTTAAAATAGTAAAATAATTAGTGAAAACTGTGAAATTTAAAATTCAATTATGAGATAAAAAGTCATATAAATACAAAATATAAAGTCACAGTTTCTCTCCCTATTCTGTCACATCTGCTTAGTTTGAAAATGCATCTATTCTGAGAATGTAAAGAGTATAAAGTGCAGATATTTATAAACAAATGTAGGGAGTAAAAGTAAAAAGTTGTCAGAAAAATAAATACGGTACTCAAGTAAAGTACAGATACCTAAACAATCTACTTACAGTAAGTACAATAATGAAGTACTTTTACTTAGTTACTTTCCACCTCTGCATTTGACATCAGTTTTGTGAATTAAAATAACAGGGAGCATTGATGCTATAAAGCCAGAAATGAAGCAGATTCAGAGAGAAGGGAAAATTATTTAGTCACGGAAAAGGATAAATACAAGAGAGATTAAACATGGTTTTAAAAAAGCATTTGAGTTTTGGTAACAACTGAGAAAAAAATGCAATGATAATGAACTTTCGAAAGTTGCAAAAAATTAAATAAAATAGCCTGAGATTGACCAGTACGAGTAAATGTGAATATTACTAAATTCTATATTGAAATGAAATTAAAAAAATAAGTTTAATTTGGAAGAGTTACAACGAGCAAATGTCCCTTTTTTGGCGGAATGACCCATATATGTTCAGTCCTGCAATGAACCAGAGACTCATACAGGGTGTACCCCCCCCCCCCCCCCCCCCCCCCCCTTCACCCATTGTAGCTGGATTAGGCCCCCAGTGACCCAAGTGAGGATAAAGCGGGTTCAGATGATGAAACGAATATAAAAAAGTCAACATTAAAAGAAGGTATAGATTGGCGTGGATCAAGCATTGAGAAATAACATTAAAATACTGCTGAAATATGCATTATTATAACAAAAAACAGGATATTTATCAGCATTAACTGTCATTAAAATGAGGTTATCTATTATTCTAAGGAAAATAAGACATCTTAAGAACATTGACATTTTACTTTTGATTTACAACAATAAACTATAACACAGCAACTCTGTTAAAAACCCTAATATGTAGGAATGAAATGTACTTTTGACATTACTGTTGTATAATTCTTCCACAGATTTAAAATGAGCTCTGCTTTACTGTGGAAATATAAGAAAGAAACTGCTCACAATAGTGCAATAAACCATCCAATAATAACAGTGCAATCATTTTTAGTAATGTGGATATATTTATATAAAAAAAACAATAAAACTGTATGTTGTATATAGGTTTATTTATTTATATAAGTGATTATTCTTGTGTGTTGTGCCATAATCTTGCTGCTATAAACGTGGAATTTTCCCTAGTGGGACTAATAAAGGAAAATCTTTTCTTATCTTTCAGATGATGTGGATCGAGGGTAGAGGAATGACATTAAAAACATTGTAGAAAAATGTGCATTATTACAATAAAAAATGTTATTTATTAACATTGAAAGCCATTAAAATGAGCTGACTCTAAAGAAAACAAGAGACATCTTTACAACGTTGACATTTTAGGCGTACTTTAACAAAAGACCCAAATCATGCAAAGTGAAAAAAAAAAACCTGGCCAAAAGCTCCTTTTTCTGACAGAACAGTATTATTATTTTTACCTGTTCTAAGGTTATATTTATAGTGGTTTTTAAAGTATCAGTACGTGTATTAAATCAATGCAACTATCAGTTCTAACTAACGAGGAAGACAATGTGTATGTCAAGGATAATTGATAAATCTCCCACGAAAACAAACTGGAATGAAATAATTGACATTAATGTGTAATGTAATATACAAAATAATAAAGCTTCACTCATTTAATTATCATGAAAATAGATCTCCACTTTGATTCAACAGTAGTTTTGAGTTGTAACATGGAACAAAACATAGTCTTATTCTACTAAATCCAACTTTAAAAGAGTCAAAATTCTGAGATGAAAAATCTAAATTATGTGATAAAAAGCCTAAATGATGAGATACAAAGTCAATATCATCAGTCAACAGTAGTTTTGACACTGACAGGCAGAATCTTTTTGTCCATATTTAGGTTTTTATTTGATTTAATTTATCCTCAGACCATATTATTATATAAATTTTTTGCAATGTATTTTTTTTATGTTAAGTTTAATGCTTTATTTACCGTATTTCCCACAATATATATCACACTGGATTATAAGTCGCATTAAGTGAAGCTAAAGAGTCACAAAAACCTTCTTAAATTGTAACACGGAACAAAACATAGTCTTATTCTGCTAAATCCAACTTTAAAAGAGTCAAAATTCTGAAATGAAAAATCCAAATTATGTGATTAAAAAGGCCAAATTATGAGATACAAAGTCAAAAATTCAAGTCACTAAGCACAGCCAGAATTAATCCATATATAAGGAGCACTGAGAAAATGCAAATGTTTTAAGTGCGCCTTATAGTTTGGAAAATACAGTATCTTAATATTCTAATTCTGTCAGACTTGGCACCCCATAGACATCTGGTCCCCTAGGCGACCGCCTACTCTGCCTCTGCCTAACGCACAATACCACTGATTTAATTCCTTTATTTCCTGATAATTAAACCGACTAAAACTGTACAAAGCACTTTACTGTGGTCTTGAACAAAAAACAAAAAAAAAGTCAACGAAAAAATGTATTAATAACGTTAAAATATGATAAATGCTGTGTGACAGGTGGTGATACAGATGCATGATGGGACATTTTAGAAATAATTGATACTGCAGAGGCTGAGTCACATCACTTCATCATCTCCTCCAATGAGTTTGTTAGTTTCCCACTTCTGTACTTTTTCAGTAGGTTTAAAAGCTACTTTTTTTTTATTACCCTCTTTTCAGTATAGACAGACAAACAGACTTTATTAATTCCCTAAGGGTCCTCACACAAAAACTACATCAGCACATAAATACAGGTGCGCTGAGATAAAAATAGCTCACAATAAGTTATGATTAAAAGTTATATAATGATTAAAAGAAGCAGCTTTAAGATAAAAGGTGAAATAAAAAAAAGATTATACCTCTTAAAAACACCCCATTTAAAGTTTTTAAAGTTGTCATTCCGCTAAAAACCACTTTTCCACGCTCCTTTTGGAATCTGATGCGTCACCCCGACTTGAAAGTGTAGCATGCATACCGTATTCACAGAAAACAATAACAGGAACAAGGACTTTTGCGTCACCCACGTGGGGTTAAACCCGTCCCCGGCAGCGAATCTGAAGTAGCATTAGCATTAGCATCTACAAGAGAAGACGGCGCCACAGTAGTTGCTGCACAAACTTTAAAAAAAATGTTTGATCAAACTGGTTCATGTGGTCTCTGTGGAAATAAAACATTGGTTTTTTTTTTTACCCTGGATGCTACTCTGGTAAAGGTAAACACACACATAGCCAGAGGGGAGGGGTGAGTGTTCCTTCGCACATTCTGAGCCTCGTCACAGCATCGTGGACATGTATGAGGAAGTACCTTCATTTTTCTACCGTGCAAAAACAGCTGGAAACAAAGCAACCCAGACGGTTTTTTTTTTTTAAATAGAACCAACACAATCCATTCAATAACAGTAATATTAGTGAAATATTGTTGGAATGACAGTTTTAAATTGTATACTCAATGGAGCTAAAAGTTAAATACCTTAAACTCGTTAAATGTACAGCTGTTATTTTTATTGCTGTTGAAATAAGGTTAATTTATTCATTCAAAACTTAATTTTGTTAGCAATTGTGAGACAACTTCAAAAGAAAAACTTTGAAAAAGAACTACTGTCCAAAAATTATCACAGCGTACTTTGAAACATATGATGGCAATTTAAATGACTCAATTTTTACACAATCTTGCAGATGTTCTTGTGGGAACTCTACGGGGATATAGTTGCGTTCACGATCTAATTATGATCATTAGCCCGCAGCATGATGCTAAGCTGCACCTATTCTGACACCCAACAGATGGTTATGTGTTGGATGCCAAAGCTGGGCAGCGGTTCTCCATCTCAGCAGGCACATTCTCAGCCTCCAAGTCACCTGTCTGACACATGAGGAGCTGAGATGTACACGTGTCAGCCAAGTCCGGAGCAATTTCAACCCGAAAAACAGTAAAAGAAATTGCTTTATCCCAAAAAGACTTAGTACTACTATTGCACCCCCCCCTCCCCTCTATTTAACCTTTCTTTAACCACTGTGTGTCAGCGCGGATGCATTCTGAATGGATTCTTTAGATTAAATATTCATAAAAAATGTTCTTTTTTTTTTTTTAAACCTGTGTTTTTACTGAGTTTTGTTCATGGAATTGACCTATGGAAAAAAAAAAATTACCAAAAAATTACCAAATTACAATAAAAGTTATTTATTTTTAATTGTTTTTTGTTAATTGTTCTGCAAATTGTTTCATACTATTTGTATTTTGTAATTTTATTTTTTTCATTTTGTTGCTTAATTTGTTGATTTTTCAACATTTTGTTTTTTTATTTCAAAATTTTTCTTAAATTTTGTTCCGTTTGTATCTTACATTGTTCATGTTACTTATTATTTTGGTTGGTTTACTCATTTTTTGTTCATTTTTATTGATCATTTTGGCTGTTTTTGTTCATTTTGTTTCTTATTTTATTCTTTTTTTTTTTTTTTTACTGTGGAATTGCTTAAGTCTCAGAAGTTAAAGGGTTAAATAACAGTAATGTCAAAAACACATTTCATTTCTCCACATTAGGGTTTCTAACAGAGTTGCTGTGTTACAGTTTGTTTGTATAAATCAAAGGTGCCACGTTTGAGCCAATCACTTTATTTGCCAATCATTTTTTGTTCATTTTTATTGATCACTTTGGCTGTTTTTGTTAATTTTGTTGCTTATTTTATTCTTTTTTTTATACTGTGGAACAGCTAAAATTTCAGTAGTTAAAGGATTAAGTGATTTATCTCAAATTAATCTAATATTAACCTCTGTATTTTGTGTTTTTTTTTTTTTTTTTTCAGTGAAAATCATGCATTTGCTTGTATTTAACCCTTTAATGCATGAATTATGAAAACCTTTATGCAGATTTTCTTCCTAACTTTATATTATGACGCCAGTCTCCAGTGTCATGTCTTTGTCTTGTTTTTGTGTGTCTTCCCCTTTGTTCGTGTTTGAGGCTTTTATTTTGTCATGTGGATTTTCTTCCTGTCACAGGTGTGTCTCATCCTCAGTAATTTTCCCTCGTTTGTCACACCTGCTTTCCCCTCTTTATAAGCTGTGTGTCTTCTTCCCCTCAGTGCTAGTTTGTCGAACAAGCGCTTATACATTGTCTCTGTCCGTCTGGTTTTGGAAGTGTGTTGATTTTCTGGATTCTACTTTTCGTCTACTTCCTGTCGGTCTGTCTACTATGTGGATTTCATGTCACCTGACCTCTTGCCTGTCCCTGAACCACGACTTCCTCTGATCCCTACTGGTTGTTCAATGAACCTTAGAACCTTGGCCTGACCTTTTTCGACACACTAGTAGTGTCTTTTGGATTCCCTTTTCACTCATGTTTGGACTATCTGTGTTTGACTCCTGCCTGTTTGACCTTTGACCCTTTGACCTATGTCCCAGTTGCTGAACTCTCTGGTCAGAACAGTGGATCTGAAGATAGTTTATCACTTCCTGTCATTATATTTATTAATAAATATTGTAACATTGAGTCTATGAGTTGTGCATTTGGGGGCACCAGTTTCCTGACCTTGTGTCAAAAAGCAATATCATATATATATATATATATTTTTTTTTTAATGAACCTATTTTTTTTACAGAGTTATGAACCAAATAAATGTGTATTTAAAAATACAATATCAGAACACTATAAATTACAATATTTTTAGTGCAGTTTTTGTTTGAGAAGGCTATTAATTACAGTGTAATAACAACAAGTAATTGATTTACAGGTAAATATGTTAGTGCAGATCAGGTATTAAGAACAGATGAGTTACAGCAGGGGTGTCAAACTGCGGTCCTCGAGGGCCGGTGTCCTGCATGTTTTAGATGTTTCCCTCTTCATTTACACCTGGAGGTCATTGCATCATTATCAGTCTGATGAGGAGCTGATTTCTAACTCTTTATGTGTCAGGGATGATGCATTCTGAATGGATGATGTTTAAATATTCAGAAAAATTCAACCATTTTCCTTTTAGTGTTGTGCATGGAAAAGGTGCCAAAAAGAAAGATTTAAAAAAAAAAAAGTATTTAAACATTTTCTGAACCTCTAAATGGGTCATACCTGATGACCATAAGAAGACAACAAACTGTATTTTACAGCAATTATTTACATGGGTTTATAGGATAATTTATTTTTTTCTAAATTTATTTCAAATAAGAATGTAAAAAAAAAAGTAAAATAAGTAAATAAACAAAATAAAGAAATATAAATACAGCCAAAAACTAATTTACAAAACAAAAATACAACACATAATACATATTCGAAAAGGAGTGAGAAGAAGCGTAGCTTATGAACTCCCACCCATTTTCCCTAGAAATTAATTACAATAACGATCTTCCAAGTCCATACATATGTAAACACACATTCATACATATGCATACGTATATATACATACATGTACACAATATATACCTATATATACACTTACATATACACATACCTACAAACGCACACACATATACTTACACACACCTACACATACCCTATAGTTTTTCATCATTATAACACCCAGTGATACTCAACACCTCCCTCATCCCTGTATCTCTGGAAAACTGTGTCTCTGTACATCCTTTAAAATTGTTTCATGTTTGGACATTGCTTTAACTCTATGTTGAATTTGTTCCACAGTCTCACCCCGCTAACTGAAACACAAAACCCTTTCCTAGTTGTACGCACTACATGGATTTTAAAATTTCTATTTAGAAAGTTACACATGGATGCTTTAGACTTTTTGTCAGCATCCAACTTTCCCTAAATAAGTTAGACCAATGCATTGGATAAAATGAAGAAATTGTAATGAATTCATTGTGCAGAGTTTTATGGCTTCAATACATTTGCTATGAAACATCTGAATGTAAAAAACAGGACATATGTTTTATTACAGGCAAGGTGACAAACTCCATTTGGCCTGAATTTTTCAAGGATATGGAAGAATAAATGGTCCATTTTTTGAACATTTTGGAGAAAAAGCCATTTTAGCTACAAACATTTGTGGTTGTTGGTAATTATATTATGTTTGAACAGTTATGTAATTATATACACTACTGAATAACAAAATAGGATGATGTGCACGGAAAAATTATGTATCTTTAGTTAGATTTTATACATTTTATATTTGAAAAGGTTTACTATTCATTAATATAGAAGATAATAGAATATTTCCCTTGTCAGTGATTCAAAATAAAAACATGTACTAAGATAAAAAATTAAATCTAAAAATAGAAAATACATATAAATGTTAATATAAAAAACTAAAAAAATACAGCACACATATAGCATATCATTTTACGTCGACAAAATGTCACTGCATTCAGAAACAATATTGCACCTGGGTAAAAGCTGGTTTTGAACCTATTTGTTCTGTGTTTTATTGTCCTCTATCTTCTTCCTGGGAAAGAAAAGAAGCTGTGAAGATAAAGCACGACCACTTCTGTGGCCTCTTGCACCAGCTGGACCCACATTTTCGCAACAAACACCACAATAAACAATCCACTAAAACATTGAACTGCAAAATGCATTGCAACCAAGACGGTGCCACTGAGCAGTGAAACTTATCAACCGCAGAATATGATAGAATAACTGTAGTGGCGGCCATGGCTCAGTTGGTTGAGTGGGTCATCCATTAACCCAAGGGCTGGTGGTTCAAGTCCTGATCTGTCCTGTCAGTCTGTTGTATCCTTGGGCAAGGCACTACACCCTCCTTGCCTCCAGTGTCACTCACACTGGTGTATGAATGTGTGTTAATGTTTGGTGGTTGTTGGAGGGACCATAGGCGCAAAATGGTAGCTGTGGCTATATATGTAGTTTACCACCACTAGAGCGAGTATGTGAGAGTGAATGAATAATGGCTCACTAATATGATTATTATTATTAGGGAAACAGTGAAATGTTCGATTAGGGGTGGGCAGGAGGGGAAAAAATATAGCATTATTTTTACCTTATGCCAAGGAGGTTATGTTTTCATAGCAGTTTATCTATTTGTATCTCTGTTAGCAAGATAAGTCAAAAACTTATGGATGGATTTTAATGTTTGACTACTTTTTATTGTGTCTGCTTTAATTCTGTGATTGCTCTGTTTGCTATTGTTTCTTTTTCATTGTTGTTTGACTCTTGTAAAGCGTCTTTGAGTGCCATGAAATGCGCTATACAAATAAAATGTATTATTATTATTATTATTTTGATAAAATATTTAAGAAATGTTACTGAAGTAAAGAACAAATGCAAAAAAAAATGTTGCTGTAATATTGATTGGCAGAGTTCTGTGCTCTCTGAGTGCTTTTCTAGTAATTGTATATTACCCCTCTATCCCATAATAAAGTAAAAAAGAATTCTAACTAAAATTGGTTTCCTGGTATGCACATACATACCATACAATGTTTCTTTAAAAACTATTCTTTGTTTTTTGTAACATCCATCAATATCTGTTTTTTTTAAGACACAAGTCAAGGAAAAAAAAAGGATTTCCATTGCAGTTTTGCAAAATATACAACTTTGGTTCACCTGACCACAACTTGCCATTGCAAACACTTTCAATCAAAAAATGTTTCTGGGTGAAGGGAGAAACCGGAGCAAACCCATCCAGACACTGGGAGAAAAATATACAAAGCCCTCATTTTCCGGGAATCGAACTCGGTCTTCTTCCTGTGAGGCAAGAGCGCTAACCACTCCATCACTGTGCCACCATGTTGGTTACTCTTCTTATAAAGAGCGTCTTTATTAAATATTCACTCTAAACGTCTTTGCTTTTATATTATTTAACACTTCCTGTTGCTTCTGGCTGTGGCGTGGCTGGTTTTGCAATAGTTTGGTTCTCAGCGTACTGTTACCGTCAAACCAAATCTTGTTAGCATTTTCTTATTTGGGGAAAAGCCAGTGGAAGTGGCATTCTTTTCAGGAAGCAACTCATGCATTCCACTGTCAACTATGCCTTTGACTACACAATGTAAAATCTATGTGACATGGACGTAAAGCAATGTAAGGACTTCCAGAGCTGCTGAATCCTATATGTTATAGATTCCATGATCTCTTCCTTTGTTGGATACGTTCTAATCCTTCACACACTAATATTGTCTTATATCACACCCCTAGGTTAGATGTAACATTTCATTTATAATTTAGTCACATGTTGGAATTACACAGAGCAATTATCAGCTCCCAGTGAATTCAAAGGTAGTTTGATGTGAAATCGCTTCAAGCTGGTAAAACACCTGCATTTTAGGTTAATGGGATCAAAATAACTGCGAATAAGTTTGTTAAACTAATTTATACTTAGTTATCCTGCTCAATAGTAATAATTATAATAAGTATTGGGTTTAAAATTCATTTGATTTGATTTGTTGCTTAATTTGACAGAGACTGTGCTCATTAATTAACAGAACCACAAATGGAAATGGAGTCAGGGGTAACAACAGGGGTAACTGACATTATTTTGTTCCTGGTGTTGAAAGACTGAAGGAAAAAAATCAGACAAAATACAAATCCTGTTAACAACAGTGGAAAAAATATGACCAAATGCATGCAGTGCAGCGTATCATGCATCAATCTACCGAATTTTCTGGACTATAAGTCGCTCTGGAGTATAAGTCGCAACAGTCAAAAAATACTAAAGAAGGAAAAAACATATATAAGTTGCACTGGAGTATAAGTTGCATTTTGGGGGGGGGGGCATTTATTTGATAACATTCAACACCAAGAACAGACATTTCGTTTTGAAACGCAATTTAAAATAAAAAATAAACCACTGACAGAAGTTCACACCAGCAACTACATCATATACACTACCTTATTTTTCTGCCATTTGCACATGCACAATAGTACTGCTCAGATTTGCACTGTACTGCTGCTACATTCACTTATGTTATTTGTAAATTTTGAAAATTCATAAATTTGTATTGTATATTTCCTGTACCTTTAGTACACATTAGGCATTCTGCAGACAACAAAGTAAGAATTTCATTGTAAAGGGAACACTTTGAATGTTTGAATCTTGTTGCCAGAAACAACAAAGGGTTGTGGTTTTCAAATGGTGTTTCAAACTGGGACCAGTCCAGCCATACAGGTTGGACTTAGAAGGGGAGTAATTATTTGACAATATTAAGCCAAAAGAAAAAGAAAAAAAAATAATCATCTGAGGCATGTGCCAGAGCATCGAAGCAGCCAAGTGGTCATTCGGACACTCAGTTGCCAAGCATAACTAATTATAGATTGAGTTTCGCCAACATGTTCAAATGATTTATGATAATGAGAATGACAATAAAACAGTGCGAGTCAAACAGTGGGTCTGACCGTGGAATATCAATTTGATCTGCCCTTTCTGTAATGTGGTTGAAAGTAGAGAAGAGATTCTCTTGGTATAAAGTTCACGCCATGGAAACACACCTGAGAGTTTGTCTCTGAAGGCCTTCAAAAATAATACAACAGAATGTGACTCATGAATAGACTCATGAGCTGTGCCATGTAATAACATCTACAGTCGTAAGAAGAGGGATGAGGAGAAAAGGAGAAGCAAAGGCCAATGTCAAATGTTCACACTTTTAACTAGTTGCAGGTTGTAAACTCAACAAGTGGTGCCAGGCACGACAAACCCCACCTATGGAGCAGTTTTTGGGACAAAATTAAATGTATTTACAGGAAAGTAATCTGTGCATATTTGGGATATGCATACGTCTTGGGTTGGAGTTGAGCATACAATAAATATTTGCAAACTCTAAAATGACTCCATTTGTATTTATAATGTCTTGTGTGTTTGATATTTGTCAGAATCTAAAAGTTACGACATAAAAAATTACATTTACGAAATTAAAAGTTACGAGTACACAGTCTTCAGTATGAATACGAACTTCTCAGATGAAAAAAAGTGATGGAAAATACATCATTCTCTCTGTTCTGTGTTCAGTGGATAATGTGTGTGAGGTGTTGACATAAGCAATGGTGTATTTTTGACCACTTTCTTCCATCTGAGGAAATAAAGTGTTTCATCCACAACTACCACAAAAGACTTCCATCTGTCACTGATGTTAAAGGAGCCAATAGGGGATTCCCACTTGTCGTCACGTCATACAGCACCTCCATTTTGACGGTGCTAATGCTAACTACTGAACCACTACTAACAATGTTGTGCAGTTGGATGCAATAAAAAATGTGATCCTGCTAATGTATTTCATCCTTATATCGTATCCCAAAATAAACTAAATGGAGAAACAATTGGTTGTCTGTAATTAACAGGCAAAGTACTGATAACAGTGTTCCAACATCACATGAGGCTTTGCAGTCTTAATTTTGGATCAGGTAAATTGCACTCCTGAGAGTAATTAAATGAGTTCTCTGCAAATATAGTTTGACGCGAGAGTAAAATGTATGGATTCTCTGTTATCAAAGAATCCAGCAGGTTTGTGTGCACTATTGTAGCAAACATTAGCATTAGCCTGGTCCACTCTAGTCAGTAGTGAAGGGAACCCTGGAACGGCTGTGAAAGCTACTACTAAAATGTGTAAAATTACCTCATTAGGTGTGAACCTAAAAAGTTCTAAAGTATATATTTTCAAAAGTAGTTCATTTTTGAAATGGAAAACCTATTTAGCATAGATGTCTTTAAAGTGTATTGATGTGAAAATTGAGGCTAAACTAGGGATACATTTGTAAAAATAAAATAAAATAAATTAAAGCTGAACTAATATGTGACTAAACACAATTACATCAGAAGTGATCTAAGAATAATTTACAACTAAATTAGGAATTTTCACAGCTGACTACATGCAGGGAGAGGGAGGGTCATGTGGGTGGGAATCCCCTATACAGAGGATGAAGAACTAGGGTGTGTAAACTTACGATCATGGTCATTTGGATAGTTTCTGATATCAGTATGATTTACAAAGAGCAAATGCATTTTACCAAACCACTACCCTTGAATACAAGACAAGGTTTCATATTACTATTCATATTCTCTGAAAAATGGTAAAAAAAACAAAAAACAAAGACAAATTCTGCTAGGATATATAAACTCATGAGCACAACTTTATGACTGCTCTACATCATAAGATGCAGCTGATTTGGTCATTGATCTTGGTTCTTAATCATCTGCTTTTGAATCTCCTTTTCGGACATGTCATTGTTATTATTATTATTGTTGTATGGATTATTGTTGCACTTTGCACATGTTCGAAATAAATCATTAAAAATCAAATTGAATACATAACCCAATTGAAATTATGCACTTGAAGGCAATTTTTACGGAATCAAGGAATCTGTTGCGTCGATGCGAAGGACTTAACAAAAAAACTAACGTCGACTAAAAGTTGCAGCATTTTGAATCTTTATACATAGTAGTGCATTATACTGTATGTATGCCAATGTAAATACTAATATTTACATTTAGTGACATTTGATTCTTCGTCCAATCTGTTATAATTCTGTGCCCATTTTTTATCTGGAATCTATTTTGTTGTTGCCCTAGAATCTAGAAGTAGCTTGCTTTGCTCTAACCTTGTGACATGCCCACTTTCCTACAGCAGAGCAATTGAAATACAATTGCTGCGCTTTTCATTCAGCCATTGCAGCTTGTTTCCACTTCATTGTCAGGACAATGGGTCAAAGCTGTATTGCAGATTAACTGTGCAAATAAATAAGAAGAGGCGAGTGAGCAGAAGCTTGGGTTGAGGCAAATCAATAGGGTCAAACAAGGAAGGAAACCAACGAGAGTGGGAGAGAGCGGAGGGAAACACACAGATGGAAGTGTAGAGAGCTGTAGGTAATCAAGTGAGCCATCAGCTGCATAGTAAACCCACAGGAAGCCCTTTTCCCAGAGGAAATGATTGTTTAGGAGCTCAGTGAGTGCTCCAGTGGTTTCAGCCAAAGACCACGGGGGATGAAGAAGTAGGACGACAAATAACTTGTCATGCAGCTGCATTTATTAATATAATTACTCCAAGTTCATTTTCAATTACACAAAATCCTACATTTCATTGCTCATACGGACATGTAAATACCACACATCTGCTGAATACATCCTATTTACTAGAAAATGTACAGTCAATTTATGTCGCTCACCAGATGTCAATGAATGTAATAACAGAGCTGGAGATTTAATAAATTTTTTTTTTTTTTTAAGAAATGAAAGCTGGTGCACATGTAAAAAGTATTTAAGGACCAGGTATGGAAGAGCACGAGGTTCAAATATAGAACCTCCAATCATGTCCAATCATGCAAAAAACTTTAAGATGGCAACATTTCGGTTCACTGGACCTTTTCCAAGCAATTCGGGGGGGGGGGGGGGGGGGGGGGGGGGCAAGATAAGTCAAATACGTATGGATGGATTTTGATGAAATTTTCAGAATGTGTGTCACATGGAACAAATGATTAGATTTTGGTGGTGATCCAGAAGAGATCCTTGAAATGTGTTCTCCATTTACCACAATGTAAAATTTCAAAGTGATCCAGAATCCAGGATCTCTTCTGGAACACCACCAAAATTCAATCATGTGTTCCTTGTGACACGCCCAACACATCCTGAAAATTTCATCTAAATCTGTCCATAACATTTTTAATTATCTTAACCCCCCCCTTCCCATGTATTGATCCAATCCATTTCCTTTTTTCTTTCTCTAGATTTCTGTCATTCCTGCATGACCTGTAACAGCAAAGAAACACAACAAATATAGTGTTGTTTCTGCAAAGCCCAAAGCAATGGCATAAATTAAATTGAGGAGAAATTCTGTTTATGGCCTAAAAACAATGAGATGGGGTTTATAAAGTGAGAATGGGGAGAACTGTGAGTGTGGAAAAGCATTGTCAATTGCATTAGGAGCGGATCTGGGAGCCCTGGTGCAATAATGGCACGGAAGGCCGGGTCAGATTACAACAGAATGGTAAAATGTTTAAAGGGCCTAGAGAGAGTGGGCGAGAATGACTGAACACCTCAACAAAAATCATCAAAGATATTGCAAGTGTAGGAAATGGAGTAGATGTGAACTTGAGAAGGAAGCAAAAGTTTGGTCTAAGTATAAACAAAGTGGAGGACAGGTCCAAGTACACTAGGGGTGTCAAACTCATTTTAGTTCCTCCTAATATGATCACAAGTAGGCTGGACCAGTGAGATAAAAACCGTGAAAAAAGTCTAATTATATTATTGTGTTGCATTTGAGGCAATTTGTTTAATTATTCTACGGCCCTGTAGAATGTTGCAGCAGCTCCCATTCACTTTGAATAGACGTGCCAGATTTTTTTCAATAACCGCCCACTGTGCCATTAACGCCCACTGCCAATGGCAACGAGTTTTGTCACTCCAGCCTCATGGTGCCATATCACTCCGCAGGTATTTCGGCCACTTTGAAAGTAAATATTCGCTACATTGTAACGGCTATTTTATCCAATCTGTTAGAGTAATAGCAGTAATAAGCTGTAATAACCCATAGAATAAGCAGGATAATGTATTGCCCATGCGTGACTATTGAAAATTATTTCCCAACAGGGGCGAACAACACCCCAACGCAAAGGGCATTTCATCAGGGCCGTGACCGACCCCGGCGGTGGCTGATCCAAGGACCTCACTAAACCATCCAATCGGTAGTAGCGACAGAAAGGTACCACAGCCCCACCACCTCCTCCCAGATGCAAGTATTTTCTAGCTGTGAAATGTGAGTAAGAAGTGAGGACAGTATCAGGTCTTGACTTTGTAAAGAAAAACTTGTTTTCCAGCAAGAAGAGGAAAGACAACAGAGGAAAAAACAAAGGCCAACCCAATTTTTCACAAAGAGAGATGGGTGTAGTTTTTGAGGCGAAGAAATGAACCCATTGGCGCTGTCCCAGTGACAGACTACTGTTGCTCTATACACATTAGTAACTTTATATCTTCCGAGTGTTTACATTTTACTCCACTTTTTTAATCAATGCAAGCAAACTTTTAGCAGCTGCTCACAGTAAATCAGCGCCCCTGCC
The DNA here is from genome assembly GCA_020466265.1 of Siphamia tubifer. Classification (NCBI taxonomy): domain Eukaryota; kingdom Metazoa; phylum Chordata; class Actinopteri; order Kurtiformes; family Apogonidae; genus Siphamia; species Siphamia tubifer. The sequence continues at coordinate 30,995,780 of CM035801.1, read as the reverse complement.
CCTGTCTGGTGCCAAGCTCAACAGATGCAGTTTCAGCCTCAGCATCCCTGTCTCCTCATCCCAGTTGATCTACCAATGAACCAGCCCAGTCCCAAATGGAGATGCAGCTGAAAAACAGCATTGAATGACATTTCAGTTAGCATAATTACAAGGGTTTGAGTGAATATCTGTTTTTTCCCCTACGAATGTACAAAAACACTACAGCCTATAACCAGATGGTGGAGTTGAAATGTGTTAAAGGTTCAGTATCAATGGCTGGTGTCTGAGGTTCATATTTCAAGCCCCCCCCCCCCCTATACTAATTGATTGACTGATTGATTGACTAGCTGCCTGCAAAATACCAAGTGAAATGCAAACTTTGCAGAAATGCAAAACTATGTTCCAAATGCACATACATAGAACTACTTAAACATATTAGTTTGAAGTTATAATGAGCTCGAATAGAATTTTTTTAGCAAGAATTTCATCAGTAAAATCAATAAACATGGTCTTCAGCCCATGTTTTTCAGAGGATACTGGTTTTGCATTTTCACCGTAGCCTGTATAGTGCTATATTTTCAAAGTTTACCTGTCCTATAATGGTGATTTCTGATGGAATACCTTCATAATATCTCATGGGTCTTAAAACCTCTTGCGATGCTCCTGTTTGGAAAGATCTAGCTGTTCCTGCTTTTCGGTCCAAAAAATATTAACTATGCATTTTTAGACCAAAATGAAAAGGAATGAGTTAAAATCTTCAACTCAGAAGCAATGTTTTGTTGGTGAGAGGTGAGAAGATATGATACACACTGTACAGAAAAAGGTCTTGAAAAAATGTCAAAACAAGGTTAGCATATTTCAGTGAAATATGTGTATTAAATATTCAAGCTATTGACTGGCAGAGACAGATAGAGGCAGCTGCTTAGTAACCCAAGGAGACTGCAGTCTCATTAAGCTGAACTATACAAGGACCTTGAAAGCACAAAATGGTTCCAACAACGGGCTGAATCGGCCTCAACGCTGCCTCCCCCCAGGATGACTCTGACTTCTCAATAGCATCCTGATATCTGGCCTTGCTGCCTGGCTGTCTGCTCTCTGACCGTCCCTGACAGCGAAAGTATCTGAGTGGCACTCAGTCAGTGTCCTTGCATCCACTGGGGCTCGACATCCTCTCATCGATACGTAGAAAGATAGACTGTGGAACAGTGGGGGATGAAATTGAACTGATTTAATCACACCGTTCGATAGGCACCTCACCTTCTGCCAAATGACAATGTAATCAAGGACATTAAATAGCAATAACAGACGGACGCCATGAAAAGATGAACTCCCAGGATACCGTTGTCAAATTGCAATCCTCTTAGGAGTTGTACCAATAAAAAGTACTTTGCTTTTCTTGTAGATGTGAAACAGCTAAATATTTACAGTCTTTGCATCAAATGGCACAAAAATAATGATGTGTGTTTGCATACTTTTCTTCAAACATCCTGCCCTCCATGTTATTGCTTTGGGAGCTATTGTAGTTGTTTTTCCAGACATGACAAATTCAATTGTCCTTCAGGAAAACAATCTTTATAATTAGACTGCCATTGCAATTAATTATATGTTTACCATCACGGCTAACAAAAGCATTACTTTCAAGGTTGTGTTTTCACTGCTCAAGGCAGAAAAGTTTACTTGTAGGTAAAAAACAAAGCAAAACTATCCATTCTATTCTATTCTATTCACACTATTTGTTTCACCTTGCCCACATGGGCCTTCCCCTGCCTTGAAGATCTAAACCTATTCTGTTTTCTCAACATTATCGCCTCCCTTTCGTTGCTATTTCACAACAACTTCCTCTCATGCAGGATGTTGTTTTCTGGGCAGGCGGCTATTATAGGTTATTCGGTTGCGACCCACGGGGTTGTGTAGTCTCTCATACTCTGAGCTCTTAGCCAAAGTGATTCCGACAGGCACATTAAAATGCAAATTCTTGCCTGTGCACTCCTTGCCATTTTGTCACTTCCTTTCTCCTTGTGTGGCATGTTGAGGGGAAAGGAATTAGAGCGCTGGCCCTGGGGTTGAATATTCAAATGGCCACCTGATTTCCCAACAGAGTAGCACCAGCCAGGTTCCCATTTACATAGTTCCTTTTCCCCATTAACTGCCCATCAACGCTCAGCGACTGAACCACAACTATCAACTGGGCCACTAGGAGAACTTCCAACTCAGACTGTGCCACAACATTCAAGCAACTTCCATTAGCAGCATTGTGCTATTAGAGAAAAAAAAAAAAAAGAAAAGATGTGTATTCACAAAACTTTATGGAGTCACGGGGGCATGAAGACGCCGTCATTAGAATAATGCTTTGAAATAATGCACCTCATTACCACTACTGTGCCTATATGATGTTGCCGGTAGAGGTCAATGATTTTGTGCAGCACTGGAGGGGGGGTGTGACTCACCAATTAACACCACATGCAATTAGTGAATAATGCTACAAATGAATGTAATCAGAGAATAAAGGTAATCAAGATTATAATGAAGTTGAGCTGATGAAAGAATGTCGTGAGCAGAACTTCTCAAAGTTTTCACGCAATGTTCATTTACTGAAGGAGAACTTAGAGCTGCAGAAGTCAAAATCAAGAAACGAAACAGCAGTGTGTGAAAGTACTGCTGTACTCTCCTCTTGGTCGAACTCAAGACTAAATATAAAGATGGATGACCTGTCGCTGTTTTTTTGTTGCCGTGGAAAAGAAAGGCGTAATTTACAAGCTTCCGATCGAGCAGTTGGGTCACGCCTGAATTAATCTGGTCAGTCATTGGTAATTACAGCTGTCACTCAAGTCTTTAACCCCTTACTCGTCTGACAACACAGATGAGCTGTCGAAAAGCTCCTGTCACAGGGTAGATTCCCAGGAGTGTTAGTGCAGAGAAGGAAGTAGAATTCTTGTTTACAATCAGACCACTTCAGTTTCAATATACCAAGAGATAGTAATGTTTTTTTTTTCCCCAGTGGTTCAGGCTTTTGAGCACTTATGTCTATAGTGTCCTCTTACAAAATTACATAATAACATACATCACAGGTATCAAACATGCGGCCCAAGGGCCAAATCCGGCCTTCACAAGGGTCCAGTCTGGCCCTTGGGATGAATTTGTGAAATGCAAAAATAGATATTAATAATTAATATTAATTTTAGTTCAGGTTCCACATTCAGATCAGTTAAATCTGAAGTGGATCAGACCAGTAAAATACTATCATAATAACCTGTAAATACTCACAACTCCATATCTTTGTCTTTGTAAATATTTTCACATCTTTATACTAAAATAAAGTAGAATTTTGGCAAAAATTTTAATAATCTGAACAAATATGAAGAATCCAAAATACTTTAAGAGAAGTACAATATTCTGTCGGGTAGTAAATGTTTTTTAGATTTTTTTGTTACATTTGTAGATCTACTGTAACCTGTAATTCGTAATGAAATGATAAATGGAAGCCGAATATTGTAAAAAATGATGCTTGTTTGAAAGGATAGTTCATTGATGTAAACATTTTCATTGTTTAATTTTCCTTTTTTCACTTTAAAATATAAAGAAAAGTTTGGAGTTTATGATTTTTATGTATTATGATATTATTGTTTCATTGGTTTGTCCCATTTCAGATCAAATTTAACTGATGTGGCCCCTGAACTAAAATGAGTTTGACAGCCCTGAGATCGATCGATCAATAGATAGATAGGTAGGTAGGTAGATCTATTGATCTCATCATGGATACATGGCAGAAAATACTTATTATTATTATACTTAATAAAATAGTGATGTAAAAAAAAGTGCATCTGGTTACATAAAATATTATAATACTTTGTTATCCCATAATATGAAGCTTGACTTGTGATTGAACCTTTACAAAAAGGGTCATATTTAGGAAAACCTCTTTTTATTAGCATTAGGTTCATTTATTTATATATTTGGACTCCAAAAATGTTTGCATTTGTACCTTCCAGGTGCTGCAAAGCTATTTTAATATTAATTTCAGCAAAACTCAAGTGGATTCCTACTATCAGATTTAATTCCTGCTTAATTTGTTACATCTCTAACTCGTTACATCACAACATCTGGACATATAAGAGCATTTCTCAGAGTACAACTAATTGTTTATCAGCAGCAGCTGGTCTCGTCCATACTGAAAATATGTTAATTGCCTCAAAAAGGTTGGTTGTTGATTGAATCGGAGCTTTTGATTTCTTTGATTGCGTCGTCTTGCCTTAATTTATCTTTGATATTTTGTCACGTTGTAGTTTTCCTTGACAAGAGTGACTTTTTTTTCCATGTGATACTTTTGTTACCTATGAGGATTCCTGTGTACGAGCATTTTGTGTCGATACCTTTGTCATTAAAAATGGTTGATTTTGAACTTTGAAGGTCTCCAGTTATGCATTTGGGTTCAAACCCTAGGCAAGGCAAGGCAAGGCAATTTTTTTTGTATAGTACATTTACATGTACAGGACAATTCAAGGTGTTTTACACAAAAACAGAAACAGAAGAAAAATAAAATGATAAAGATACATTAAAAGACTATTAAAATAGAGATGTAAAAACATTTAAAAGCAAATGAGAATCTAAGTTCAGTTCTAGTTCAGTTCAGTTGTGAGGAAGATGGATAATTCAAACCTAAGCATAGCATAGACAGTTTATGTAGACCACAGGACAATGTTTGAAAAATACATAATTCCATTTAAAAAGCAAACTGTCACTTTTTTAAGTACGTATATCCTGGAAGTGCATGGGTGATCATAAAAGAATCTTTATTTTCAGGGACCTTAGCACCATTTTATCAATGTTTACAGAGTGAAAACAGTTTAAGGAGTTCAACAATGCAGATGTAAGAAACAATTGTCATACACCTGATGGCTGCGTGGGATTATCTTAAAAAAAAAAAAAAACAACCATAAAAACTCCACTCAGACTTACAATGGACTTCTCTCTAAAAGTCAATCTTTCTTGTTTTTGTCTCGATTTTATTCCATTTTTATACTTTTTTATTTGGAACATCTAGTAAATGATCTGGCAGGCCATCTTTACATTTTCCCTCTGGTAGCTAGATTAGGCTTTGATTGACAGGTCTATATGACAGCTCACTTGGCTGCAGTTCTTCAGAGTTTCTGTTTATTTAATAAAAGGCTTTTTTTTTTTGTTCCTGACAGAGATTTCCACTGTTGGTGTAGTTTATAGTTTCCATTGGTAGGGCTGTAAAATTACCAATAAGTATCATAGTCTTAGTTTTTGTCTTTGTCTTAGTCTTTGTCCAAATATGGTCATTTCTGGCTCCAAAAATTAACAGTTCAGAAACAAATGGCTATAATCTAATTTATTCTATTTCCAGTGGATGCTTTTTATCCATGATGTGACGGCCCCTGCTGACTGCGAGCAGGACTGGAGTTGACGCGTGTGCTTTCAACCCGATCAGGAACATGTGGGCCTGTGTTCCTGAATCCTTTAAAGACTCCGTCCAACCTTCATTGAGGGGCTCTGTCCTCCACCAGCAATGCCTTTGTTACCTCTGCCAAGGAGGTATTAAATTTGGGTCTGTTTCTCTGTCTGTCTGTCAGCAGGATTACGCAAAAACGTTCTGAATGGATTTAGATGACACTTTCAAGAATGATAGATAATGGGTCGAGGAAGAACCCATAAGATTTTGAGCGATGACGGTCAAAGGTCAAGGTCACACTAAAGGTCAACAGCTAACACACATGAGTGGTAATATCTCAGGATTCAGACAAGATAAAATATAGCGTTTTTTTTGCATTCACATAATCTCACTTTCGGCTATGGCTACATCATGTCACGTTTTGATGTCATGTGACGCCATATCAAGCCTTGGCAGAGGTCTGTTGTCTCTGACTGACTTGTTTGTGTTTAGTTCTGTTTCTTTCAGCCTTCCAACGCTACATTTATACTTTCTACTCATCCACATGCACACGACTGATACCACTGACATCCACACCTCATCTTCACATTGTATTATATGTTATTTCTTGGAATAAATATTCACTTTTTGTTAACGCTGTGTGTTTGCCCATCTTTTATATTATGACCTAGAGCCATTATATAAAATGTTAAGAGTAGAAAGTTAATCTATATTATTGGTATAATAGAACATGAGCAAGCATAAGTACAAGTTCTCTTTACCCTGTTTTTGGGCAGTTTTTGCTGCTTGTTTGTCAGCAGCTTTGCACAAAAAATTACTGAATGAATTTCCAAGAAATGTTCAAAAAAGGACAAAGGTGGTCCTGAATAGATGCCATTACATTTTAGTGAATGTAGGTCAAAGGGCAAGGTCACAGTCTCCAAAAATGTGTTCTTGCAATGAAATTTAGGTAAAATATTTGCGGGGGGCGGGGTTTGTCATGCCTGGCACTACTTGTTTTTGGTTTTGTTTGTTTTTTGATACTCTAGCGGCAAAATCATTGGTTTAACTCATGCTAAATTTGGTTTGTAGTTTGCCAGAGATCCACAATATATGTTATTAGATTTTGCTTACTATTTATATATTATTATGTTTTGTTTGTACTCGTTCGGCCTACTTCAGATCAAATTTAGCTGAATGATCTAAAATGAGTTTGACATCTCTGGTCAAAGTCATTCTATTCAGTTATATCTTAATGTATTTTCACGTCATGTCACGGATCCAAATTTGAGGTCTGGGATCACAGGAGTTTTCTGATGCCATAAAAGTCACTCGATAATCAATTGTATGTGCATAAAAGTTGATTTATTATTAATTTATTTATCTCCTTTTTTGGTCTTTGCTCATGGTTTCTGTGACCTCTGACCTCTTCAGAAGAGTTGCTCCTTATACCAACAATATATTTCAAGAGCAACTCAATGAGAAAAGGAAGACAAAAGTATAAATAATGCTCATTTTTGCAAATAAATGAGCCGCCTCACTTGTTTTATGCTGTTCCAACCCCAGCTCATTAGGGAAAAGGGGAGCACATTAAAAGAAAAAAAAAAACACAGATGGAATTGGTTTAAATGAAAGTTCTGGTTTGATAGGTAGCATAATGTAATCAACACAAAGTCAACAGAGGTAGGGGACAAACGAGAACAAAAAGACAAGAAATACTGCTCGAATCAGTAAATAAAATGTAACTACAACAGGTTGAGTGATTTAGTTAATTTCACAATTACTTTAAATAATCAAAGAGTTGTTCAAACTTACATGCTGTACATCACAGGTGTCAAACAAGTGATCCAGGGGCCAAAACCAGGCCACATAAGGGTCCAGTCTGACCTGTGGGATGAATTTGGGAAACACAAAAATTTCGCTGAAGATATTAATAATCAAGGATGTTCATGTCAGAGGCCACACAAGGACACATTTGTCTTGGTTTTAGTGTAAAAGTAAAAAAGGAAAATTACATTAAAAAAATATCTTTACTTTTGCAAACAACAGTAGTAGAAGATTTATTATGTCTAACCCTATTTAAAATTGACCAGTGGGTCAAAGGATAGAATTCAAAATCTTACTCCTGGTCCAAAAATCAAAGATATACATTTTAAACCTGCTGGTTCCTTATGAAGCATCCAGAGCCCTGAGGTCATAGGTCATCAGGAAAACACAACTTAATTTACATTATTCGTAAAGGACTGGAAGTGAAACTTATTTAATCCCACCCAAAATAGTCCACCCCAGACAGACAGACATCCTCCAAAAAATGAATACACAATAAAGGAAACAACGAGGTAAAATGAACAAGACAAAACAAATCAACACATACACACCAAACAAATTATTACTAATAAGAAAAAGAATAAAAACAGGAAAAAAAACTATAAAAGCACTGCAGACTCCGCCAAAGGCAGATCACCCATCCCCTTCTGAAAGATACACATGCCCCCCCCACCACACACACACACACACACACACACACACACACACACACACACACTCACACACACACACACACACACTCACACACACCTCCAATGATCACCACCAACATCAATTGTTCCTTCACCATTTCCTGAAAATTTCTCCAAAATCCGTCCATATCTTTTTGAGTTGTGTTGCTAATTAACAAACAAACAAACTCCGCCAATTCCTTGGTAGTGTTAAAAAAAAAACAACTAAACAAAACAAGAAGAGTCCCATGTGTTCACACGCAAGCACCTTCTTCAGATCTCTTTAAATCTCTTAAGTTGTAATGAAGCCGAGACTTGAAATTGTTTCTTTTTTGCTTTTTTCTGGAGAACTTGTAGTTTTTTTTCATAGTTACGTCCATTTTTAACTTAAAAAAAATCTCATGAGTAATATAATTACTCATTTTATCACTACACGAAATATAATTAGTGAATTGAAACAATTTTTCTAATCAATAACAAGTGGTATATTGTAAAATGAAAGGCCTGTGGAGCCAAACAAAAGATAATTTAAAACTGTGTTTCCATGGATATGAATCCATACTAAGCAATACTGGATGATAATTAGTGTTTTTATGTATTTTCAGAACAAGATAAATTATGGGTCAAATTTGACCCTAAATATGTGTGCAGCTTTCCAACACAATGCAAGGGTTAAAGATAGTTTGTAAATATAAATATTATCATCATGTAATCAGTCCCTCCAGGATTTCGCAGGCCTTTTTTGAAAATATTTTGCAGCCTGTCTGATGTTGCATGAACTTTTCCAAAGAATTGCGATGAAAGCTGTGGTGTTTTTTAGGCTTTTGTTGTCGGAGGAAGTAAAAGTTACGACAAATAGTTACGATTTTCCCTTTTTGTAACCAGATTAAAGTAATGTTTTAAAAACTACCTTTTACTGAGATGGAAAATAAACGATTACGAGGATTACAAAAATGCAACAATTTTTTTTATTTTATTTTTCCAAATGCACCTGTTGGTTCAAAGGTTAAAGTGCATATGACCTCACAACATTACATGAACTTGTAAAATATAATATAAATGTCTCAGCCTGTCAATAACATAATATACTATTAGTACTATACTGTGTAGTAGAGGCAGTTTCTTCTGACAAAAATACACTGAAATATTAAGACAATCTTTAAAATATGGCAAATAAAATAAAAACTACTCTTCCAAATGCACCTGTTGGTGTGAGTGCATAAGTTAATTAAGCAAATGTGAACTGCTGGTTGCGCACATGTTGTTTCGTACTGTAAAGTAAACAGGAACAGCTCAAAACGTCACAAATGATTGGTCACATTTTGCGGGAAAGTCGTGGTGATGGGTTAAAATGGCAACATCGTGCTGAATTCACAGGGATTGGCTGAATTTCCATTAAAGCTGCAAGTCGCAACATCGCCAAATCCTGGAGGGTCTGTGTAATGATACATTTTTCACTCAGTTTTCTTGGTTATTACTGTATTTTACTGTTTTGGCCCACTTTGAATCATGTTGGGGTGTATAACTTCAACACCTCTGCCCTACATGAACCTAAATCCAGGGCCTCCTCTACTAGTAAAAAAGAAACTAAATTAGTTGAACTCAAGTGTAGAGGAGTAGAAAAGACTGCAGGAGCTTGGCACAGTCTCCAGAAAAAGATCAAGTACCTCAATAACAACAGCAAATCAGCAGAGCCATAAGTAAACACATCACTAACCAGTGATTAGGTTACTCAAAAGCAGAGTGGAGTGCTACTAACATCAAATCAGAGATGCCTGATTGGAGCGCTGGGGTGGAGCACCGGTCCAATCAGTGGAGTTGGGAGGTGGGACATGAGGTGAGTCAATCAGCGACAGAACAGGAACATTCATTTACCATCTACACTTAAGAAAAACAGCTGAAGGAGCCAAACACAATCAGGTCCATATAGTATGTGTGGTGAAAATTGTAGTAGTTTTGCATCTGTGATTTACCATTAAGAGTCTAAATATAAATGTTCCTTTTTTACCTCATGCCTGCTCTTTAGGCACTTTTTGACATCGGAGATATTAAACATAGATATCTGTCACTTATAAGGCTTCTATATTCCTTTTTTTTTATTATTATATTTTTTAAAAATACAGCTTGTATACAGGCTTATAGTACAGAAAACACGGTACATTAGCCATTTGGAAATTAGAAGCATTTCAGATGCACCCTCCAAATGAAACAAATAAAAGTGTTTAGTTGATTCTAAATGTTGAATATGCATTTGGCAGCTACTTAATGGAATTCTTAATATGACATTCTAAGAGGTCAGTGGAGGTTGAATGACTAATTATTCCATCCTCTATCAGCATATTTATATATGCAGGTGCTCTATTTAGTGTGTTATTTATCTTTATTTATCATATTTCATTTTAGTGATTTATTGGTATCATCCTACTTACTGTTATTTCCTGTATTAAACATCTCATTTGTATGGAAGTATTCACTCTGGCACCATAATATGTTTGTGTGCTCAGCTTTTCCTAAATACAAGTTGAGAGGCTACAAGGATATTTAAAAAAAAAAAAAAAAAAAAAGTTGTGAACCACTGATGTACTGTCTTCTATGTTAAAGGTCAATGTTCCTATCAAAGATAAAGTGATAAAAAGCCAGTGTAGTGAGGCTAAAAAAACAGTATAATGCTTTGTTTTTGTTAAAAGCTTTGGCACGAAGCACAGAAACAACTGGAGCCAAGCAAATGAAGATTTGATGGTGCAAGTAATTAAGGTGATTAAATAGTTCCACATGATTATTTCCAGTCAATTTTTGAGCAGCCCAAGTTTCACTTTGTTTCTTAATTCTAACCGTTAGCCTGAGATGGAGAGACTGGATTTCACAGGAACATTAAAATGCAGTTTAGAGTCCAACTCAGCACTTGGGCACACATCATCAGAAGTCATTTGTGAGTTTTGACGTGAAGACAAACTCCTCGCTGCAGTCGGGGCTCATGGCGGTAAAGCCTCGTCATTATAAACGAGTCAGATAAGAGTCTGTGCAAACGAGGAGGAGAGATGATTTACTCGGGAACTTGATAAGAAGTGTACAAAAATACTGTCTGTGCAGTAAGTCTGTCTTCATTAAACCTGTCTGAGTCAATGACCGGCCTCTCTTCTGGTCTGCCCGGGCTGAATGGCTAATTACCTCGATAAGGTGCATAGGGAGCAGTCGACCACAGCAGCCACCTGTCGACTGGAGCGCCTCCAAATGACAAACGCCCGCGGGGCTGTGCTGCCCAGGTTGAGTCTGTGTTTTCCACTCTGTCGCCTCGCACCACACCTCGGCATGGCAGCGTCAACCTGGGGAGCAACTGTTGTCTTTACTAATTTACCCAAAATAGCTTCCTGCCTCAGGCTCTTCCATGCTGCCAGTGCTGGTGAAGAGCATCTGTTTTGAACTGCAGGGGCAAACGTAATCACACTGCGTGGTGGCTCCGGGTGTTATCTGGACGCTCGGCTAATAATACTACTACACGTCTTGACGGTTCCTGAGATATGATCCTAGGACGTCCTAAAATCACATCCTTATATGCCAAGTGAATAGCATACATAGCACAAAAACACAACATATAATTTGATATGTATGACAAACATGGAGCATATCATGAGTAATTTACTTCTAGTTACACATGGAAACTTTACTTTAACACTTTGCTGCATACTGGACACTAACAGTGAACAGTTTGTTCTTTTTTTTTGACAAATATCTTTATTGACTTTTTTCCGTAATTAATAAAACAAACACATACAAAATAACAAAAACAGGCATAATGCCAAGCACACTCCCCATGGACGACAGTAAAATATATGTACAGATCAGAAATTAGGAGTATGAATGACAAAAGTAAAAATAAATAAATAACATGAATGAAGGGCAATAAGCTACACAATCCCAGATAACCCCCTTCCTCCAAAAATGTCATAAATGAGTCCCATATCCTCACAAATGGGTTATATTTTCCCTCATGTATGTCATTTTTTTCCCATGGCAATACAATGTAAAAGATTTGGCTTATACATAGATCTCTACAATAAAGCAATATTATATTTTGCTTAAAGTATATAATATATGATCATTACTTTTTCATATTTATTAAGTGTGGACAGTTCCTCTACAGCTGTTCTCTTGTATATTCATGGGTTTTGTTGTTTTAGTTCCGTCAGTTCATATCATTACTGTAACTGGTCTGTTCTTCATAACTGATCTGCACAAACATGTTTACCTGTAAATCAATTACGTCTTGTTATTAGACTTTAAAGGTGTCATTCCATGGTTATTTCATTAATATTGTTGTGTTCTCCATTGATATTGAATACATTGTGTGTTGGTTCTATTAAATAAACCTCCAGATTGTTTTGTTTCCAGCTGTTTTTGGACGGTAGAAAAATGACTTGAGGTCGAACAACAGAGTTTACCGGTACTTCCTCATACATGTCCATGACACGGTGATGAGAGTCTCTGATTGGCTCAGAATGTGTGAAGGAACACTGCCCCCTCTCTTCTTGCTATGTGTGTATTTACCATCCCAGAGTAGCATCCAGCTAAGTTTATTGCCGTCGCTTGTTTTGAAAACCTGAAGGGAAAAAAACCTCGCTTTATTTCCACAGAGAGCACATGAACCGCCATTTTTTTCAAGTTTGTGCAGCAGCTACTGTGGCGCCGCCTTCTCTTGTAGATGCTAATGCTAATGCTATTTCAGATTCACTGCAATAGAGGATGTGCTTAACCGCACTGGCCTGACGCCAATGTCCTTGTGACGTGTCATGGACAGGCTTTTTCTGAGTGGCTCATTTCTCTGTTGTTTTCTATGAATGTTTCCAAAAGGAAAATGTAAAAATGGTTTTCAGTGGAACGACACCTTTAAACAAAAATTGCATTACAGTTTTTTTTTATTTCATAGTGTTCTGAAATTGCATTTTTATATACATGTTTCTTTCCTTCTAGACGTAAATACATGTTGTCCAGCTGAGTGGACACTCAGTAAAAAATGTGTTCGTTTGAACATTTTCAATCACACTGCTTTTTTCATGCTTAAAGAGGAATAAAAAACACTTAACTAAGGTTCTCATAATTCATCCATCAAAGGGTTAATAACACTGGTCTACAAGTAAAATGCTTCCAGAATAAAGCTAAAGAAATGTTACCACATGTGTGTTACTGATAACGCAAACTCAATTCTTAAATGCTGGTTGGCCCGGCTACAATAGATGCATGTTGTTTATTTTTTTTAATGTTCTACATTAGACACATATGTTTGCTGATGATAAGCTAATTTTCATTCATTCAACACTGCTAGTAACCCTAGCACGTCACTAAAAAGAGAAAGTGTCAATGCAGGTATTGGGAGGAGTGGGTGGGGAAGTCCCTGTGGATCGTCATTAGCGAGACCCCCCCTCCTGAATTTCAGCCAATCTCCTCTAGTCACCCTAATTTACATACCGAACACTTTCTTCCCCTTTTTGCCACACATATTTATTTAAAATATACAGCGTGATACATAAAACAGTGCAACAATATAACGCAACTTGATGTATTTTTTTCTAATTTGTTCCACAATGTCATATACATTTTTCTCCATGTGTTTTTGTGCAGAAATTTAGTTATTTCAAGTTTTAGAAATGAAATAAACATTCCAATAGGTTAGATATTTTATTGATGAGAGACTATTGATTCTGCAACATGGAAATTCAGTGATCAAATAAGCAACAAAATTAAGTGTAACAAAAAATGTGCCTGCCTAAAGACATCGCAAAGATAAACAATATAACATAATAATAATGATAATATGTTAACACTTTGAGATTGTTTAAATGTGAAGTGCATTATAAATTAAAGTTGAATGGATGGATCTTGATGAAATTTTCAGGGTAGGTTGGTAATGGTGAGATCTGGAAAGTATTATATTTTGGTGGTGATCGAGGGGGGTGGGGGGGGGGTCAAGATAACTCAAAAACATATGAACGGATTTTAATGACATTTTCAGGATCCAGGATCTCTTCTCTTCTCTAAGTTTTTGAGTTACCCCCCCCCCCCACGGGGTCACCACCAAAATCTAACCATATCCAGAACTCTCCATTACCAACATAGCCTGTAAATTTCATCAAGATCCGTCCATAACGTTTTGAGTTATCTTGCCAACTAATTAACAGACAGACAAACGAACTCTGGCAAAAACATAAAAAAAGGTCAAGCGAAGGTGTCGCGGTCTAGTTTCCTGTTAAAAAAATAAAATTATGTTGAATTGTGATGGAACATAAATATGAACATTTCATAAAGTGTACACAGAACAACCCATAATGCATAAGTACAGTATTGACCATCTCTAAATCCTGTTAAAGACATTGAACCTCTTCCCTATCACTGTCATCTGGGTATTTTTTAGCTTTGGTGAAATCCTAGAGTGATCCATGAAATACCAACCTCATTCAAACAATGAATTAATTTTGAAAAGCAGCAAAATTGCTCTGAGAGGGAAAAAAAAAATCATTGATGTCTGTTTTTATCCATCAAAGAGCATAAGTTCTACAAAGGTTGAAGTGAGCTGCAGTTATAGAATGGGGAGTAAATAAAATTGTGGTGCTACAGCTTTGGACTGATGTGTGACTGGCTGGCAAACCTCCGGAAATCAATATAATTTCACCGTGTCTGGTATTTACTCTTGCCTACTGGTAAAGCCAAAGTATGACTCAAATACAATAATTAGCATCCGCAGAGATAAAGCTTTTCTTCCTGTTTTCAACAAGGCTCCTGTTTATGCTTAAAGTAGCATCACAGGACCATCCAAGAATATAGCAACAGCTCCAGCTTGTAAGCTCGCTACAGGCTTAGTTGAGGATCTTTCCAGAATATTATGTCAAGTGTCACAGCTATGGTCAAACTGCAAGATATTAGTATTTCCTTTTCAACAACCCGACTGATACAAGGGTTATTTTCTGAATTTGGTGCACTTTATGTCCCAAAGTAAACCACAATATACATTCAAAAATATGAAATTGAAATGTCCATGTGTCTTTGCATTATAACACACAAACATATTTAAGATATTATATTTTCAAACATTTTATGGGTTTCTGAGGTGAAATGAGCCTGTCCCCACTGACCCAGTTCTTTTCTGTTACAGTGTAAACCGCTTAAAGTGATCATGTTGGTCCAGACCCAAATTGAACACTATAAGCGGTTGATTACTAAAGTGGAATTTACAGGTATTTCACATATTTTTTTTATGCAGAATATCATCTAAATGCCATTTATATCGTTTTTCAACGAGAAAAATGGAATGAAACAGCTGCTTCAGCATTTAGTGAATTTTATTACAGTACTGTATCATGCCAGTTTAATTACAGTGTACTGCGTAGTGTGTGCAGACATAACTCAAATGGTAACTTATTCTGTGCGTTGGCTATGCTGTGCTGCCGGTGCATTTTTTAACATGCCTGAAAATAACATTTGAAACAAACTGTTTAATAGAACAACAACATAGAAGATAACGGCATCAAGAAAATTAAAGCTACCTCTGTTTTGTTTTGCGGCTCTCCACATGAAGAAAATGACTTCCTTTTTACAGCCATAATTCGCGAGCTTACTTGCTGCCCAGTGTCTTATGTTAGCGAGCTAGCCAGGCAGAAGCAGACGTCCACAAAGTAATCATGGGAGTAAAACAATAAAATAGCTACATGTAATTTTAAAATTATTTTTTCATGTTTACATTTATGAAATGGTCCAAAATGAACATTATAAGCGGCTTTTGTTGATTCCTATAAACATGACAAACAGCATTTGTATAGAAATGATTCTGTCCCAAACCTTTTGATCTACATATATAGGCGGTTGATTACTATATCCGTGTTCACTATAAGCGATTTCCACTGTAATATAATAATTTATCTGTCTACTTTAACGTTCACATAAGAAATGTAAAAAAAAATATGTTGATTATCCATCAAATGGCACTATTTCATTTTCTCCCCTAGTTTCGTTCAACTCCGTAACAGGATATCAATCATGTCTTTAAAAAAAAAAAAAAGTTTTGTTCAACTTCCTAAGCACACAGGAAGTGACATCATTGAAGTCTTTTCACACTCAAACTGTAAAGACAGTGAAGTATTACTGAACTTTCTTACCAATATTTCATTGTTTTTATTTTCAGATTGACATAAGTCAAAGTCAACCTTTCAACATTGTTACAAGCATAAATTATATTTAGTATTACTATTAAAAATTATTAATACATAGTATTTATTCATTTCTTGTTTTCCTCAAGCTTTCTAATGCTCCATACACTAGCTAACGTGGATCTATAGCTATTTTTAGCTTAACTGTAACATTCAACCCCATAACAATTAAAAAAAAAAAAAAAAAAAAAAAAAAACACTGTTATGGGGATGAGTCTTTGTTACAGGGTTGAAGGTTGGACTGTTCTTATGCCAACACCCAATTCAGAGAATCACCAACAAGCAAATGGCAGCTGAAAACTGTTAGTCAAGAGAAAAAAAGGTTCTAAAATGATGCTGCCAAAGTAGTGCTTTATTGTTTGCTGTAAAACCTAATTGTATAATGTGAGGTGGCTCTCAGATGAAACGTAAAAGCACTGAAACGAAATTACTCCACCATTAGGTCTGAAGCATGCACGGATCATTTCAGTTTGGGCAGGATGAGGGAAAACATTGGCGCTTCCGAAGAGTGAGAATTGTTTGGAGTGCCATTATAAGTGTTTAAGTGTAAACACGTCTGTGCACGTCCAATATGATTCCACCTCTGAGGCCGCCGCCTTACTGTTTGACACAAAACAAACACACTTGGATGCACACACGCACACTCGCAGACCCTGGACCAGAAGGCGTCCAGCTGAGAGGCCATTGCAAAGTGACAGTGGAGGGATTTTGGAAGCAGGTTGATGGTCAGGGGAGTGTAGCTTAATGTGACATCTGTCGCGCAGCAGTGTGTTCCAGCTGGAACAGAGGGCTCCGGGCCACTGGGGCCTGGTGTAAAATATACTGTGGAGAAGGTCACTTTCCAGAGCTGGACTGAACTGGGCCCCGATCCAGACCGCTGTGAGAGCTGCCTTCCTATGGCATGCCTACGTAACACAAATAACAACATGCCAAGTCTCTTAGGTAATTTGCACGCCAGGCAACAACAGGAATGATGCCACATGTGTCAGAGAAACCGATATGAAGACGTACTATGAAGTCACACTGGGATGGACTGTACCCCGTGCTTTGCTGAAAGGATTAAATACAATGGCTGACAGGTGCAAACGCGCTCTGCATATGAAAAGAAATGCTCGATGAAAACATCACAAATGTATAAAAACACTGCAAATATGGAAACACCCTTCAATAACCTTGACTGTTTGTACATTCAGTGTAATTTTATTTCAATTAAATTAAATAAAAATTTATTTATAGAGCCCCAAATCACAACAATATCGCCTCATAGAGCTTTTTAAAAAACGCCCAATCCCAGGCATCCCCTTTCCTTAGACCCTCCTTCTCGACAACAAAAAACTCCAAAATTCAATGGGGAAAAAAGAAGAAATCTTAGCGGGAACCACACTGTAGGACAGATCTACTCCCAAGGACGGACAGGCTATAGATCAGGGATACCCAATCCTGGTCCTTGAGGGCCGCTGTCCTGCATGTTTGAGATATTTACCTCTTTCAGCCCCCCCCCCCCGGCGGTCATTATCAGTTTTCATCCACAGCTGGATGACAGGCTGATCATTCAAATCAGGTTTGTTAGAAGAGGGAAACATCGAAAACATGCAGGATAATGACCCTCGAGGATCAGGATTGGGCACCCCTGCTATAGATGAACATCCATTTGTAGATGAAGGGGTAGGGGGGGGCCAGGTCCATCAATCAGACAGGTGAGAGGGGAGGTTTGGGGTCACAGGTCAGCACAGGACACAAGTGAGTCACTGCAGATCCTGTTGTCTATGGCTCCTTATGCAGATACTGCTGAGAGAGTTGACATGGGGAGTGGGGGAAGGGGACACCAGGTGACTAGACTTGAAAAGACTTGGTATGTAAAATAGGTTTAAGAAATTACAAATACAGACAAGAGAGAGACGGAGAGAGATCCAAAACATGTGCAAAAGTATGAATATATGTGCATTTAACATGTTGCTTCAACAGTTTCAACAAAACAACTTGAAGTAAAACAATTGTAAACAACCATTCTAATTAAATGTGTTAAACTTTTTAATCAGATAAGTCATGATGATGGATTAATCCATCTTAAAGCATTCATTTTGACAGCCCTGGTAGTGATAGAAGTGTTTTAGTAAGAATGTCAACTGTTTAACAAAACAGCAGTGGAAAAAATGTGATGAATTGTTTAGCTACTAAAATAATTTACAGATTAATCAGTTATTAGAATCATCATTAGATGACAAGCATGTGTAAATGTCTTTTGAAAAATGTAAGTGTAGCAGCACAAAAAAAAGGGTGTGAAATTAAACAAAAGGGGACATGTACAACCTACATGTAGTCGAGTACTTCTTCATGACAGAAATATCACAGTCTGATTTATTCACTGGCAGGAGGTGAAAAAAAAAAAGAAGCAATTGTTTCTATTTGAGGGGAAAAGATGAATTGTTCTAAACTGTCAACAGATTTTCTTCCTTTCTTCTTGTTTTTCATATTTTCGGGACTATGTCAGGCCTTCTTCAGTTCAATTAGCATTTGAACGTGAGGCACATTTTCTCATGTCAGTCATCATTTATTTTAGCGGCATATAAGAAATGATTGTTTCTAAACTGACATCTATTGAAATTCACACAGCATCATTAGATATAGGCCTGGGTTTTGTTTTAGCATTTGTTTGTGCATATGAGACACTTCAATATAAACTGTAAGTGATGAAAAAGTGTCATGGGATTCAAAGTGTCATCTGAAGCGGATTATTTTTTTCTCTTTTATCATTAAGCCGTGGACATTCTTCTAACTTTAACCATGAGGATGGATTTGTTCTTTACTCTGCTTTTGCTTCCTCTGCCCAGAGATGCCACAGATCTATTTTACAGTATTTTTTTATACATAATTATTGATTTCTTTTGACATCCTGGTGCACTTTGTAACATGGCCTGTAATGTCTTTTCTATTGTGTTTGTGCCTGACAGTTCCCCCAGACAAAGTATTTCCGACTTCCTAGTTGAATGACAGCTTCGATGGCCTTGATGGCTTTCATGGCAATCCATCGTTCACAAAGAAAAAAAATATAAAATGTGCTGCCAGTTAACCCATAAAGAGACTTCTGTGGCAGTTCCCAAATAAGGTTTCTACCTATTTTTTTTACCATTTGTAACCATTACAATATATATATATATATATATATATATATATATATATATATATATATATATATATATATATTTGTATCATATGTATGTAGTATATGTGACCCGCCACCACGAAACCAGGCATAAGTCGCGCTGAGCCGTTCAGAGCTACAGCCAAATTTAGGCTGGAAGGTGATTTCTTATTTGTGTTTACACTTTATCAAAAAACGGTACCGTAACACCTCTATGTTCAGTTCCTGTGGTCATTACATTGAAATCCAATCAATAAAGGTGTTTATTGGGTCAATTATTTAAGCGGCGACAAAAGTTCAGGTATTGCTGAGCAAAGACAAAGACGACTTCCACCTCTTTTCGCCGAACAAACCGATCTCCGTTCTGTGAGTAAACACCCAAGTGTTCGGTACGAGGTAAAAGCTTATATTGAATGCTCTTGTCCAATGTCGTAAGCCAAATGATTGTAATACGTCGCACTTCTGTCCTATTATTATAATATATAAAACTTCTGTGGCATGTCCATCAGAGTGTCCTTTAACATCTGTGAATATTTTTTGTCAATCGGATACGAATTATTATGCCTTGCTAAGGACTTCCTACCCCAAAACAGTCCAAAACTTTAACGGACAATATCTAAAAATATGCAAATTGCATAATAGGTCCAAATGTGGATATTAAAATTACCATAACTTTGGTTCTACTTCTTAAACCTTAGTTTCCACTCTACCAATCTACACAGATAACTCAGTTTTGATTTCCAGACACTTATGCCTGGTTTCGTGGTGGTGGGTCACATATATACAACCTCCTTCTTTTGGAGGGAATGTGTGTGTGTGTGTGTGTGTGTGTGTGTGTGTGTGGGAGGGGGGGGTTATTGATTAAGTGGGGATGACAATCAGGTGTGAATGATCAACAGGACACAGGTGCAAGAAATGAAGGAATTACGGAAGACACTGGCAACTCAGAGGACAGACACAACAGGAAGATGAAACCCTTCACTAAAATAAAATGGAGTGGACAGAAACACAAAGTAAACTAACTAAGAACACAAATAAAACTGACATAGCTAATAATGTACCAATTTGTGGGATTTTAGAGTCGATAGAAAAGTGACTATTAATCCAAACTCCAAATGAATATGGAGTTTTCCTACTCACATTAGGGTGACTAGACAACCCAAAGAATTCAGGACAGTTCCAAAATGTAATGAATGTTTGTTGTTTCAGTGGAAAAAAAAATACAATTCTAAAAAATAAAATTCTAAAAAAAAATGATATTTTACCCAAAATAGCATATTTTGAAATAAAACCATGTGACAGGATGGTTAAATATTTTTGGCACCCTTTCTAAAATGATGCGGTATGTGCTAAAGTTCAGGATATTTAGATTAAACTGCTCCACTATAGTTACTTTTCACTGTGTTCTTGTTAAGGATGGACCTTACTTCAAATGACTTAACTATTAAGTATCAAAAATATCGATATTTTGAATTGAGAATCGATTTTAGAGCAGAAAGATCCCGTATCGGAGGTATTGATATTTTAGTATCGATCCGCACATCACTAATAACATACAGATATATTGGAGACATGCTTCCAACATTAACACAATGACTTTACAACCTGATTTGAGTGCTACAGTATTATACCGACACACAGATTTTTAAATACTTTTATTAAATCTTCATCTCAAAAGATCAGGTACTTAACAGCTGAGAGCCACGTCACCATAGTGAATTAATTACTTACAAGTAATTTCCTGTATATCTTGAGGATTACCCAGCAGCTTTCATTTTGTCTTTCCTCATCAGTGATTTTTATCACCGCGGCATAGTTTCACTTTCTGGTTGTAAAACTCTTCTCCTTCTCATTCACTACTATCCTGTTGAATTAATTTTCTCTGTATTACCACCGTGCTTCTGATTTAGGTATGAACAAATTTGTGAGAAACCTGAAATGTGACTGCTAATGGGATATCTAATCTTGTTTTATTAATGCATAAGCCACAGAATACAAAGCACTTGTCTCAGCTGTCTGCCCACTCTGGCCATTGATTTCATCTACCAAGTAATCAAGCTGTGTTCTTGTTCTCCGGTGTGTATATCTCTGTTTATATCCGACTTGTGTAAGCTGTTATATAAGGTCTGAAATGTAGCTCATGTCACAGATGTTGGTTGCCTCTTTTTTTTTTTTTTTTTTCCCCCATCATGAAATCCTTGGCAGAAATGAATTATTAGAAAAAACCCAACATCCCAAAGGAGCAAAGGAAGAGGAAAAGTGCACACTGAGTCTGTTTATTACAGCGTACCCAGTGCTTTAATGTAAAAGAAATACTTCAAAATATGGATAGTGATGTAATTCTATAAATATCAGATGTAAGCATTTTAATATATTCTGTAATTTTAATATTGTAAAACCTGACCTATCAATAACTAGAGACAAAACTAAATTTGGGAGGAATTGAGATGGGTTTTTTTAGACCTTTTAACAATATTTAAGCAGTTCATTTTTGCCATATCATTTTGCTTATGACATATCTTTGTATCATATTTGGTACATGCATGTATTTTCCTAAAGCACCTTTTGCAGTAGCAAATTATATACACACGTTAACACAATTTAACAGGACTATAAACAATTACAGTGGTACCTCTTAGTTATGAAATTAATTTGTTCCATAAGTGTTTTCGTACCGTAAATCTTTCGTAAATAGTCTCATTTTGCATGTAAAAGGCCTAATTCGTTCCAAAGCCCCCCAATATTTCCCCTCAACCCCTATAAAAATGATAAAAATTTACCGATTTTTTATGAAATATGTGTTAAAAGAAAATGTAGATTTAGACTTTAGCCCGTCCAGTGTCTGGGACGTAAGAGTTGAGCCCCGTCTTGGTGAGAATGAGGATGCAGAAGTCTGGTGGATCATGTTTGGTGATTAAATCCAGTTTCAAGGAGTGTATGTTGGCGAGCAGGATTGATGGAAGCAGCGGGCGGAACGTGTTAGCGCTTAGCTTAGCTGTAAATCCACCATGACATCCACGTTTCTACTTCCTCTCACGCCGCTTCCGATATTTCCGGAGGTGTCCTCTGTTGGGGGGGGAACTCCACTGTAGGACGCTGAATCTGACCGGCGAAGCGGACTGAGGTTCTGTAGAACGGTCCACATCTCCGGGCTTGCGGAGTCCAAGTTTTTTATCAATTTTTCTGAAGCTGATGATAGTCTGTCAGTCATATACTCTTCTTGCACCATTTGCCTGAACCTTTGATACTAAAAGCGTTAGTCTAGGTGGAAAAATTACCATTAAAATGTCTGTGTTACCGGGAGCCACAGCAGCCACAGCCAAACAGGGTGCCGCCATGGACCTGTTTACTGTAATTTTTGAATATGTACTGTAATAAAGTTTAAATGAACACACTTGGAAAAACTCAGGAAACAACAGTAACTCTGTGATGAATGAGGGTCAAAGGGTAATGAAAACCATCATAGCTTTGCATGGCTCCCTCATAGCCAATGGGATGCTACGTACAGTACGGTAATGTACCTATGTAGATTACGTAGTTACGTATAGTAATGTACATACAGTACTGTATTTATGTCTCGGACGTTTCAGATTTCTTTCGTAAATAGAATTTTTTTGTCGTATTCAGAGACGAAAAAATTAGGCAAACATTTTTCTTTACTTGGATCATTCGTTAGCTGGGTCTTTCGTAAATAGAGGTACCTATGTATTAATTAATTACGCATTGTTTCGGGACATTAAATATTTACTGTATGTAAAAAAAATGGTGCCAGGTAAAATACACTCCACCCCTCATATGTATTGTAGCTTATTTTAGCATCAATCCAGCTGATGTCATCATGTCAATTGCAGCTCTGGAAAAAATTAAGAGACCATTGCAATCTTCTCTGCATTCAGCACGTCTGCATGTACATGTGTGACAGCCATTCCATTCTATTCCAACACACTGTATTCTACTTAATAAAGCCACTCAGCTGGATTACTGTAATGCACTTTATATGGGGGTTAGTAGGTCCTCTATTCCACACCTCCACTTGGTATAAAATGCTACTGCACATCTTAAGTAGCACTAGGAAAATTTGAGCACATTTCACCCATTTTAGCTTCACTTCAGTGGCTTCCTGTCCATTTCAGAATTCATTTAAAATTTCTCTTATTTGCTTTTGAAAGCTTACATGGTCTGACCCTCGATGAGCTTCTCCTCCCCTACACAACCAGCCGAACCCTCAGGTCAGCTGACCAACTGCTCTTGGAGGTTCTGAAAACGAGTCTGAAACTCAGAGGGGAACGAGAATTTTCTGTTGTGGCTCCAAAAGTCTGGAATAAACTCACACTGCACATTATTAGGCAGGCATCCTCACTGTCTGATCTGAAAAATCAACTCTTCTTCTTGGGTTTTTATACCACATAGGGTGTTGATTTTTGTGTTTTTTTTATCTGTGTGAACAGTCTATTTATTTATTATTATGTTTTTTTTATGTTTTTATCTTAGTATTTTTAGTTTTTATTAGGTTGTAGTTTTAGCTTGTTTTTTTTTTTCTTTTTCATTGTGTTTTCTTGAGTTTATATCTTAGTATTTTTAGTTTATATTATGTTCTATTGTGTTTTTATCTTAGTATTTTTTTTGTTTTATTGTGTTTTATTGGGTTTTTTATCTTAGTATTTTTAGTTTTTATTATGTTGTGGTTTTAGCTTGTTTTATTTCATTTTCATTATATTTTATTGAGTTTTTATCAGAGTATTTTTAGTTTATATTATGTTCTATTGTGTTTTTATCTTAGTACTTTTAGCTTTTGCTTACAACTTTTTTTTCTTGCAAAAAAAAAGTGGATGAGTTGAGTTAACAATCGTGGCCATATTGAAGTGGTGGTGGTGGTGGTGGGGGGGGTCCACCTGCTGCAGTGGAGTGATAATCCACCAGGCAGCAGAAAACACATACCTGGTCATATGCAACATATGTTTTTATCTTGTTGATTGGATGGCGTTCTCAGAACCTGGTGTAGCTAATATGATACAAATAATTTCATAGGGTTAAGTCTGTTGATATTAAAGGCATAATCTAAAATACATTGTCAATTGATACATGCCGTGTTGTATTATATGATGGAGCCAATATGGGTTCATGCAGTCTAGAAAAATATATTTTTATTTTATTTTGTTTCACTAGTGTTGCCGCCACATATCTGCACCACTCTAGACCTTTTCTGACCTTTTTAGTGGGTGATATTACTCACCACTCACCACAACCTGCCACTTACTCCACCTCAACAGCAGTGATATGGGAGAAGAGACGTAGCTCAGTGTCTGGGAAGCGACAGAATATTGACTGACATTATATATTAGCAGTTGAATGAATGACATGAGCAACATCAACCTCTGGCACTGGAATATGAAGCCAATGTAAAACTGACTGACATTTCTCACATTACATTTTTTTTAAAAGAAACTGTCTAAAATAATCATGTAAAATTGTAAGAAATACACACACTCTGAAGTCGTACAAAAGAAAAAAAGTTAAAACTATCACAGTTCATAATATCGCACCTTAAAAAAAAACACAAATATTGCAGTTTGAGCAAAATAATACTTTCAATAACTCCCTCATTAAATTATATTTTAGTGGAATAGCGGGTTTGACTACTATTAGCATCGACTTAATATGCAGTAGCTGAAAGAGGAGAGTCTTCACGTGTTTCTTGAAGGTTGATGATGATGTTAGTCTTGTGGATTCTGGGAATGTGTTCCACCATTGACCACAAGAACCTTGAAGGACAAATTCCTCTAGGTCAAAGGTCAAGGTCTCAACAAAGGTCCAAATTCCAATGAACAACAACATGATTGTATTTCAGTTCTGCGTCTCGTGTGTACAGATTTTGACCTATTGTTGACCCAAGAGGTCAGGGGTCACTTGGTCAATACCTAAAACACTAAAATGGACTATAATGAAAAAAACAAGTGGCAGTTATTATTATTGACAGATAGGAAACTTGAGTTCCAAAGTGGCATCATGATTTTTTGACCTTGAGTGACCTTCAAAGGTCAAATCCATAGTCTGACATTTTGAGAGGGAGCTGTCCATTAAAACCTAAAAATATTTGTGAGGGTCATAGGTTGACTTTTTTTTTAATACATTTTTGCCCCATTTTCTTATAATGGGTGAAAATTCGTATGTCTATTAAAAGCACCAATTTTGTTTAAATTTATATCAAACTTGGAACATTTAGAAGAAAAGCAAATTGCCCATGAATTAAAAGAAATTGCATTTTAAATTTGTCATATTTCTAATTGGAGAAAAGCTTTTACTGTGTCGTGACATTCAATGAAATGATCCATGATTTTTTTCTTATTGTTTCCTTGTCAAGGGGGTATTTTTTTTTTTTTTTTGGCCACAGTTATATAATGGCGTCACATTGTTGCTTTGCTCACAACAGCACATAATAAATGGAGTTTGTGAAGAACCAATAACCTTGGCATTCTTTAGAACTACTCCCCAGTCATATCACTTCTTTTAGAGGCAGGACCACAGGAGAAGACCTTTTTAAACCCAGCGCTACTTTTGTGACTGTTCCCAAATGAAATTGTCTCTATTTTTAAACTCTCTTTAGCAATTTATGACTATATATTCTCATACTATGCTATGTATTTTGCATATTGATGTATAAATCATGTAATTTCCTAATAGGCAAGGTACTAATCATGTTAGATTTACATAAAAGTTCAGATGAAAGTTGAGGGTTATTATATTAAAACAGAGAAAACTGATGAAAAAAACCCCAAAATATACAATTAACTGAATGTAAACTCATTGATCAACTCCATGGGTTTTACTGGTGAATCAATGTTATAGATCAGGGGTCTCAAACTCTTAAATTGTGATGCAAAATGTGAATTTTTGTGTTTCTTCACTGTGACATTCAAACACCGTCCACATGTATTCGGGTATTTGTTAAACTGAATAAATTTTTCCACATTTGGACCTGTCATCCACATGAAAGTGCATCAAAAATTAATATTCATAAAAGCAAAGTAAAGATTTTTGAAACCTCAGTTTATGCATTTACGTCTTGACAGATAACCAGAGTTTAGTATTTTTGAACTTCACAACCTGCGGCGAAATTACATCAAATCTGCTGTGACATTAAACGTGCGACCTTTGTTTCCTGCAGAAGCATAGACAAAGCTGTGATGGTGTTAATTATTGTACACCCTCTATTTATCTGTTTAATTTTAGAACTCCAACTACTGCTCTAAAAACAGGGTGAATATGTCCACATATTTGCTTTGGCAAGATTCCCAACAGTGTTTTTCTGGGGCTTTTTTTTGGCTTTTAGAAAACATTTTGATGAATAAATAGGCCATGGCTTAAAAATATTGAATATACAGATTAGTAATTAGCAGGTGTTCGAGCTGGAGGTGTCCTGTGAACATTTTTACAGGTTTCTTTTTTACTATTTTGGTCGATGGGAAAATTGCTTTTTGGGCCGTATGGGATTTTTTGTTGCAGTACCAAGAGTGGCCACTGGGAAAAATTGGCGTATCTACTGAGGGACGGTGCCGTATATCCAGTTCTTCAAATACATCCATGGTCTGTCCAGACAAATGAGCCTATGCTATGTTTTATGTTTAGGCGAAAGTGACGCCAACACAAGGCTACTCATGTGATTAGGTAGGATTTGGAGAAATAATACAGCTTTGGAATGCTTATGAATGTGATTGACAACGCAGATGTTCGGTTATGTGTAGAAGGGATTTTTTTTTTCGAAAACGAGGTGGTGTGGACAAAAAAATTATAAACAGAGTGTCAGAAATTTTTTACAAATACCTGGATACATGTGTTCATGGCCTCACATTAAAACAGTGCTTCTCAAATCCGGTCCTCGTGGTCGAGTGTCCTGCATGTTTTACACATCTCCCTTTCCTTTCCTTTTTTTTTTTTTTTTAAATTATTTTTTAAATAAAAACTAATTAAATTAAATTAAAAAGAATAATTAAAAACATGTAAAAGAAAAATAAAAGTTTAAAAAATTAAATAAAACTAATTTTGAAATTAAAAAATGAATAAATACATAAATTAAATTTAAAAAAAATCATTTCAAAAATATATTTAAAAAATCTAATTTTTTAATACAAAAAAATTATTTTGAAAAAAAATACATTCTTAAATATCTCCCTCTTCTATCACACCTGGAAGCCATTACTGTACATTATGATTAGTCTTCTGAAGAGCTGATCAATAATTAAACTAGGTGTGATAGAAGAGGTAAATAACTAAAACAGGCAGGACAGTGGGCCACAAGGACCGGATTTGAGAACCACTGAATTAAAACTTTGTTTCTGTCACATCTCGGTGCCCTAACTATTCTCTCTCTCTCTCTTTGACCCCTGACCTAGTTTCTCACGCTCCTCTCCTGATTACTCATCACTCTTACCTGTGAGCACAGCTGCAGTTCATTAGGTGAAGGTTATATATACACCACTCTGGTTTATGTTGCTTGTCAGAAGTGCAAAGAAACTGAAACAAATAATGTCATGTGAAGTATATACATACCAATGGAACATTTAAGAGTATGAAACAATCTAACTTTTCATTTCAGGTTAATTTAGGGGAACAGATACGAAATACATGTTGACAATTAATGATTTTTCAAGCAAAAAAAGCAAGGTTTAATTTTCTAACATAATTCAGTGCAGAAAAAGAGACTGTTTAAAATCAAAGCATAAATGCACAAAACCAGTCACTTGGATCAAATTTCAGAAATGAAGATTTTATATTTATCTGAAAGCTTATTAAAAATGCTTGCGTAACACTAATTCAACCAATCAGAGGCCGTTATTCAACATCACCCTAGCGACAAGAGATTTTGTTTACTTCCCATTGGTTTAAATATATAATAACATCGATTTTTATTTAGGGGTTGTCTAGAGAGAATCGCAATATTTCCAATGGTACCAACCTGTGTTATGAGCTGATTTTTCTTTGTTTTAGAGTTAATTACTGTCAGAGTCAGTTGTTGTCCTTCCTAAAAGACATGATTTGAAGAACTTAAGCAGTCAAATGTATTTATTTATTTATTTTTTATTAATTTCAGGTAGTTCCATTCAATGGTCAATTCAATATGAAAAGCAAACAAACAAATAAACACGCATATATATATATATATATATATATATATATATATATATATATATATATATATATATATATATGCATGTGGCCAGAATACCAAAAAAAAGAAAGGTGCCTGAAAAGGAGTGGAAAAAATCGTGTATTAAATTATACCCCTGGATTTATCCACAATAAGAATACCACATTTATTGATACCTTTGTTCTTATGAGCTTAAAACAAAAAATGTACACAACTCAGTAGTCAGCTCGTAAACAAGACAAATAAACTAAATCCATATGATCATATACACCAGTGTAACCATAGGTTACATAGAAAACACTGCAGTTTCAGTAGAACCCATAGATTTATATATATTGCTATCAGTGAAAGTATTTCTTAATTGAAACATTGGTAATTTACAAATACCAACAATGGTGTTTGACTGGCAGCTGATGTGATGTATACAGAGTTTATAAGTTGCGTTAATTCTCAACTCTTTGTGGAATGATTTGCCCATGCCTGATTTAGAGGCATTTACATTTTTTATTTTTTTTTTATCTCATATAAGAAAACTTCTGATCCACACTCCAGCCCAGTTGGTGGCGGTAATGCACCTTCTAAACTGTCTTTCCAAGTCCCAAAAAAACACGGGACCATTTATTAATTGCCAGGTTGTTCTTCTACCATGTGTGAGACTTCCCAGTGTTTCCCTGTCTGCTACTCCATCCTGATCTGATCCACTCATCCCTTCTACCTGAACCTTTACCTGTTCTGACTCAGTTTCCTCATCTGTTTCCGGGTCATTTTTCTGTCTTCTGTCCCTTCGACCACATCCTTTGTCTCCACCTTGGATGTTCCTAGTTGTTCATTTCAGCCTTAATGTGATTATTTATCTAATGTGGACTCGCCTATTACCATTTTTATGTGAATAAATGGACTAATAAATATTCAACATGATCAAAAAAAAGTTATTTTAAATTCACACAAACAATATTTAGTGCGTTTCTGTGCTGCATGCCTCTTTCTATAATAAGATTTAATCTCAAATGGAATTGATCTTCATTTACATAAGGTGTTGGACACACGCTAGTGACGGTTATAATCCGGATTTTACAATATCCAGCATCTGTATCAAAAAACAAGTGATTTAGGGACAACAGATTTTCATGAGATCAGTCTCCATTATTAGATCAGATCAGATGAATGAGCTGTTGGTGGATGAAGAAAAGTAACTATATGGGTATCGTCTGTTTTTTATTTATTTGTATTTTACCTGCACCACTCCACCATGGATGGATGGATGGATGGATGGATGGATGGATGACTTTTATACAACAATGTACAATCAATAACATTTGAGCATCTCATTTCAGTCAGTAAAACATAAAAATAATGAGTTACAGAAACAAATAATATTAAAAGGCGTAAGTAATATATGAATAAAACCATGTGTGTATATATATATATATATATATATATATATATATATATATATATATAAACAATGGTACAGCTCCTTGGACCAAGTAATACTGCACTTATGCGGGGGGGTTGAGGGGGTTAGACTACTAGCAGAATGGTAGTCTAGCTGAACAAATCGTCTTTACCAAGGGAAACTGCATCGCATATATCATATATGAGGCTCCTGTTGATATTCTACTTTCTGTGTTGTGAGTTTTGTTGAACTACATTTTAATGGAAGAATGGGGGGGTGAAAAAAAAAAGGTACCTTCAATATATATATTTCGCTGAAGAAAACCACTTATAGAAAACAGAGCCCTTGAACTTAAGTAAATGATGTTCTCTTGGACATAGATTTGTCAAGTGGGAAGATTTTCTTTTTGTACCTTTTTTTTTTTTTTTACAGACATATTCATATTTACGTGGCGAAAAATAGCATAAAGCATTAATTTGCTCTTAAAAGTAGCATTGTATTTGCAATTTCCATTCCTTTAGATGCCTTTTATTATGCCTGTTGCTCACTCAAATGGCAATAACATTACAGAAAGTGCTTTAAAAGCTTCAGCCAATTGACTTGTTGAAGTTTTCTACATTTTCCGAGAAAACAGAAGAGAACACGTGGAATTCTCTTTCCATTTCTTTCTGCAAGCAACAAAGCAGGTTGTTCAAGATGGTCTTGGCTTTGAAAATGCAGTGAAAGCAGCCTGGCTAATCTTGCAGAAAGCCATTGTGACGCTAATGATACACCATGTGTATTTCCTCCATCTCCTACTGACCCTGACTGACTCTGATCAGGCTTTAAGGAAGCTGAGGATTACATCAGCTTTGTTTGTTTGCTGGAAGGGGAGAATGCAAGACGAAAAGACCTTGTTCTGAGACTGAAACAGACAAGGGCATCTTCTCCACCATCTGCCAACAAACTAGCTATTCTCTCTGCCCTGTTGTACATAAGAGCCAATATAGATTTTTCATCACCTGTCCGGTTTGTTGCAGTCTCCATCCAAAATAATAATAATAATACATTTTATTTGTATATCGCTTTTTTGGACACTCAAAGACACTTTACATTAGTGCAAAAAAAAAAAAAAAAAAAAGCAGTACAGTCAAAGACACTCAAAGACATTTCAAAATAGTACAAAAAAATCATAAATGCAAAATACATAAGAGAATTACATGACACAAAAGCAACAAATTGCATGAACAGAAATGAGTATTATTTTTTATCATCGTACTAGCCCACTCACTGTATTATTCCTCTATCAAATTATCTGACTTATCGCATGTTTCATTATTTTTTTTAAACATCTCATCACGCCTAGAGGCCAGTAGTGTGATGGCGGTTCACTGTTGCAATCAGTTGTAAGATTCCTTTCATTGTGTTTTCACTCAAAACAGCAACAGGAATGTTCCATTCAAACATGCTATAAATGAAAAACTTCATTAATATTTCTAAAGCTGTAAGGAAAAGGAATTAATTTAACATCACCTCCAGACACGTTGGACCTGTTTCACTAATATGAAGTAATGTCACACAAACCTGTGACCTACATCGATAGTACATACACAACACATGCTTTTTCACGGAGCAGAATTTTTCTCGATGCAACACAAAGCGTTGAATGGAAAGCTGCAGAATCAAAGGGGAAAAAAAAACAACTATTACAGCAAAAAATATCAAAGCAAGGTGATAAAACAACAATAACAGGAAGTACATGAAGCAAGACACATGTAATAATGAAAGTATGACCTGAAAAGGAGAAAACCTTGAGTTTTCATCAAGTATTTTGTCAATACCAGCAAAAATGGTTTGTTTGCTTTTACCACTATGGATTTGATCTTTAAAATACACTGCACATACTGTATATAAATCCAGGAAAGTACAAGTTTTGGCTTTTTTTATGTTAAATAATTATCCTCTTAACACCCAGTAAGTCAACATTTTTGCCATTTTGTATGAAATAATTGCCAAACTCGTGTCCACTACGAATGAGTTGATTCTGAATTAGTTTGGACCGTTTTATATAATTTATTTGGTTTATGGTTAAGGGACAGGAGTGAATGTTTAGAACTTGAGTCTTTTTAAAGTTATTGATGAGAATGGAGATGGGTTTAAATAAGTGTTTCTTCTTCCCACTTCTTTTTGGGTGTAAATATTATTATATATTTTCTTATGTATGTGTATGTATGTGTATATTATGTGATTTGCTCAAGATAAACACATCAAATCAAATCGAATCACTACAGAGGACAAAAATGTATGGGTGGTACAATGATTTTTTTTTTTCCCAGATGCATTTTAAAACTAGAAAAGCACTCTCCGCCAAGGTAGAGCCCCCCCCCCCCCCAAAAAAAAAACAAAACCAGCACAAATAATTTTTACTGGTCCAGCCCACTTCTGATCAAATTAAGCTGAATGTAGACCCTGAACTAAAACTTCCTTAAGTCTTGAAGCTTCATTTCAAGGTTCAGTGTCAAGTTTCAGGGACTAAGGTGCAAATTAGGATGGGTCCAAAAGCCCCAAAACAAACCTCAAATTAGTGTTTCTGGACATTCTTTTTTTCTTTATTTGTAAATGAATCATCTGGGTTCTATCCGGCGTCTGTCTTTAAATGCCTCCATCTTCAGCAGTCACAACAGTAATACACAACACAAGGAACTTTTGCCTGTGTTCTGTCAAAGTAGAGTTCTTGGAGTTGTTTTGCCTTTGGGGCAGTAATCAGGACTGACATAAGGTGAGTCACTTCCATTCACAATCTTCCTAAGTGTGTATCACAGACATGTTTGAGATGCATCAGACCTTCCCATCCATCTACACTTTAAGATGTATCCATGGAGATGATTGACGACTGGAAAAAGGCTACGGTGGAGAGAAGCCCAGGGTGAACAAATGACATCACAAATCTCATCTCTTTCTCTTTCTCTCTTTCGCTCTCTCTTCGTCATCACATCCTCTCTGAAACATACATTAATACAGGAGCTACACACACACACACACACACACACTGCATATTTTCCCAACTTTCATCTTCACGGTGGCACTAAAAAATGGTGGAGAAGTTTCAAGGTGAAATAATAAATAAAAAGTTTCAAGGTGAAATAATAAATAAAATATAATAATGATGATAATATAAAAAAAAGACAACTTCTGGACTAGGTTTGTGAAACTGGTCTTGCTTTCCTTCAGGATCATTTGAACTGGGAATTAGACACTAGGGCATTAACGACTTCAGTTCATTTATCCGTCAATAAAGATAAGATTTAGATTTTTCCAGTTGTTTAGTTTGGACCATGGTCTGGCTTTGACAAACACTATTTTATTCGAGGTCAAATAAAAATATTTAAAAGTATAACTCTGTACTTACACCTCATAGACAAGCTTTTCACTTTTGTGAGTCCATAAACGTCCCGTACCTTTGGCTGTAAACTCAGTGAATGCTTAGTAGACGACTTTGTTGTCTGATGTCAATGCACTTTTCAGTTCTGTTGGTAGATATTTATGAAACGGACAAATCCAGCAACATATTATACTGTATACATTATTTACTGCTGCTGCAGTTTCTTCATCAAATTATATTTTCATCATATCTGTGTTTATACATAGGCTTTATATTACTTTGTCTTGCCATATTTAGTTAAAAACATTGCCCTGCCTTCCATATACTGTAGGTTCCTGCAACTCATTTTTCCTTCTACAACTTCTTGCTTTAGTGGGACATGATAGTTTGATTTAACTTCCTGTAATTGGTCCAGAACTTTGAACCCTTTCCACGTCCAGGCTTCAATTTCATCGGACCGAAACCAAACTGAAAAGTCACTGGCAGGCCTGTTAAAACAAGGAAGATGTGAAGAAACTGTTGGCTTGAAATAAAAATGACCTTACGATAACTCCCAAAAGGCCTTTTATCTATGTCATACTATCTGCTACTATCTACTATCTGCTGCTGAGACCTGGACTTTGTCAGTAAGCACTGAGTGATTACAGTCTCTGTGAAAACAGATGTTAATGTGGGCCATCATGGGAAAAGTGAACCAGGAACCCATCCAATAACGGTTGTGCTAGTTGTTTAGTTTTGGTTCTATGCAAGTGTGAAAACATACACAAACCGAAAAATTGCTACAGGCTGAACTCAATGCCATTTTCATCAACTTCAAGGGATTACAGTGATTTAGCATTTTCTAAAACATCTGAATCTTGGCACAGAGTGGCAGCCAGGAGCTATGAAGAACCTTGATTCAACTTCCATGTCCCTCTGTCATGTCATTTCATTAGTATAATGACCCATCGATTTAGCTTTTATGCTACAAATTGTCTTGAGGCTGGCAGGGCGCCGAGCCAATCACAAGCGGAGGCAGGCTGTGCATCTTGGCAAAAGAAGGTGATTAAACTGACTTGGAAAAGAGAAGATTTTATATTTTCCCCAGTGCCATGGACTGGATAGAAGCTGCTAACGGCATACCTGACTGGTTTTCCTCCATTCTTAGCATGTTTCCCGTAGAGCTGTGAGACACTTCACCTAGGTTTGGCACATTTTCCCTTCCAGGTAAACGGAGGAGGGATGTTCACAGCCCGGAGCGGAAGCAACAGATGGACTCGGCACTGAGATGGAGGCCAGAGTGTGTTCATCAAGAATCACTGTCCAGCAGAGAGAGTGTGAACACTATTCAATCTGAAAGTGAGATTGGCTTCTCGCTGTTCGCCACATGTCGTCACCTGTGGACGCTATTACAGTAACACGTCTATGCACAGCCAACGCCAACCCTCCCCCCACCCCCCACCCCCCGCAATGCCATCACTCCCTTTGCCACTATTCACAGACTGGTTCCTTTTGCCAAATTTGCCGTATTTGAATGTAGCAAATTGGCAAGAACATCTGATTTGCATTTAGTGTGTTAAAGAGTAATGTGTCTGTGTGAGTCTTTGACCTTCTGACACATACTGAGGCCATTTGACCTGCAGCAGCGTATGGGAGACGGTAACAGTCACGATGCATATAACCGCTGTTTTAGTCGACTTTTTTTAGCTGTAGAAACAGGATTATAAAACCACTTTTACAACGTCTCAATTGTTAATTAATTAATTGTCACACTCTTTCTTCATTTTATTAAGCCTATGTTTATATATACATATATATATATATATATATATATATATACATATATATATATATATATATATATATATATATATATATATATATATATATATATATATATATATATATATATGCTTCTAGCTTCTCTAACATAGTTTGAAAATAAATAGAATTTATTAAGTTATTATGTCTAGACATTGCATTTTGCTAATTCATTTATTCAAATATTTTTCTTGCCAACAACCTTTAACATGCATTTATTTCCTAAATGTTATGCTTGAATTTACAGTTTATGTTTGTGTTCTTGTTGATATATTACTATTTCCATCTGTTGATCATAGTTATAATTAGGGTAATCTGTCTTTAATTTAATTTACATTTTCATTACTGATTAATTAGGTTTTTTTCTATGTTTCTTTCTAAATTGCTAGTATATTTTTTTTGGAATGACATTTCCCATTTTTTTAGTTTATTAATTTATACATTACACATATTTACGTTGATTTATTGACTTAGATTCCTGTTGGTTAGTAGAGTTGTAAATATTCATCCTGAGGTCCACAAAAATGTATTACAACAGGGGCAGCCATGGCTCAGTTGGTAGAGCAGGTCGTCCATTAACCAAAGGGTTGGCGGTTTGATTCCCGCACTTTCCTAATCAGTCTGTTGTGTCCTTGGGCAAGACACTTCACCCTCCTTGCCTCCAGTGTCACACTGGTGTATGAATGAGTATGAATGTTCGGCGGTGGTGTGAAATGGCAGCCACGCTTCTGTCAGTCTGGCCCAGGGCAACTGTGACTACATATGTAGTTTACCACCACCAGAGGGAGCATGTGAGAGTGAATGAATGATGGAGCACTAATGTGAAGCGCTTTAGGTGCCTTGAAAAGCACTATATAACTCTAATCAATTATTATTATTATTATTATTATTATAAACAACTGGCAATAAATAAACTGTGAAATAGTACGTTTTTTCACCAATGAATATGAGAAAAATGTTACTTATATTAACCGGTAATCCAAAAATAAACAAAAATATACTGTTTTAAAGACAGATTTGTAGATTTCTTGACTACAATATTTAGTTATTTTTTTAATTTATTGGTGATTTATGTGTGTTTTGTAATAAGTATAAGTAAGTTTGAATAATGGACTTACCATGACACTACTCGTGCAGGTGACTCAACATGTGCTCTTGTTTCCTGTCCTTCGTTGTTGCAGCACACGACATCAGGATTTTTAATATTTGATTTCATTGCTTAGACAGGATTTCAGGTGACAAATATATGGTACAATATGATTGGTTAAAGCTGTTTTTCAGCATCATTTATAAATAACGTAGTCTCATAGTGTTAATTTCTGGTTGTTGTTGTTGTTGTTGCTTTCATGGTTGATATTGTCTTGTGAGATTTTTTGGCAAACACACACACTCTCCCCCGCCCTTCCTTGTCAGGTCTGACATCTAAATCTGGTTTATCAAAACTCATAAAGTCAGTAGAAAAC
This sequence comes from Siphamia tubifer, assembly GCA_020466265.1. Classification (NCBI taxonomy): domain Eukaryota; kingdom Metazoa; phylum Chordata; class Actinopteri; order Kurtiformes; family Apogonidae; genus Siphamia; species Siphamia tubifer. Next base: position 30,959,409 of record CM035801.1, on the reverse strand, counting down.
CAAGGCAAGCCTTATATACGTTATGAAGTTTCTCTTGGCAAAGCAAATTTGCTCTGCACCCGAAGGCAGCCATACTAACATCCTGCTGTTAAAGATACTGGACAAGACAGGTTTTAGATGGAAGAAAGTGGAGAAGAATTTTTCTTGTCGTCTCCCTTTCAGTGGCTCTTCGTGATGATGAGACAATGGACCGCAACGAGCTGCAGTGTTTTGGGTGAAGAGACCCAGGAGACAAGACTGTGGTCCACCTATTGTTATTTATTTATCCTGTATTTACACGTACTAGGCTTTTAAAGAGTTTTTTGTCCTGGATTTAAACTCCTTTCTCAAGGGTCTTCTTACTCCTTTTATAGTGCCTTTTATCCCTGTTTGTAGCCTATAGAGGTTCATGGGATTATTGTTTTACTGTATTTATGTTTCTTATTGTTTTGTCTATTTTTGTTTCGTTTAGTTTTTGTGTTACCAGGGGTATTTAAATTGAATTAAATATCCAAGGTGTCCCATAATAATACACTCCATACATATATGGTTCTAGCTATGTGTTGCACCGATCGATCAGCTGCTGATCATAATCGGCCGATATTACCTAAAAATAGCCTGATTGGTGATTGGAAAAATATAAAATCACGTAATTTAAATTAGTAATGTAAACACGCTACAGAACAGGTGCATCTCGTCTTGACTGTTTCTGTACTATTTCAAATGTAGTGAGTTATTTAATAGTAGAAGTTTGGGACCATTTTTACGCTGCGTAAGGTAGACAACAGTAACCTGACTGTCGCCAGATACCATCTAAAGATACCATCTGGGACGCTTCCGCAATTTATCCGTTTTGAAAAGAGGGGCCTTGTCGAAAATCATTGCATGTGATTAAATGAAGAATTTGTTCGTCATCTTGACTGATGCGCCTCTTCATCCTCTCACATTGAAGTCAAGCTCTGATGCTTTACGTTACACCAGCCAAGTGACCCAATCATGGGCTTGTCCTCCCCGGCGACACTGATTGGCTCCTTTGTTTTGAAGAATGTCCATCAGTTTAGGATGTTGAACATGGACTATGAACTGGAACACATTGAACAACAAGTATTTGAAATTTGGCCCTGCAAGTTTTGTTTTGGGCTCTTGAAAAAATCAGTTCAAATACTTTCTGACACTTAGTTTGATTCCAAGCAACAATTACACAGTCCAAATTTTATAAAGATACAGTGAAGAAAAAAGGAAAATCACAACAAAAACCACAGTACAAACAAACAAATCCCAATTTATTTTTTGGCCTCACTCACTGCTTTCTTTTACTCCATTATATGTTCAGAATTATGAATATTTAGAATAACTCATACATATAGAAAACTCACCAATGATGCATCAGAAGTTAAAGGGTTTTAAAAAATTGACTTTATCCGATTACGCGATTAAAAATCAACAGAATACTCAATTGCAAAAATATTTGATAGTTGCAGCCCTAGATACAACTATCCATACCTAGATGAAAGGTACGTACATTTAAAATTCCTTCCATGCTCAGCAATTGGCAGATCAAGTTTTTTGGTGACCAGTATTGGTGAAAATTGTCCAAAAACAGTTCTAACATGTATTTCTTTATCGCTCAGATAACCCAAAGAATGCATTTGAATGAAGAGCAACATATTGAAATGGCAGTGATATAGAGTATATTATATAAATAAAGATGGTTTATGTCGAGAAGCCTTTATTTTTCCTCTGTATGGAGACTCATTGCACACCCTTTAGACGGCTCATGTTGTTTTGCCTGTTACATTCATGTGCCTGTATATGAATTGGATGTTTGGGTGGATATTTCAGAGCTCATACAATAATATTGCAAAAGCATATTTTTTGTTAATTAATAATATTGACTTTTAATGAGTATTTCTTTACTGTAGTTTCACTCTCAAGAGTCAAAATATACTGGTTTATTCATGCTCCATGCTAAAGGATTTTTATTTTATTTTATTTCATTATAAATGGTCAGTATTTTAACTAGATCAGTTACTGGTTCTTTTTGTCTGTTTTCTTTGAATTCATTCATACTTTATTCTTTTACTCTCTGAACATAGTGCAGCTTTCACCATTTACTTTTTTCTTCATTCACACAGTGGTATAGATCAAGGGTGTGCTGTTTCACTTTTTATTCATTCTTAGCTCTTTTTTTTTTACTGTTATTTTTCAGCTTAGTTGGAATAATTTTTTAGTGAATTAATTTAATGCTTTTGCATTTCCTTTATTTCCTTCCCTTATGATTCAGTGTTCAGGGTTTTTTTCTGTAATATTTTATTTTATTTAGTTTAACCTTTCTTTAAACAGGAAATGGTCCCATTCACTTACAATAACTCTTCTGTCAGGGAGTCCTGGCCAAAAAGGGGACCCAAAAGTTACATGACAATACAACATCTAAACATACATCAATTATGTCAGCCTATGTAAACACAGACAACTAAAATACAGAAATTAAATAGAATTAAAAACAAAGGTTAAACAATTTGTAAAAAAAAATATAAAATAAAAACAATGAAAAAAAGTGGTCAGTCACTGCTGCTTTTAAAAAAACCTTTAAAAGATTTTATGGTTGGGATAATTTCAAGATTTAAAGTGGTTTGAAGTTCATTCCAAGTGGAACATATAAAAGTATTTTTCCTGATGACCTTATGCGGTAACCACTGTTATAAAAAGACAGCACTTTGAAAATGTCCAAAGGTAATTTACCCATTAGGGCTTTAGCAATGACAATAAACACATGCATTTTCCTTCTGAAGTAGAGAGAGTTTCATATAGAGTCCAGTGGTGAGTCTGAGCTCATGAACCTGTGATGAAACACAGGCCTCAGTGGTTTTTAAAGCAAGAATAAACTACAATGCATACACTGTGTCTCCATAGTCAAGCACTGACAGGAATGTACTCTGAACTAACCTTCTTCTTGCACTATAGGGAAAGCACCTCCTCATTCTAAAGAAAAAGCCCAATTTTGGTCTCAGTTTCTGACAGAGGCTCTCAATATTAACACCAAGAGACATCTTACCATCTAGCCAGATTCCTAAATACTTATAGGATGAAACTTTTTCTATTACAGTGCCATCTAGTGTTGACACAGCAATGTTAGCTGGGGAACGTGATGTGTAAAAGACATTATTTTTTTGTTTTTTTAGCATTCAGTATCAACTTTAAATCAATAAATATTTGTACATGATAAAAAGCAGACTGCAATTGTACAAATGCATCATTTACTGATGAGGCTGTAGTGTACAAAATAGTGTCATCTGCATAAAGATGCACCTTTGCTTGCTTTAAATCCCTACCTAATTTTTTTTATATAAATAGAAAATAAAATTGGGCCCAAAACAGACCCTTATGGGACACCCATTGTGACTTCTAATGGTGATGAGGTACAGTTATCAATAGCTATATGTTGTGTTCTATCACTGAAGTAATTTGAAAACCACCTTAATACAGTGTCACTAAAGCCTGTACTTTATCGCTTTAGAAGAAGTTCATGGCTCACGGTGTCAAATGCTTTGGAAAGATCAATAAATACTGCTGCACAAGACTTTCTGTTATTGAAAGTATTTAAAATGTCATTTGTGACAGAGGTTACGGTAGTGACTGTGCTGTGGCCTTGTCGGAAGCCAGACTGCAAAGGATTTAAAATGGAGTTCTCAGTTTAAAAATATATATATCTATAATTTGCACATTTATAAAAGATTCAAACAGTTTGGACCAGCACAGATAACATAGAGATTGGACGATAATTGTCTAATACAGAAGGGTCTCTACTTTTTAAAAGTGGGAGGACAAATGCTTCGATGATTTAGGTATAAAACCACGATGTAAACTAAGATTAAAAATTGAGGCAATAGGACCAGCAATCACATTGGCATCAGTTTTAAGGAAATGAGGCTCAATCTGGTCAGAGCCAGCAGACTTTCTGCAGTCCAGTTGTATCAAAGCCCTCTGTACTTCAGAAACAGAAATAGAATTAAAATTAAAACTAGACCTATTTGAACTTTGGTTTAGATCTGGGATAGTTATTGTGCTATTCGTAAAATTGGCTGGAAGAGTCAATTCAAGAGCAGTTCCAGCACTATTAAAGTGCATATTAAATGTGTCTATCATATTTTGTTTGTCTCTAATTTCTTAGTTACTAAATATTCAGGAATAGTGGATGGTGATTTAATTGCCTTTCAGAATTTCTTGGGGTCACTGGAATTTTCCTTTTTCTTAAATTATGATAATGCTCATTTTTTTGTACTTTTATATAGTCTTGTGCATTTATTTCTTAATGCCCTGTAGTTTAACCAGCATGCCTCACTGTTGCTTTTTTTTGCTTCTACCCATACCTCATTACGATTTCTAATGGCAGTCGCAATACAATCATTAAACCAGGGGTTGTCCATGCCCCTCACTCTGTATCTTCTAAAAGGGGCATGTTTATTAATTAATAATTTAAAAAACTTAGAAATGTTTTGTCTCATTAAATATAGTAATTCTGAATGTAATAAAGAGTTGTTTTTAAGTGAATTTAGTTAGTTTATGTAATGTCTGTAAATCATCTGTATTAGTGTTGCGCGGGCTACCCACTGGCCAGCGGATATCCGCGGGTGACCCGCGAGTCGGGCAGGCTGGGTCGCAGTATTAATACATATTGCGGATGCGGGTGGGGCGGGTCAGGGGCGATCAATACCCGCTGAGGTGTGTGTGTGTGTGTGTGTGTGTGTGTGTGTGTGTGTGTGTGTGTGTGCGTGCGTGCTCGGCTCGCGCATGTGCAAGCCCGTCAGTTCCTGTTTTGAATGCTTTTTTATCCCAACTTTTTGTTATTTGTTATTAACGCCAAATCTCCCTGAACACTCAGAGATAAGAGTGAAAATGGCGGACTTGATCAGGGAGAAGATTAAAACAGGCGATGCGAAGGTTGTACGGAAACATTGTATGTGTTCGCTTTATAGAGTGATGATGTGGGTGGAGTCTATTTTATGTGCTGGAGTGCATATTGAGACATTAGAAAGGAGGCAAAAATTATGCTTCATGACTTTTAACATTAGAAGCGCAAGGTAAAGATGCAGCAAATGTACTATGTGAGTTTAGAGCCAAATTTAAGCTCGTGGGTTGATAGCGGGCGGGTTGGGTTTATCGATACGTGACATCATGCGGGTTGGGCGGGGCGGGGCGGGCCTAGCCACGTCTTGGGTTTGGGCGGGGCGGATTTCTGTAAAAACCCCTAACCGCTCATCACTAATCTGTATCATTGAAAAAAAAAATCATCCTTTTAATTTACTTTTTTTTCCAGCTCTAACTTATAAAACCTAAACCATGTAGAGTTATTACACTTCTGGGATCCAACCTGGCACTATCATGGTATTCCTTATAAAGTAACTGGTAAATGTATATACTACTACCAAAGCATCAGCTATAACAGCATCTCGATAAAGTGTCCATGAGGGAAGATGAGTAATAAACAAATCTGGAGAAGACACTGTTGTATACTGAAACGTGACAGTTCTCAAAGAAGCTCTTCCTATTTCTAGAGGTAGTACGAAAGAAAGCTCAGAGCAACATGGAGATTAGAGCGACTGTGACAACATGAATGCACTGAAGTACTTTTCAGGTCATAAATATAACATGAAGCCATTTATAATAATAATTTTATTTATAGAGCACATCTCAGACTAAGTACAAAGTGCTTTAAAGAAAAGACCAAACAAATAAAGTACATTTACATGAGCATTGTCATGAAGAGATCTCTGTGTATAAGAGGACACAAGAGTGTGTTGAATTGGAGTGGATATTCATGCCAGGCTGCTAGGTTATAGAATGCTGCCTTGTCAACGTGCATGCGTAACGGCCATATTTTTGTGTTGTTGACCATGAGATGGAAATGCAATAGCGGATAGTTGTCAGGATTTCCAGTCCGGAATGAGTCTGTGAAACAAGGCTCGCAAAGTGCAATTCAACTTTCTACCAGCTCATTTAAACAGTAACGAACCAATACAAAAAAAGACTTGGTTTAAAAATGAATTATTTAATAAAGTGATCATTTCATTATATGTATATATGCGTCAGTGCGTGCAATATTATGAAGTTTATTTGCAAAGAGTGCAAAAAGGGCGACCCATGGAAGCTATTACAAGCTTATTAGGAGGGGGCTCAGGACAAAACATTAAAACTACAATATAAAACATATACATATACGCCTACATAAATGCATGACTTTCCTTTGGAGAACTAATATTTTTTTGTGTAGCTGGGAAATGTATTACACCAAACAATATTACAGTAGTTCAAATGAGGTTCAAATAAGGTTTTATACACAGTGAGTAATATAAGAAGAAAATGTTAAATAGAACGAGTGAGTCTATATGACATTATCCAGTACTGATTAAGTTATAGCATGATATATCTATGCTTGACACACACACAAACAGTGTTGCAGAAGTTAATTTGCCAAGATGTCACCTTTGACCTCCAGAGATCTCAAAAACTATTCGTTATAGGTGATAACACCAATTATGAGAATTGTAGAAATCTTCATTCTGCATCATTTGGTACCAGTCTGAATTATAACTGATAATGTGATTTTGACCTTTTACTTAATTGTGACCTTGACCTTTGACCTTTACTCAAATGGATCATCTGATGTGCAGTAGCTATATGTATATGCCCATGCAATTTCACTGTGATTTCTTAAGTATTCATTGAGTTATAGCATGATATGTCTCTGTGGACGCACACACACACACACACACACACTGATTACATTGGTTGGGAGAGATTAAAAAAAAAAAAATCAGATATTCATTTTCAGTGGAAAAAAACTCAATTCAATGGCTTTTAAAATTCATAATCTGCTTCCATACTTGGTTCCTCTTTTTGGGTAGGGTGTTGGTGGGGGATTAACAATAAAATAAGTCACCCAGATACAAACTATCTGATAAAAGTAAGAATTTTTTGGACAGATCTGAAAGCAGACACTACTCCAGACAGCTTGATTTCCTCAGGCAAGTCATCCAAAGTTCCCCTGATAGGAAACGCTGTGTCCCCTTTAGTTCTGGTCCCGGTCACTAGGACACACAAAAGTCAGTTGCCCGAGGATCTGACTGTACCCACAAGTTGGTATGGGATTAAAAGGTCTAAAATATAGTTTGGAGCTAGGCCATTAAGAGAAAGCCTTAAAAAGTAAACAATAAAATACTCAAGCAAACAGGAAGCCAATATCTTATATTTGTACAGACTCAGGTGCCAGTGCAGCTGTTTTTTTTTTTTTAATATTAGAAGAACGAGGCACAAACTGAAAGCAAACCTGTCCAAACATAAATAAGTGTTAAGAACCTGCAACTTCCAATATCCCACAGCTGTACACTTAACGATGTTGCAATAAACTAAAAATATAGACTGTGCAGCAAATACGGAATAGAGATAGATTTAAAAAAAAAAAACAGTCAATACCCTGTTATGAATGAAGACTTATTTTATTTTCCGTAACTGTTTCTGTCATCAGGTTATATTGTCCAACACTGTTTCCAGTCCTTTAAGAGTCATTGCAGGAGAAAACCAGGTAGAGGTCAGAAGATGGGGGTCAGCCAAATCGGCTAATACTTTGTATGTATAATAGGTATATGTGTCATGTATGTGTTTTTGTCTTTGCTCTGTTTTTGACCCGTTCCAGTCTGCCACTTACTTGGACCTGTTTCTGTCTGACTACGTTCCTGCCTTCGTCCTCCGGATCTGAGCCTGACTCCGTTACGACCACGTTCTTGTCTTCTGCCCCGGTACCCGACCCGCCTTTTGGACCCTGACCTCTCTCTCTCTTCCTGTCTCCACTGGATTTACGTTACCAAACCCTGAACCGGACTGTGTTTTTCCTCTGTGCTTTATCCCTGAGGACTGTGTTTAAGACTTCGATTGTTAAACATTGTTTGAACTCTAGTTTTGTCTAATGTCTCCATTTGGGTCCGATTCCTGATCGTTACATATATGCATCTATGATTAAAACCCTCTGGCTATTTTTCAGGACAGAGTTGTAGGACCCCCATCTGAGACCTTCTTAAATCTAACTATTTCTATCTAAAAATTACGAAAAAATCTAAAAAAAAAAATCTAGAGTCCATATTTTCACAGACCAAAAGTTGAAGATATTAAAAGGTATTAAAAGTAAGAGGGCAGAATTTTTTATCACTTTGACGGGGCATTGTCTCCTATGGGCAGTGGCTTTGGTGAATGTCATTAGTATTGCTGGAGAGAGTAACATCAACTTATTCAAAAACAAGCATTGTATAATTGGGCCATACATAACATGAGCCATGAATGGGGGGGGTGTGTGTGTCAGCTTTTGGAAAATAGTTAAAAACATGAAAAATCCCAAATATCTAATCTTCAACGTTTGGTCTGTTAAACTATGGTATAAATATACAATTTATGTTCACAGCTTTAACAGCTTTATCAGGGTAGCCATTGCAATTTTAGTCATTTTTAGATATAAATTGGCTATTTTTCATTGTAGTGTTCTAGGACCCCCCCCCCCCCCCCCCCCTCTGAGACCCTTGAAAATCAAGCAGAGGGTTTTTTTAATCATATGGCTTTTCATAGTTACACATATTTATTATACATATAAAGTATGAGCAGATTTGATCAACCCCCATCTTCCAACCTCTGCCTGGTTTTCTCATGCAGTGACTCTTAACAACTGAATCAAGACACATTCTTTGGGGACATTTACTGCTGTTTTTTTTTCCCATATACTGGATTTGATTCCAGATGAATAGATTTATTTACTTCCAATGGTTTGGATACATGTGGATTTTACCTCTTGTTCCTACATTAATCATGTTATTTACTTCACACTGACCATGTTCTGTACTGTAGTTCTCCTACTTCTATTTTTGATTGGTGTGGAGGGTAACGAGAAAGAAGACAAGAGTGTTGGAAATAATGATGTGGATGAAGATGATGAAATAATGGATGTTCCTTTTGGAAAAGTAGAGGCAGAATCATTAATAATCTAGGCAGTGAGGGAAGAACAAGTGGACTCCTCATGTCAGTGGCAGGAATGGTTGCAGAATCCAGAAATCAATTAAACCAAAGGCAAAAGTAGAAAAGAGATGGACTTTGTACATATAGTACTTGACTAAAATCATCCCTTTATTTAATAGCAAAGGTTTGTCATAAAAATGAGACTAATGATTCATTTTATTTTTAATTTTTTTCAGAAGCTGGAGCTGGGTATGATGAGTTTTGAGTATAACAATTAGGAAAAACCAGTAGAAATATTAATATAAACATAATCACATCATGCGTGGACCACATGTAAGTAGACAATGGGCTACATACTGTACATAGCTATAATTTTTACATCTGCTTATATCACTGTACCAGGAACAACCATTTCCATACTACAGTAAAAACATTACAATAGGGTAAATACGGAACACAACCGCTGCTATCCCTATGATTTATTTAAAGAAAGTCTGTCTTTTTTTTCTTTTGCATCCTGCATAAATATCCACAACCATGGCTCTGCACATTACTAACTGACATAAACAGTTAACATCACTACCTTACATGACTGCTGATAAATGAAATTATTACAAAAGAAAATATAATAGGACTCATGTTTAATTTATACAAGTCTGTAGTTTTAATGAAATATTAAAAATATCAATACGTTTAAAAATCCATATATATATATATATATATATATATATATATATATATATATGTGTGTGTGTGTGTGTGTGTGTGTGTGTGTGTGTGTGTGTGCAGGCCATTTCCTAGACTTAATGTAATGATACATTTCATTTATTATTAAGGGGAACTATTGTGAATGTAAGTGAACATAACAACATATGAGGTACAACTTTGTCCATTTAAGTCATTAAATGCTGAGAAACATATAGTTATTTCTATTGTTTCAAATAAGGATGATGAAAAAAATTAATTTAACTGATGTAATAGATGCTGAAATACAATTTCAAAGGACTCCAAATATCCATCAATATCTTATCACACTATAAAAAATTACAATCACAAAACACATTAATTTTATTCAGAGGTGGCTGTGGTTCAGTTGGTAGAGCAGGTCGTCCAATAACTGAAGGATCAGAGGTTGACATGTCCAAGTGTCCTAGGGCAAAGACACTAAACCCTAAGTTAGTCTCCCAGTCAGACTGACAGAACCTTAGAATACTAAGTTAATAAGTAATGTTTTAATTCAGCACCGTGGAATCCAAGTGCCTGCCGACGAGCAATTTGACACTTCTCCAAAAACACATCTGTAACTCATTCAAACATATAAGTGACACCATTAAAAACCTTGAAAGTTCTAGTTTTCAAACAACAAAAATAATAATAATTATTATTAAAGAGAGTGAAAATATATCTTTGGATGTTCTGTACTTACTGACTTCTGCAGGTGCCAAGACCACACCTATCAACCTAACGCTATTTACAGGTAAAGTAGCCAGTGCTTGAGTGTCTATTCCCTCATTCAGCCAGAATAGTCAGCTAAAGCACATGGAAAGTGACGGGGTGGGGTGGGGGGGGGGGGGTCATCAGAGGTACTTCACACACATCTACAGTAGTTAGTATTCAACTAACAGAGGCTCTGTTATCTCTGTTGGCTTGAGATACAATCACTATTTTCCATTTTCCACTAAAACAACAAAACATTTCTAAATGCTCTTTTTACTTTTATGCAGCCAACACTTGTTCTTCACAAGGTTCAAACTTCAAAAGTCTTGGCTAGATATATTTATTGTGTGTTTTCTTGCACTGTTTGAAGACCTCTAAAAACTTTTTTTTTTCATACGGTTGTGTTTACACTCAATTTAAATAAAATGTATTTGCATTACATTCAGTTTGCTTTCATATTCTTTTTTGGAAGGTTTTTCACAATACAACCCCATGTGACACTTTTGCATAGATATTTACAGTTAGTTGAAATACTTTATAATGTCTCAGAGTCTCAGAGTTTCTGAAAGTCCTTAGACTCTGCATTTTAAGTTCTGTAAAATTGTACTTAAAATAACTTAAAGTAATTGAGGCAATTGATTGCTGTAAACCTTTTGAGTTCTGCTAACTTATTGGGGTTTACAGTGTATGAATATAGGTATTAACACAGGTGACATGTATCCAGAGCAGCCATGTTGAGTTTTGAGATCAGGTTTGGTGAAGTTGGTACTTACAGTACTAGTAGTGACTATGGAAATGGTCCTAGTCTGTGATATTAATTCACCAATGTGAATCAATATCCCATGTGGTTTGACCAATAACAGTGGTTGCAGTTGTATATACTTTATACAACCACTTATTTACATACTTTCCTATGGAAATAATTTATGTAGATGTTTTGATTGGGGTTTATTAGTGAGCAAATGGTTAAAATGTTAAGAATATGTCAATAAATCATATATTCAGGACACTCACCACTGGAACATCAGGGGTTAAAGGAATGAATAAAGTGGTATAGAATACATACACACGTTTTAAATCCTGGATCTGTACATTTAGACACACTACTGGATAAAATGTCTTGCTATCTTCGTCTGGTAAACTTGGATTTAAAGTCATAATCCTATGAACTGTGGTAAATATCCTCAAGCATGTTCTACACAAATGCTCCCTCAAGGAAAATGGACATCTGTGGCTCAAAATACAACATAATGCACTTTCTAATTCGACAAGAGCACAATACAAAGTTTATAAAGACTATAGCGCCTTCGGCAAAACATGCCACCCCCCCTCAGAAAAAAAGACCTTACCACGCCCACACCACAAAGCATTCAGGAAGAATAAGTCTGCAAAAATCCATTCCTCACCAAGTGTATTTTGCTCATTTCTAGTGAAAATATGTAATAACACTTAAAATAAGACATATTCACCTAAAGCAGGGGTGTCAAGCATGGGGCCCGAGGGCCAAATCTGACCAGCCTAAGGGTCCAGTCTGGCCCTTGGAATGATTTTTTGATGTTGGATATTAATAATCATTTTAGTTCAGGTTATACATTCAG